>LPNX010122922.1:14903-70190 GCA_001517045.1 Pseudotsuga menziesii
GCATTAGAGAACATACATCATCTAGACAACTCGATCCAGGTGTTAGTGGTAAGGGGGGACATAGGTGTGAGAGAGAGAGAGAGAGCGAGAATGAATGGGGAGGTGGGGTGTTAGGAAGAGAGAGGAGTGGAGTTTAAAGGTAGGGAGAGGAGGAGGGGGGATTAGAGGTAGGGAGAAGAGGAGGGGGGATTTGTAAAAGTTAGGGGAAGAGGGGAGTCATGGGGGGACATAAAATAATAAAAGTATTGGTATAATTGACAAAACAAGCACTCATTGTAGTATTTAAAAACGTGCGCGCGTTGTGATTCACTAAAACGCGCTCTCGTTTTGTTTAAATTCAAAAATGTATTCCCTCCAGATGATAAGGCCGATCCTCCACCCATGCTTGCATGGAATTCTTATGCCTATGTGTCTGCTTCGTACTTTGCTTCGGGTTCAACATGCCTATGCCTTGGAGTATGATAAACAAGGATGATTTTAGGGGTGAATTATAGCCCATAGGCGAATTTTAAGGGGTAGACAAAAAAAGGTGGGTGAATTTTTAATATTAAAATGGTTTTTTATTTATTTAATAAATTAGCCCATTTTTTATTATATATATAATTTCTCCAAATTAAATATCCTGGCGGTGAAACTGTGAAAATTCACAAAATGGAATTTAGCCCACTCGATTATGGGGAAAATCTTGACATTCGCCCGGATTTCTTCGGTAATGGAGGTCAAATCGCCAGAAATTTCCAGTTTTGGAGGAGAAAAAGATTTGTTTTGCCTAGATTTATGGATGATAGGTTAAAATTTTTTGTATTTCGCCCCTGATTTATGGATCATTGGTAAACTGGTCAAATTTCATCCTTGATTTGGGTAAAATGGGCTTAGTTCGTCCTCGAATTCGAATTGGGTTTGTGGAGCAATTTTACCTTCTCATCTTTTACCAAATCATCCTGCGTTTGTCGATTTGGTTCTCAACATCAAGCTTGATTTCATGCAAATTGTGTTTTTCCAATGAATTTGTGGAAAGTGATTTCACAGTGTCTGACTCCTGAGTGGGAGATCTCTGCATTTGTTCAAGGTTATTTCTATCTACAAACTTTACAGGTTAGTTTCTTCTTCTATCTGTAGACTTTTCTGGTACAAGGGCTAAAAGGTTCTCTAATTTTGATTTGAGCCGAGGTTATTATTTAGATTCTATAGATAAGAATGCCTTCTCTGTGAAAATGAAGAATTCATCCTTCTCACCATTGCCTGATAGGTCAGAGTCAACCAGACCCAATGCTGGAAAACCTCGTCGTTTCTTAACTCACACTAGAAAAGATGGCGATTTTAGGAGATATTTGGTGCCATAATAACATTTATTTGATAAGGAAGGGAATAGAAGAATTTCACTGGAAAATGGCATCATTTCAGGGAGTGATACATAAGTTGTTGCAGAGTATGAAAGTGATGGAGCATCAGAAAGAAAATACTCTTATGAACATGGTAATAGGAAAACAAGGACCAATATACATATGGTTGACAGACATGGGGAAAATGGAGATGCATCGTTTTATGATGAGGACTACTTAGAAAGGAGACGTTCCTATAAAGAGGATGAAAATGACCCATGTTTTTCCCTCTGCATTAACTACGCTCACTCACATTTCCCTTCAGCTATGAAAGAAGCAGTTATCCCTAAGGTACGCATAAAGAGCATGGGATGTGTCCTTCTTAGTTTTCCTGTTTTGTCTCGTTTGATGCATCTTGTGCTTGATGAGGAAGCTTAAGCAAAGTTGGTACATTTTATTATATCAGCATTATCTCTTTTGATTGCAAATTCTTAGGTGCTTTACTGTTTGTTCTCTTCCTCAAAATCCAGGATCATATATTACAATTGATAATATGAGTGTATTCAACACACTAAGGAAATTTGTTAGGTCTGGAACAACAATCCTCCTCCAAAAACACATGTAGAAAATTGCAATCCAGAGGAGAATTTGCAGATTCTGCAGAAGCTAACCATGATAATTTGAATGCAATTGACTGGAATATGAACTTAAGTCCAGCTGCCAATAGCACTATCAATGAATCCATGGGTGGAGACAATCGACATATGATCACAGCAAAAAAGGGAAGGACAATGCTTGACAATCTCTATAGTGTAGCTGACGGGTATTCAGTTAGAAGCAATTCAGAAGAGGGAGATCTGCAGAATAGTTCCGAATGGTCAGAAAGTGTGCATAGAACTGATTCTTTGTCACCTGCTTCAAGTGCTGTTTTTGAGGAGATGCTAGATAACGAGGAATATTACTAGAGCACTGGCCTGACTGAGTTAGAAAAAGAAGCTTATAATACAGACGATAAGAAAGAAAATTGCTTACCAGCTAATCTTGATTCGGTTGAAGGTTCAACTAATTCTTGCAAATGGCAAGAGACAAAAACATTTTGTAGATGTTGGAGAAGAGCATTGTGCTTTATGGAATCCATTCTGGGAGTCTCCTTGTGTTTTGTGTTGGTTGTTCCTGCAATTATGGTGGTTGTCAATTTATTTAGCAAGCAAGAGGAAACCATGTCATGGTTCCCACCTAGGACATTCTATTATGTGGTCATTTAAAATTAGTAATTTACAAATATTATCGACTTAGTATGCAGCCATTGTTTAAATGGGAGTATACAATTTGAATCTTCTTCTTGAAGCATCTTGCTTTTGTCTTTCCCTTATTCATCAGGATTTCTTCCATATATTTGATTGCAGTGGGGATTATGATAAAGCATAATTCCATTTATGCACAGTAGGAGGATGAAACATGGAAATATTTCTGCTGCTAGAATGATGTGCGAGTTATGAGGATTTTTATCCCTTGAATATAAAAAAAATCTATTGTGAGGTCTCATTCTATATAAATTACTCAATCTAGAAAGTTATAGTTGTTAATTTTTACCATGTCTTCTTTCAATCCACTGAATGATACATGCATCGAGATAAACCTAACATAGTCACTGTGCATTAACTACTTAAGGTTTAGTCTGATTGTGTAAGGAATAGTCTAGACTAAGCAAGGTTAAGAACCAGTGGTCAATTGTAAAATCTGTGTCATGATTTATGACAGTTAACTTCATGCAGTTGTAGTGCTCATTATTGATATTTTAACTGAATATAAATTTCTTGTCCACCCTGCAATCTTTTTAGATCATTGGACCAACATGCTATCTTGCTATTTCTAGATGAGTATATTGCAGAAACAACATAAGTACGAACCTCCCAAGCTATGTTGAGAGCATAAGTGTGGGTCTTGTATCCACTGTGAGAATGTGGGTGCCTGATAAGCATGATTTTACTTTGAGCCTTGAGCTTTTCCTACTCAATAAAAAATGAAGGGGGAAGTTTGTAGAATTGATAGATTGTCTGTACAAATAAACATTTGAATTTTTATTAGATTCATTTGATATTGAGAAAGCTTAGAGGTATTTTATATGGATTGGTGTTATTATTATATTTTGACAAAGTTATCTAATAGTGCTGAAAGCATGTCCAGGGTATCTATTATGCCAAAATTACCTAGAGATTGCATCTGGCCCCAACTGCTTGAAATGGCTTTCTTGCACTAGTGAGACAACCATTGAGTGGCAACATGTACTGAGGGGGTTTTGAATTCTGGGCTCTTTTTCTCCACAAAAGGGGTGCAAACAAACCTAAAAAAAACAGGCTTGAGTTAATTTCAAACCCTATAAACCAAGTATGAGTGTGATTTAGGTGATTTTGGGCAATCTCTTGATGCAGAAAAGAGCGATATGGCATGTGTTTGAACTTTTTATGTAAACTTGGTTTGATTTATTAATATTAGGACTAATAACAAAGTGTTCTTACAGGTGGAAAACGAGTATAAACCTGAAGAAACATTGTTTGGGCCTGCTGGAGTGAATTACATGAATTGGGCTTCCCAGATGGCTGTGGGAATGGATACGGGTGTACCCTGGGTAATGTGCAAATAGGATGATGCACTAGACCTTGTGGTGAGCTCTGTTAATGACACCCTCTTAGATATTTATATGATAATATCTTTAACTGGGCATTTGGTGACCCCTGTGTCTGGATGAACTTGTCAAATTGTATCAAAATATTGTACCAGTTGCATCGATTGAATTAGTTACCTTTGCATATTCTGTACAATTCATACTAATGGAATTTAAAATAAGTAATTAGTGTAGACACAAATAAATTGTCATTTTTCATTTTGATGAATGACTATCACTTAGTGTAATTGAAAGAAAAATAGCTGCCATTTAATAGATTATGGGGTTTTCAGGGTTCTGCATTCTGTTTTTCTTAGTCTTGTAATAATCGATGTTGAGATATCCAAGATTCCATTGTTTTACCTTATTTCTTCTTTAATATTTGAAACAGATAAACACTTGCAATGGTTTCTACTGTGACAACTTTGTACCTAACAATCCTTATAAGCCAACAATGTGGACGGAATCCTGGAGTGACTGGTACTGAGATTATTTTGTAGTTAATTTCAATTGATGGAATAACAACTTACTTTATTTCACGCTTAAATTTATTTTGAACTTCAAATTCTGTTAAGAAGAAGTAAGAAGTTGAAGGCAATCCTAGTAATGCCTCCTTTGATAAACTGATATTTTGAAGATTCTAAGCTCTGCAGTAAAATTTTTATTGTGACAAATTGAAAAATGAAAATATGCAGCAATGTTTATTGTCAGTTTTAAATGTAATTCCAACTTATAGTAATATGAAACATTGTGTCTAGTTTTCTAGGTATACTGAATTTGGAGGTGCATCTCCTCATAGACCAGTGGAAGATCTGGCCTTTGCAGTAGCTCGTTTTTTTGTGAAGGGTGGATCTTTTGTAAACTACTACATGGTAAGATTTGCACATGATGAGTTGGATTGACCTAGCATGTGACATTCATATATGGAAATTTCGGCTACAATATGTACTAATCTAATTTGTTTCTCTTCTAGTACCACGGAGGAACAAATTTTGGTCGTACTGCAGGAGGGCCTTTCATTGCAACCACTTATGACTATGACGAACCCACAGATGAATATGGTACATTTTATCTTGGACGTGATTAAATACTTTTTTGACAATCTTCACTTGAATTTGCTGCACAATATTGCACAATTGTGAGAAGTTTTTCCAGGATTTAAATTTCATTCTTAAGCAATTTATTAAGTTGTCGATTTGTTTGAAAAGGCAAGTGGATTCTATGAATTTTCTTTTCTTGGGCCTAATGTAAAACAACTGCAACAAAAAGGGCATTGTCAGAAAATTTAGAAAACAATAGAAAGATTAAGTTTTTGTTCTTCATCTATGATGTGAATTTCTTTAAGGCTTATGCAATGCTTTCCTTTTCCTTCCAATTCCCATCTTTCTGAACAGCGAAAGGGATTTTGACCTTTGGAACACAACCTATTGCTTTTGACTGTTTATCTTTGGTAGGACTTATTAGGCAGCCAAAGTGGGGTCATCTTAAGGAATTACACAAAGCCATAAAGCTTTGTGAGCCTGCTTTAGTTAGTGGCAATCCTGTTGTTACATCTCTTGGGAATTTCCAGCAAGTAAGCTTCTTTGAATGCACTGTAGATATATGCATTCCATATAGAAATAAAATATAAAGGTTTCTCCTACTTTTTTAAGAAGGATGCTCTATGGGACAGAACTGACTTATCCATTATTTGTTCAGGCTTATGTGTATTCTCCAAGAGCTGGAAATTGTGCAGCATTTCTTGTAAATTATGATTCAAATTCCGTTGCAAGAGTCATTTTTAATGGTCAACACTTTAAAATAGCTCCGTGGTTCGTTAACATTCTCCCTGATTGCATAATTGTGGTTTTCAATACTGCAAAGGTGATAAACTTGAGCTATTAAAATTGTGATTATTGTTTGTTTGTTTGTTTGTTTTAAATTTTTTTATATCAATCTCATAGGATCGAGGCCCTTTTTTCTTTGTTATCCATTCTGAATTTAAGCTCACACAACTTATTAAAGTTGATGTGAAAATTTAAAGTACCTGGAAGTTGAGCCCTTTTGATGCAATCTGTTTATTTCAATTTGAGCATAAACTAGCAAAATGAAAGTACATAATCTAGATTCAGGTTGCAATAATTGATTACGTGTACCAAACAATTAATCAAAGTCCCCACTGGTCCAACTGATAGTAGAAAAAGTATATGTGTACGTGATATCTCAGAGAGCATTTGATAATAAAACATAAAATAAGGCATTTTGTTTCTGTTATAGTTTTTCCTTTTCCTTGTTTGCATGTATATAGTAGCATGTCCAATGCAAAAATATTATATTAATAGATCCTCTTGGGTAATCTGAAGGGATAATTTTCTCTGGATATAGTTGTGTTTTCTAATTATTGGTGTAACATTAAGCTTTCTAGTTCAGTGCACTACTTTTCTACCTTCCATAGTAAGGTGCACGTGTGTGTGTTTTTTTTATAATTTACATACTTATTTATCTTACAATAGGATCTATTTCAATGCTGGTTATCTTGTTTTCATGGGTTGACATACAAACATCACAAATGAAAATGGCACCTGTTGGAGGGTTTGGTTGGGAATCTATTGATGAAAATATTGCCTCTTTTGAAGACATTTCCATCACTTCAGTGGGTTTGCTATAGCAGATTAACATTACAAGGGATAATACTGATTACTTGTGGTACATAACAAGGTGAGACATCACACTTTCCTTATCCTGTTTTCTCATTGCAATTTTTCCCTGACTGATGCCAATTAGTGCGGTCAAAGTTGAAAATTTTAGAGGAATTTCCTTGTGAAAGGGCATGCTTGGATTTGAATTGTGTAAGATTTTTAGTTTGCACTTCCAAATTGTATGTTAAGGTTGCTGCATTTGATTCTTTAGCTAAAAACCATGGTCTGGTTTCTTCTTTGTTAAGATTGATAACTACATCCCTGAGATTTTGCATCTTTCTCCTTTCCTATATCAAATTGTTCCCTGTTGATTTCATTATTAATGTTCATTTATCATTCTTGCATTGGCCCATATCCATTAAATGTGTGAAATTCAAAAAGTAAAAATTATTGAGACCTTGTTGAGAGAAGAGAAGTACTAAGGTGAATCATAGGGTTCATAAAATTTGTTGTTACCTTCCCATGCAACTATATGGTTTTATAATTTGACCAAAAAATATGTAATCTATCCTAGTTACAACTGTATTAGTGTTGTGGTTTTCAACATTATGCCTACAATATTGACAGGAGTGGTGTTTGATGGTGCTCAGTTTATTAAGCTCTGATTTAAATGCAAAGTTTTAATTCATAGGCATGTATTTCTAGACACTAATTAATTCTTCTCTTGGGAAATGTGGAAGTTGATGGAGATGAACCCTTTATAAAGAATGGTGGTCTCCTAGTTCTTACTATACAGTAAGCAGGTCATGCGTTACATGTCTTCATAAATGGTGATCTCGTAGGTATTTGTTCATTCAGCATAAAACCTTGGGTATAATTTTACACTTCTGAACTTGTTGCTGTGTTGAGGTTCATATCAGTGAGTAACTAGAAATTCTTGTTTATGACAGTGATGCTTTTTTCTAGATTAAAGAGGAGTATAGAGAATTTAGAGCTATACTTATTCCAGGGTTATGCAAATTGGGTTTAAAGTTTCTTTGGATGCTTGTAGGGAATCAGTATGGAAGCACAGAGAACCCGAAAGTAAGGTTTTCATCTCGTGTTAACTTGTTAAGCTAAATATTGGAACAAACAAGATTTCTCTCTTGAGTATGAATGTTGGTCTATAGGTTAGCTTCAAAACCTTTTATGTTGTTGCTTGTGTTCCATGCCTTGTAATTTTTGTTGGGGAGATATCAAACAAGTGAGAAAATCCAACTTGTTGGGGAGATAGTTAGATTTAGATTGTTGGTTGTTTAATAGGGAAATCCATAGATGTACTGTGTATAATTACTTCTTACTGTTACACTTCTCCTATGAAGTCATTCTAAAGAGTTTATATGTTTGTGGTTAAAGAATATTGGGCCCCATTTTGAGATGGCAAATGCAGGAGTCCTGCGTCCAATAACCCTAAGTGGTTTCAAGGGTGGAACAAGGGACTTGTCCTTGCAAAGGTGGTCATATCAGGTTAGGGCCATTTTAACTAGAAGATTTCCTCTTTTGTTATTTTCTTATATTTTAGATGGTATTTTTGTGAACTGAAACACAAGCATAGTTATAGTAGGAGTACATGGATACATAAATCACGACTCAAGACAAAAAATAATTTGTCGTTGATTAGGTGCCTGAAAAAATGAGGAAAAGATATTTTTAAGGAGAATATGTTCTTATACAATGTCATGCCATCCCCTTCATCATTTTTTGTTTTACATTGCTTAACTTATGTCTCTATTTTTCCACCAATCCCAGATTGTTTTCTGCATTTCCACAATTTGAAATGACATTTCAGGAGAAATATAGAAACATAAAAATTCAGTTGTTCAAATTAAACTCTGCTGGAATATTTAGGATCATAATTTGGAAATGGTAGATAACTGCCCAATGTTACAGCAGTATCTGATTTCCTGTTAGGTATTTTTTGTGACAATGAACACATGAAAGCCCTTTTCTTGATTTCCCAAGATCCCCTGCTATTGAAATGGACCAAAAATTACACTAATTTAACACATTCTTACTGATGTGGAAACATTCTTTTTGAAATGTAGTGCTAGTAGTATTGCTACACCACTTCTTTCTTCCTTGCTCTCATAATGAAAGTATTATTCTAACCCAAGTGGCTTATAGCGTTTCCCTCATAGGAAAATTGTCTTCAACTTCTAAATAACATGGGATATGTAAAGTGCTATTTTCTGCCGAGTCATTCGACTGTTAGTCTACAGGGTTGTGCTAACTATAATACAAGATTAACTTGCTTATACTTCATGCCTTTTTTTCTATTACGGCTAACTAAGACATAGAGTGGGTTATTGTCAATGTTGCAAAAATTGTGTATGACAATAACTTGACAAATGTTTGAAAAATAAAAGTTAGAAAAATGGAAGATATGGAAAAAAGGTCACAAAAATATGCAAAAAAAGGATTTGTTGTTTTCTCAAATTGTAGATTCTGGTAACATTGGTTGTTATTGGGATTTGCTTATTGTTTAGGGTAAAATTCCTTTGACAGGTTGGACTTTCATTTCTTCGCCACAACTTTGTATCCTTCAGAGAAAAATAGATTTTGCCTTTTGATAAGAGTGAGGATGAGGTCTTGGACATCAGACTATGGCTTCCTTCATTTGTGTGGCGTATCTAATGAAAACTCTTAATATGTGAGAACATCCAAGAAATTACTCTTTCAGAAGAGGGATTAACATGTGAGAACGTCCTAAAAGTTTAATCTGTCCCAATTTTATTGATATTATTAAAGGATATTTAAGTCCTAAGAGGACCACCCTAATCTTGATATAAATTGACAATTCTAGGCTCACTTTGTCATGGTCACCTTTTCATTTTTCTTCAACCGTCAACTAGAGCAACTTAGTTTTTATCAAAGATGGGAAGCACCAACAGGTTATATTTTATAGTAGTATACCGAGGACATCATCTTGGTTCTAGAAGGCATTGTTATCGTTGTTTTTTTCTATCGAGGATATTGCAAAGTCCTTATTATGAAACTATTTGGGTCTTGTAATTTTTTGAATTATTTTATGTGACATTTTGTATTTTGCCATTTAGGTTTGACTGGTGTTGAAATTAGTTGATTTTACTCACATTAGCAGTCACACCATTATGAATTGTATTATATTCTAGAGACACCTTCCAAATAATTTTCAGTTTAGGTTGTAAAGTGAGTTTTAAAATTTTATCTGGTAAAACTCATAGAGGTCATTGAGATATGCATATTACATATAGAATGAATTATTTGGGTTTTATGTGCATTCAAGAGAGTACTCATATACCTTATATCTATTCAAAACTTATATGGTTTTGATGTGCCTTTGGAACATTAAAAATAGTTACTTTTTAGAATTTTCATTAAGAGCCCCATTGAAGAAACAATATGTTCGACATTAAAAGCAACAGTGTTTGGTTTTATACTTGTCGTTAAACATTAGTTTGAACCAAACAAAGTTATGGGAAGAAAATCCTATTAAACTTGGGATTTCTCCAAAAGTTGAGATTTATGAGCACAAAGCAATTGTGAACATTCTTGAAAAAGAAAATCTTGTCTAGGTGTAGAAGTGCAGCCCTAGTATTGGCTATTTGTATTATATTATAGTATAGACACCTTCCAGGCCATTTTAATGTTAGGTTGTAAAGTGATTTTTAAAATTTCATCTGGTGAAACTCATAGAGCTTATGTAGCTATGCAGAATACATATAACATCCATTCTTTCAGTTTTATGTCCTTCAAAACTGAAACTCATAGAGGTTACTTTAACTTCACATTTATAATGATGAGCATTTGTTTGAGTTGATATTCTTTCACGTAGCTCAAACTGTATAAGTTCACCTTTCCACGACAATTTGTCAATCATAGGTCTACTAGATTGCCTGAGGGTTTCCTTTTGTATAGTTGCTCCTATGATCACTATTTTCTGCAGAAAAATAATAGGTCAAGCAGAGTCATTTTTCTTAACTCATAGCTTCTTGTGATGCATATTTGAGAAAATGGCAGGCATAGGTAGCCAATCAATGTACTTGTGACATTTTGTACCATAGTTTCTCATTCATTGAGTAAATATTGAATGAAATGTCTTTAGTCATAGCTTCTTCTTATGGATATTTGAGATAATGGCTGGTATAGGAAACCAATAAATGTACTTATGAAATTTTTGTACCATAGACTCATTTATTAATTAAATGCTTGTCCTTAATAGCATTGGCCATGGATGATAACAACTTTTTTCCCCTGATTTTGAAACATTTACGATTTGAGAAGTGATGATTATAACTGTCTGAGAAGAAAAGGAAAGGGATCATTGTTCAATTATGTTTTCGTATTATTTGAGAACGTAAACCATCTATCATTCAATATCAATATGTTTAATGTTGAATTTGATTGAAATTATATCTTAACATGTTATTGAAAATGACATATTCTTTTGTTAGACTGTTTATCTTTTAATTATTTTTTTTGCAATTAATCGAAAGCATTATTCAGATGGGTTTATTTGAATTTCATTGTTATGCACTATATTTTTGTGTTATCAAGATGTTGAGATATCATTATAGAATCCTACTTCATTATGAATTCCGCCAACATTATATTGTTGTGCTCATGGGTATTTACTATAGATAGTGGGAGTAGAGTGTTTTCACTTGCATGGTTTTATGTTACCATTCATCTCCTCTTTTCATGGTTTTATATATTTATATAGTATTTTATAGTAGCCTTTTTTCTGGTGGCACATTATCGATTTTGGATCTTCTCCTTATACAGTGATGATAAGGATATATGGAACACACATGATGATATACCTTGAGAGAGAAAATATTAAATTCCTTGGTTCTGTTGGTCCTGTAGGTAAAAGGGGTTGGCTCCCCACCTTTATGGTACACCTTGGTCTTTTGGGTATAGGGGTTTGATTACCACCTTGTTGTGACCCTTAGTTGACTTATGGTACTTTTGGTACTAGAACCCTTATTGTTTTTGGTACCATGACCTCTTTGATATGATGACCTAACCTTATTGTTTTTATTGTTGTTATTTATGTGACCATTTTGACCTTTGGTACCCTATACTAAGTCAACCTATTTTTATTTTATTAGTAACCATCCTAAAAGTTGGGTTTGAAGAAAGACCCCTTAGAAGTCCTTTCAAGTTATAAAAACAAGTCATATCCTTCATTATGAATCCATCCAAGAAGATACATATCACCTCTGATCTTTCTGTTTGGCGTCAAGGAGTATGTTTCTAGGGTTTCGCTGCTTCATCCCTGGGTTAACAGATCTGAGTTTAAGGGTTTCTTTGTGCTCCCTTATTTGTTGAATCATGAGTTGTGTAGAGTTGTGACAACATCCATATGACCCGTGGACTATGTGGTGTCTCTCATGCTGAGTTGTGACCTTATGCATTTGACTCGTGGAATGTGTGGTGTCTCTCATGCTGCCATGCTGGGTCGTGAATTTATGAAGCTAACTCATGACTGTATTAGGTTGATCCAAGACCATTTTTCTGTTGAAAATATAGGTCATGTTCATTTCTATGGGCTACTCTTGTACTGTTATATTTGGCATCATCCCTATGGGAATGCTAAACCTTATTTTTTATTGTGTAAGGTCTATCCTAATGGATTGTGGCTATGTATGATTTATCCTAGATGGGCCAAGGACTGTGATGACCTCCCTTATCCATAAAGTGGACCATGGTAACCTATCCTAGATAGGTCGTGGCTAATTTGACCTTACCTTTCTGGACATGACTTGTTTGGTGTTAATTATGCTAGAGGGAGTTTTGATCTTTAAAGGTTGATTAGTTGTGTTTTGGGATAAATATCACTATTACTATCCTACTAGGGTCTTCACACATGGTGACTGAGACATATTGCTTTATGTTGTAAGTATCTAACCTTAACCTACAACACTCTAACCTACTCTCTGTCAAGGTATGTCATCTGTTCCTTTGGTGACTTGTCATTTTAGTAACAAGATCTTAAACTAAAAGTATCTGAGTATAATGTTGATCCAAACAGTTGTAGACTAGCTTTATTACTGTTCTTTGTTAACTGGTTATTAAATTTACTAGTATTGCTATTACTTCTTTATTTCTTGTACATTGCTTTTGTTCTTTTCATTAGTTATAATATTGTTCTTGTTTATGTTTTATACATGGTAATTGGTAAATCATTTTGAGGACTAACTTTAACACAGTGAAATTTGGAGTGTTAAAGTTGCAAGAGATGAAATTATGTTTTGAATTTATTACAACATTACTATTTTGGATCTAGTTATGTTTTAGTTTTGTTTTAGGAATTAAAGTATAAAATTTTAGTTTGTTTAAGATGCAAAAAAATGGTTAAATCTGAACTGTAAATTTCTATAAGCCAACTGTCTCGCACGAAGAGGCTATACATATTACGTGAGGAATCAGATGGGTTAAATGTTGTGCTATGTTCTTGACAAGAATCTACAATATTGTTCAACTTGGCTTTCTTACTTGGCAAACTGATTATAGTTTGAAGGAGAGAACAAAAAAAAAGAGTGAAGCAAGTTTAAGATGAAAAATATGGTTAAATCTAAGAGTCCAAGATTGAGCATAATGTATGATTCCATAAGTTTATCAGTTTCTCAATATTCAGGTCCCCACAAATGTCCGTTGGACCATTAAGGGGCAAGATAACAAGTGGAGTCCCCACTTGCCCTGAATCTAGTCAGTACAGTTGTGTTTCACTGAAACCTTATAGTCATGACTTGTGAGTCTACATGTTCTATTGTTGATGATGTGATTCATGTTATTTGATTAATGTTGTTATTCCTCTATTTTTACAATATTTTATAAATCAGTGAAAGATTTGCCAGTTTTTACAATTTTTTTATAATGAAGTGAAATATTCGCCAAGATTTTACAATATGTTATAAATTAGTGAAAGAATTGCCAAGATTCTACAACATTATATAATAAAATGAATGATTCACCAGGATTTTACAACATTATATTATAAAAAGAAAGATTCGCCAATTTTTTTATATATGCATTAGTATATTATTGATAAATTCGCCTTCAAATTTTCCTATATATCAGAGAGATTCGCCCATTTTTTATACATATAAATCTAGGGGGGGTTCTTAAAATCACCCCTGATGATAAACCATGGCTGATTCAGCATTATATCCAAATTTTCAATATGCTCATGTTTAGCCATTCATATGATTATGCTGCACACCTCCATTTTTTATGAGATTTTAGAAACAGATATGGTTTTTTTTGCAGATTCCAAATATGTAAATTTCAACAAGAATACATTATTTTTTCTATTTTTTTCGTATTTATCTTCTATCATCACTCCTCAACTCAAAAAACACACTGTTAGTGTTTCGTCAATATCTCTTTCGTTTCTCAACCATTTAAAAAAAAATTGTATGGTGCACTACAGAACACCGAGCTCTACATGCTATAGAAAACCCATTTCCAAATAATTGCATTAAGACATTCAAACGCTGCACCCACAATTGATGTACTGTTTTCGAGGTTTGATCTCTTAGATAATTTAAAAAAAAAAAATATTATTTTTATTATTGGAAAAATAGTTGTGCACTAGTACTATATGTTCTCTATATGTATACCGATTTTCGTAAGTTTATTCCATCATTTACTCACTCAGACGCTGCACCCACAAAAACATATACCTTATAATTTGTCCTAAAAATAAAAAGTGCCCATTAAAAAATATCTAACTTTAGATAGTTAATTGCATTTTCAATAATAAAAAAATTATATATTTGGAAAGGTCATTCAATTTCCTACATTTCTTGTTTTTTACTCATCGCAAGATTCATTGTGTAAGTGTCTCAAAATATCCATACAAGTTGTTGGATGTCTTCTTTTTCAGTTTTCTATTGCATCTAAAGCGCCAAAAGAGACCCGCGACTTCTTGCACACACCCTGCTACAAAAAATCCTTTAGATATATGCTCTAAAAACGACTATCTGATATTTTAGTGATATCACTTGACCCTACAGCTCTATTATATTTATATATAATGATATGAGTTATGTGTCCTTATAAACTAGACTAGTGCTAAATATTGTCATCAATCCCATAGTGTCTTAAAGAGTAAACTGGGTTTATATCTATTGTTGTTTTATATAGCTACTTAAGCGAGAAAAAGCCGTAGTGTTCTACACCCATCAATCTTAGTCTTAGGAACTCAATAAAGCAATACATATAAGAGCATACGAACATTACCCTTACTAACCTTGCCTTATCCCTATCGATCTACTAAGGGTAATACTTATATCTATGCTTAGATTGCTGCTTCTCGATCAATCACTACTTCATCTACTTACGGTGCTTATAGGGTTGGATATATATCTCTTACTAGGTAGGATGCTCCTACTTCAGCTGGGTACAGGGAGTGGTGCTTCAAAAAAAAAATAGGGCTCTATTAAAAAAATACTCTCTATTGTTTATTATATCTCTATTAGAGAGATAAATATACTCCTTGTTTTATTACCTTTAGGTTATCCATACCCGCCCAACAAAATAAACAACCCTAGACTCTTTGGATCAGCTCTTAAGAAGCTATTCTTTCCCTCTATATCTAGATCTATAAGCCCAAGCAATTTATAGAGAATTAGCTTAATGTTCTTTCTTTAAGCATAGAAGCGTGAACTCATAAATTAATCTAGTCTCGTTCTAAGGGTTAATTACAGTAATTATATACTATTAGAACCAAATGCATTACAGCTTACACGTTGTTATAGTATCTTAACCTGTAACACAGTAGCGTATTGTCTTTGACCACCATTAAGGGGAATTAGTCATAATACGGCAAATTAAAGTAAGTATTAGCCCACATAATAATAAGTAGTTAACATCATTTCAAGATAACGGGCCTAAACACATAACAACAGATGATTACAATATACAAGCACGAATTAAGTATTATGGCATAGTTACTTTCACTAATACGCTAAGCTCGAGTACTGGCACCTGAGCATATTTATTAAGCAAGTTATTTTCCTCTTTTTGTGCAGCTAGTAATTTCTTAGTGGATTCGTTGAATTAGCCAATAAATTTTCTACGACTAGTACTCAGCCTTATAGTATAAGTATTCATGAATAATGTAAACCCTTTTTTCATTTCTGTTCAGGCAGTTCAAGATTCACATATGGCATAATTAAACAGTTTGCTGCTATGTATGACCATTGTTTCAGTACATTAATTCCTTATATGCCTAACCACTTAGCTGTCCAAAAAGCACGGTAAAACTACAAGTAACATATAGTTTGTTAATTAATTACTAGGATAGTTTCTCATGCATACTCTGTAGTTGGCTCTTTCAAAAGTTAACTTCAATGAAAACTACATGGTTATGGCTAGTATAAGGTGTAAATATAATATATAAGTACCTCGCGGTTTAATAGCTCCGTTTTCAACGTATATAAAGCACGACCCTTTAACTAGTGAATAGTTTAATCTTTATTAATTTTAATAATAAACAGCTAACCATACTACGTAAGCATGCTCTTTATGCCTACAGAGTGAAAACCCCCATAGAAATAGTGATTAAGGTGTTGTACATCAACGTTACTTATAGCAGAACCTTGCAGTAAAATAATGGAACAAGCTGGTACTATTATTGACGGGTAGGGTATGAGATCCAGGTCTATATAAAACTAAGTAGACATTAAGCGCTTAACTCCACCCAATCATTTACTAAACTGCTATTGATTATGTTAGAGTCCATTTGTTTAGAGTATAGTGAGTGAGTACTCGGCTCTAATCCAGCTAACGAGCTTCTTACTTATGAATATGGTATTTATATTATAATATAGCTTCCATTTGGTGATATAGCTAACTTAACTTGGCTAATGTACTGCCATTAGTATAAGTAGTAGCCTCGGATATTAAATTAGGTTTATTTGTTGCCTATTCCCTTATATATGTGCTCTGAATGTTCCTGTATTCCTATAATCATGGTCATACGGAAGCATATAGCACTCAATAAGAGTTAATTAGGCCATTGTGGATGTATATCTAATTAATCTAACTATTTATATATCATCAATGTTATAGTTCCAGATAAGAGATTTGGTGTATGAATAGATATGGCAAGAACTATTAATAAAGAATAATTTATACGGTTGGTAATTATACCTGGTATAGGATTACTTTATAAAATATACTCCTCTTATTCCAATCTAGTAAAGATATAAAACAAATGGATGTATAGCTAGTACAGTGCCCAATAGCAGAAGCTCCATGAACTAGCAATAGCATAAACTCTATCTCATGGGTGCCATCCATTCAAAAAAATATGATGTGCTAAGCGGGACCCAATGATGAAATCCCTATAAACCAGAATACAATAAAAAGGCTTCCAATAAGAAGTCTACCGATGACCCTTTCGTTATTTCTATTCATCTGGGTGCTCGGTGTCAGTGATCCATATCCTATAGGGTGGGTGTGTCTCCCAGGGCAGTCTCCACGTATGAGCGTGTCTCCCTTCTTTGTTTGTCGGGGATGATTCCATCTATACCGGGGCGTTTGCTCATTTTCTTCCGATTCTTCGAATAAGGGGGGATGCAGGTGGGATATCCTACTAAAACCCAATCTTATTTACGTCAGAGTTGACTGATCAAATTGAACGAATTCATCTAGCCGCATTCATTGGTCTACTTCCATGCCCTCCTACCTAAGAGCAAGTATTATCCTTCCCCACGCTCATTCTTCGGTTGAGCTGTCCTTTTTCTCCAGCAAATGCA
This sequence comes from Pseudotsuga menziesii, assembly GCA_001517045.1. Classification (NCBI taxonomy): domain Eukaryota; kingdom Viridiplantae; phylum Streptophyta; class Pinopsida; order Pinales; family Pinaceae; genus Pseudotsuga; species Pseudotsuga menziesii. Next base: position 32,299 of record LPNX010122922.1, read on the forward strand.
TCCATCCATCCGACGGTGCCCATTTGACAGGCTCCCCTCCCAAGGGAAAGTCTATCCAGTAAATAAGGATTGCCCTATGTGTATTCCCTATATATGTATTCCCTGTAGGTTGTTGCTATTTGTATCCTCCCGATGTAGATAGAGAAATATACAGATGATTTAGTTTACCCGGTGGTTCCAGGTATGTAGGCCAAAGCATAGGGAGCAACATAGATAGAGGCGGTAGAGGTGAAAGCAACAAAAGCATAGGCATGGGCACTGGACGGCATGAGCATGAGCATGTGGCTTGGGCATGGGCATGGGCATGGGCATGGGGTTGTTTGCTTTCTAGGCTTTGTTTTACTTTGGCATGTAGTTGTATTGGCGATTGGCATGGCATCGGTAGATCAAGATACATGCTCAATATATCCTTGTTGCTTTAGTGGAACCCTTAAAAAGTCATTTTTGAAGATACATGCAGGTGAACAGTTATGCAAATCACATACACACATCTTGCACCATTACATCTTGCATACATCGGGTTTTGTGCTCAAAATTAAAAATATTTTGGATTTTCCATGCCAAGTCATGAGGGTTAGGATCCTTGACCTTCCATATGCTGGAAAACACTCCTTTTGCCATTTCAGGGCTATATATTGAGCCATTGTGAAGCATTGGAGAAGGATAATGTTTGAGAGTAAGGAAACTATAGCGAAAATTTTCCCCATTGCCATTATCTTGAGTTTGCATCCCTTTATCCCTGATAGTATGAACTCCTTTGTGTTCTTCTGCCAAGCTATTCTTATCTTGTGAAGGAAGAACCCAATTACTCCTTATGCTTGTGAGATTTCCTTGTATGGAGGATTGAAGTGGTGGAGGCCCAGGTGGGGGAACTTGGTTTCTTGTTTCCAACGAGTTTCCGACAAATGTTGTCACTTTGTACACCGTTTTTGAATTCATAGAAATACTCTTTTCTCGTCCAAATTTCACGTGAAAATGTTTATATTTATTTCCATGTGTATATTTGCTTCATAGTTGTTAAATGGATTATGCTAGAGTAGGTGCTAACATTTTATATATATATTAAGTGCTTGGATACATTTTTTTTTGAGTACAAGTTGTAGGTTGCAAGCATTGGATCAAAAGCTCAATGATGGTCTTCTTCGAACTTCCGGTTGAGGTATGGGCCTTCTCTCTAGTTGTTAGAATTTTGCATTCATATGGAATATTTGAGATTTGAGTTGATTTCTGGTGTCATCCTATTTGTTGTGGTCCACCCCAAGCCATACAAATATTGACGACTCCATTGGGGAAGTCTCCTTTTTGTTGGGGTTTTTCAGGTGCATTTTTGCTTGAATTTATCTATGTTTCTTTAAGTCTCTATGTCGCTTTTATTTAGACATTCATTAAATGGAAGTTTCTTTGAGTGATTTGGATTTAAACTTCCTTTTTTCCTTTATATATGCGGGTGACAATGTTGACAGTTGTGTGTACACGCAGGTTCTCTGTTTCTAGGTCACGTGCATGCGTTGTTGTTCTTTGAAGCGTACATTTCAATTTTTTCCTTATATCTTGGTTGGAATGATTGTTGGATAAATTGTGAGTGTTGTTGAGTCTTCTAGGGTCCCTATACTGTTGGTTGACTGCTTTTACAAAGACTAGAAACTCCCATTTTATTATTTTTTAATGAAAGTTGTTATTGTCATTTTCTTCCACTTGTTGTTTTGCTTTTAGTGCACGAGTCATGGATTCTTAGTGTATTGCTTGGTTTTTTTGTAGGTTTTGAGAGTTTCATGATTCCATTTTTCATTTTCATGCATTTATATTTAAAATACAAAAATATTTGCATCCTTGCATGTTCATTAGTATTTTTTCATTTTGCATTAAAAGGGCACTTGCATTAGTTTTTTGCTTGGAATGGAATTAGTCTAGGCTTCATATAGGAAAGTTTGCATTGGAATTTGAAGAGAAAGATATCATTTTTATGCATTTCATTTAGTGGCATACCATTGTTTCATTTGGAAAACAAGCTTATCACTTAGCAAGTGTGCATATTTACTTGACGAGTCATAACATCACTGGTTGCACGACCATATCCCCTTGAGTAAGCACAACTAATTAAAATTAACACTTCACTTAAAATTGATAAGAAATATTTTATTTTATAGGGCGCAAAAACAAGATTAGGTTTTAGAGCCTTGGAATAGGATTGTGTGAGTAAATTTCTCCAATACTATAAAACATAAACAATTAGGTGTCTGACTAGGGAGAGGGGAAATCCTTGTTATAATCGGTGTTCTTAGGATGCTCCTCTTACACGAGAGTCAATCACGAGGCATCATGCATGTTTGTTTTGGGGATATCCCTCCAATAACTTCAGTGAGAATCGAAGATATTTCCAGGATCCTATTCGTATTAAGGTGATTTTGAGGTACCTTTGGTGCTTTTAAGATTCGAGCTTAGCTACCTTGCCCATACGATGGATCCCGCCTACGATTTTCTGCCTAAGCATTGATTATATTGAGGTGATATTAAATGCTTTTCCTAGGTATTGTAGGGGGTAATTGCAGAGGTTATTCTATGGGTGTCCCGACTAGGTAAGGGTCGGATGACACAATCACTTTATGTGTTGAAGATGAGGGTCACTATAATTTGCCACTCACCTCCGCTTGTAGTGTATTTGAGTCTTAGGCCTTTCCTAGGTGAGACATACCTACTATATATTGGGAGCTCATTTATCCTTATTCCTTGCTTGTGTGCATTTATCCTAGCTTATTTTGGGGTGTGCTCTATGCTCTTTAGTTGGCTTTAGGGATCGTTGTTATTTGAGTCTTGTTTTTTGGAGTCATCGTGGATCAAGTTTCAGCCCATAGTCGTTCTCGAAAGTTGGTAGGATTGCCACCTTTTGACTTTTTACAACCTCTTTGTAGGATGCGTAGACATAATACTGGTGATATTTCCCATAGAGAACTCCTAGAAATTTTGACCATGAGGACTACTTATGAGACGTTGGAGTGTCCTCTGACCCCTTTGTTTGCATTAGGAGGAGGAGTCCATGGTAATTCCTCTTCGACTGCCTTGTGGGTCCCATGTAATTTGGTGTTCACTGCCCCTCATACTGCTAGGCCTTTTTGCCCCATAGGAACAAATCCTTTTGAGTTCACGTGGTCTTCTGTTCGTGTCCCAAACGTTTCCTCCGTGGGGGGGGGTTCGGGCACTGATGCTCAATCCTTTCCCTTTACCTCTAACCCATTTAATTTTTACATGATGAATTTATCAGGGAGTATTCCATCATCCATCCTGATTCCTAATAGTAACCCTAGTGTTGGACTAGGGGGAACACCATCCCGTTTTACTGCATACTAGTTTGGGGGTGGTCATATCCATCCTTTCGCTCCATTTATTGGGGTGTGGCCACGCCCTTAATCAACTCCTAACACTAGTTTCAATCCCTTTTTAGGTGGATGTGGAAACATAAACATTGGGTCCACGACTTGTATCCCATCCTTTTTCCCATCGTCAATGACACCTATTCCTTCAAATGCGTTCGTTATGACGAATCCTCCTCATACTTTGTGTTCTCCTTCGGGAGGGAATGTTTCTTTCGGTATGCCCCCCATCGTATGGAGTCCCTTTGTTGGAGGGATATGTTCCTCCTCATGTGTTTGGGGACAATCCAGGCCATCAAATGGGAAATTTTGGTAATGTCGTATTCCCTTCCTAAGGAATGTTGAACCTACAAATGATTCTACACCCTTAAATAGGTCATATGGGAGGAGGTTTTTATCTAATTGGTCAAGGTCATGACCTTTACTAGTATCCACCTCATTGGAACCAATATTTCCAGGGAGCATGGAATCAGATGTCAAAACCTAGGATCCCTTTCCTAGCCACGTTGAATTTTTCTGATTTTTCTAGACTTACGAACAATCTAGTGTGTCATGATCCGGCATGGCCTCTAGTCCCCGCTAAGATTCCTTTGAAAATCCCAAAGTTTCAATGCAACCTCGTGGTTTCAACCATGAAATGGTACATCAAGCTGTCTGGGGGCTCATAGCAGAGTTTTAATGATTTGGACTTGGTATTTCTTAATCACTTTTAGTTGTTGGCTCATTACGAAAATGGCACCAAGATTTTTCAACTTTTCGGCAAGGTAAGGCTAGTCACATCTTTGACAATATTCAAGAGTGGCATAGATAGAATAGGTTAATTAAGGCCAACATTCCACCTGAGTTCTTATTGGAGTGGCTCCTTAAGTAATTATTTCCATACATCATGAAGGATGTTTCAACATATGGAGTGGCCACTGAGGAACATGCCATTTTCAAAGCCCAACAATTATACTTCATTTATGAACAATCTAGGATTTTTTATGAGATCATTCTTGATGCACCAAGATAGAATCATGATCTCAAGCTGAAACCCAAGCCGCATGTCAATGGCATTGTGGGATTTTTTATTGCTAAATATGTGGACCAAGTTACAAAAAAAATGGACAATTTGTCTCTTAACCAATCTACAACAGGACAAACTACGACTTCATCGACCCCACCCAATCGACGAATGTACACTCTGTGCACTCATTGAACCCGAAGGGTAATCAACAACCCAGATGGAATAGAAATAAAAGGAAGAATAATCGAAAGGGTGGAATAAGAAGGAAAACACTAACCATGACAAGAACAACGAAAATGCTAATGGGGACAAGAAGCATAAATGCAAGGTTAATTTTCGTTGTAAACTTTGTGGTCAAGACCACCTTACACACTTGTGCCCCACGATTGATGAGGCCTCGAAGTTCATCGCACAAAGCCCAACTGTGTTGATGAAACCCCTTCCTCATAACTAAAACATGACTTTGAGTACTTCAGTCGCCGGAAGTGGGTCTAGTGGGACATAAAATCATCCAGTCCAGGATGGTGGTCACAATTGTATCAATATGTTGTCAGATATTCATGTTGCTACCCGTTCGCATGATTATGGTCCCTCGCAACCAACTCTAGGGAAATAGACTCTACCTTCGGATATCCCTATGCATATTTATAAGCCCTGGTCTATACCATGCATGCCGAAAGGAGTCCTTAAGGTCTCACTACAAAATCCTAATGCTCGAGCTACCCTGAAATATTCTATTATGGAGGATCTGGGCCAAACACTATGTGCGATGTCAACTTTAGAGGTGCTCCAAACCTATCTTGCACAGATGAAATCCTTGTTGGCTACTTTTTGAGCTCATGATTTAAGTGGCCCAAGTGTGATCAAGTTTGAGACTGCTAATGTCCAGCCTCGTTTTCCTTACCATGTGGCTTTTCAAGTCCACGTCGAGTTTTTGAAGAACACCATCAAACACATGGTTATTGATGAAGGCACTTCGACATTAGTGATGTATTTATCTTGTTGGATGGGCCTTGTCTCTCCCTAGTTGTATCAGTCCATGGTTGTGCTGACAGAATTCGATGGACACTCATTTTGACTGCATGGAATTATTGCTTCTCTTTAATTCCAGTTGGGAGAGAAGTTTATGCCAATTGAGGTCGAGGTGATTGATGCACCCCTTGAGTAAAATCTTCCACTAGGTTAGAATTGGATTTATTCCAACAAGGCAATTTCCTCCTCGTTGTTTTGTGTCATATGATTTCCCCACGAAGGCATAACTGTGACGATCGATTAATTATCATTTGCTAATTCTATTTCCTCTACATCGCTGAGGTCTACGATCCCAATTATCGAGAATTATCATTCGACAACTAAGAACATGGGTGTCATGATGTATCCTTCACTTATGGGAACCTTTAAATTTTCAGTTCCTATATTTTCTATCGACTCCACTTTAGGTGGTGTTGTACAATTGTTGAGTCTGGTCCCATTTTGTACTTCATATTTGAGTGATCCTTGGACTCTTCCTTCTCTAGCTGAATTGCGTGAAGGAAGTTCACCTATCAGAGTGGATATGATGTTGTATGCAACCCATATTGTTTACCAATCCGTACTTGATGTTACTATAGACTCTGATCCCTCCTTGCAAATGGAAGAGGAATATATCCTTGTACTGTCTACTTGGATAGTCAATTCATCATGCTCGCATGATTTCCTTGATGACACTTTACCTTCAGATGAATATATAATCGATGCCATGTATGGTCTGGAAAAACCTTCGGACGAGATGCATCAAAGATATTCCTTCCTCCCAGAGCTCAAATGGATTGAGCATGATGATTTTCAGTCAGCCCTAGGTGATAAAGTTGGTCACTCGTGGTCTCGTTGAATGTGCATGGTATATATGCCAAAGGGAACACAATGAACATCTCTACTACGATTCTGATTAACATTTCTTGGACCCTTGGAATGTTGGTTTATTGGTCAATACTGAGAGGGGGGGGGGGTGAATCAGTATTGTTATCTTTTTACTAATTTAACCACTTTTTAAATCTATCATTAAAAACACACAACAACAAGAATACACAGAACACAATTTTAACGTGGAAGCCCAATAGGGTAAACCACCAATACATCCTATTACTGCAAAATTGTTATTTACAAATAGTTTTGTTTGCTGCTATAGACAAGGATGGTATTACACCCTATTTACTAGAAACTACTAGAAGGAGGCTATGACCCCTTGGTTTATCAGCTACTACTGAAAGGATGCTGCGACACCCTATTTACCATCTACCACTGGAAGGAGGATACTACCCCCTGGTTTATTAGCTGCTACTGAAAGGATTCTACGGCACCCTATTTTGTCAGCTACGACTGACAGGATGCTCCTACACCCTATTTACCAGCTTTTTTCTAGAAGGAGGAAACAACCCCCTACAGGCATGTTTCCTGCCCTAGCGCCTCCCTGCCACCCTAATATGTTTTCTGTAATATGCTAGATTTCTTTTCCCTCCATTCTCTTTCACACCCACTAGTATATTTTTCTAATTTTTTGATGTGGAACCTGAGACACCTTTCTTTCACTCATACCTCAGTGTATAAGTACCTTCATGTTTCCTACAGACGCATCTCTTTATTCTGGACACATACCCTTTCACAAGCATGCCCTTTCAAATTGATAGTCACACCTTTTCAAGAATCTGTGATAAACGGTTTTTAATTAAAAAATTCTTGATCACTTCTAATTTGTGAGCTCCCTTCTTCTCTGATCGCAGGTTTCATCAATTCCATGCCCGTGGACTTCCTCTCCTCTATCAATAGGAAACCTCTATCTTCAGACCTTCGGGGTTCTCTTTTTCTCATGCCTATGGGATTCTTTTCCTCCTCTGCAAGCTCTATATGGGCTATCCTCATCGCAGGCTCATCTGTACACGTTTATCTCACAAAACATGGGCTTCACCTTCCATCTATGAGTTTCATGTTGGACACTCTTCTTTACCATTTATGGGCACACCTTAGAATTCATTTCCGTAGCTCAGCGTAACGTTTTCTGGTGCTTCCGCAATCTCCTTCTCCAGAATCAATACAGACTGTTGATCTAATTTTGAGTCTCTTCGGTCCATCGATCTAGCACATAGATTTCCCCCTCGAAATCGTATTTCCGCAACATGGTTTCCTCATCAACAATTCCCCATCATTGATCTTCTTCAGCCATTTTCCTGACCGTTGATATGAGGTAAGATGCAGATTACAGAATGTCGGTTTGTGAATTTTCCAAAATGTCTTTTTGCGATTTCTGCAGTTGTCTTTCCACACCGATCGTTCTACACCATTGATATCCTATGGGCTCTTCCGTGACTGTTGATTTGAGATAAGATGCGGATTGCAGGATGCGGAAATGTAACATTTCCTCAAATCGTATCTCGACTTTCCACAAGATCCTTTCCGCAAGCTTCTTTCCGCAAGATCTTTTCTGCAAGCTCCTTTCTGCAAGCTTATTTCCGCAAGATCCTTTCTGCAAGCTGCTTACCACAATCTCCTTTCCACAATCTTCTTTCCACAATCTCCTTTCCACAACCTTATTTCCACAATCTCCTTTCCACAAGCTTCTTTCTGCAATTTTTCTTCTGCACCGTCGATCTTTTGCGGATTCTTTCCCGACCTTCGATCTTCCAGATAGCAGGTTTATAGAATATTTAAACATTATTTCCACATTTTTTCTTCTGCACCATTGATATCTTTTAGTGGAACTAATATCAGTCGTCCGATCTTGATCTTTTGCAGAGCTTTGGATTTTACTCCTAACTGTCGGAATTAATCCTTAACCGTCAGATCTAGTGCGGGACTAATCTAAGCCATCTGATCTTGATTGTTGCGGAACTGATCCTTAATTTTCAGATCTCGTGTAGGATGCTTCCTGACTGTCGATTTTATATCGAATGTAGATCTCAACATGATTTTGCGGATCTGTACGATTTCTTTGTGAAAATCCTCTACGATTGTTTCTAGTAGTTTTGAAGATTTATATACACAGAGAATTTCATCATACTGCTGATTATAAGGAATTTATAAACATTCTCGCAGATATAGTTTCTATGTTCTTCGATTGTTACATATACTCTATCTCCCGTTCATTTCACTCTTCAGTATTTCCATTCTTCATTTGTCTAACCGGATTTGTTATTCATACTGCATCTCTACTTCCACTCGACCTTTGTTCTTTGTTTCATTAACCATTGTTTACATCATATTGTCGACAGTGTCTTGGAAGTCTTCAGATCGGTCATTCATACTATCTAATCATCCATGTCCATCTCATCCATTACATTTGTTATAAATGAACTTTTATGACACCATCATATTCCATGTCATCATATGTGTCATGCCACATCCTCAACTATGCCATGCCATGCCATCACTATTTTAGTCTTTCACTGAGTTTGTCCCATCATCATATCCATTAGTTATTCCTTTGTCATTCATGAACACCTTTGACATTAATGACAACGATATACTCAACAATATCCCCCTTTGGAATTGATGACAACCTCTAACCATTCTTCCCCTTTGACAATAATGACAAAGGATAACCTGCCAATGTTGTACCTATTTTGATATAGGATTTCCTGTCTTCCTACTTTCTTACAACTCCCCCTGTCATCATATTCCCCTTTGTTAACTGAACTCTATTATTTAATCAATGTAATACCCTTTAGCTTAACACTTCCTTTCTTACAACAGGTTCTAGGATGATAGCCTAACTGATAGATCCATGGATTCCCCTTGTCATTGTACTTCCTCTCCTTTGTCAACATTTTTGTGACAAAGTTTACACTCGGCATTTTTTCACACTCTTCCATTTTCTATCTAGGATACATGTTGAAAAAAAAAACTTTGTTCCTGCTGCCATATCTAATGGTTTGTTCTGCCTGTAAGTTAACTGGCTTCTGGTTTTAGCAGAATTCCTGAAGCCTGTGCATTTAGATCTTCATATAAAAACCTAGCATATACTGCTGGATTCTTTTGGATTTTAGATCTATATTATCAACTGTCCAGAGACCCATAACTTCATATCCTCAACACATAGATTACTTCAGTTTATTGCATAGTTTCTTTGGTCTCACGATGTCAGACACAAAGACTCATAACCTCAACCTTTTCCTTTGTCAATGCTGAACTCATCCTGCTACCTTATCAATAGACTGAATTTTTATTTTTAAGACTTGAGTTTTCTTCTATTGTCAACAATTTTTATGTGTCATGAATTCAAATACTAAGTGAACATAATCATCTTTATCTTCTATTTGATTGCAGACATCATGGTCTTCATGACTCTCACATTTTGTTGTTCTCACGTTACTTCATACTTTCTCTTATGTCATCCATACACCAACCTTGATCACCCATCATCTTTGAAGAAGATAGCTTCAATATACTTCAACATTAGACACCAATTGAGTTTTTCTTAGATACCAATTAGAATTTTCTAACTTTAACTCCCCTTGAGTATAAGATCCCTTCTAATGTTATTTTTAGGGTTTTCGTTAAATCACAAGAGACATTTTTAGAAAAGGATCCCACAATCATCACTACATCCTTATTCATTACCTTCATATTTATCGGTGTATTCTTTTATATCTCCATCTTGCTTTTCCTCATAAAGGATGTCATCCTTATTTATGCCTCTATTATGATCATCGTTATATTTGGAGACCTCACTGATGTTTGAAATCTTTATTTCTTCTACATCTTTGGAGTCTTCCTTTCTTTTCCACAGCTTTCGTTTGATGTTCTGAGATTTGTTTGCAATAGTATTCCTTGTAGGAGTCTTGAGTTTACAATTTCTTGCCATATGTCCTTGGTTATTACACTGATAACATTCTATGTCATATTTTTGGAGTAGTGTAAAAAGATTCGTATTTCCCTTCGATCTATTACTTGATGACTTCTTCTTGTATTCAGAAACCTTTCTTTTAGTTATGCAATTTAAGGATTTATGACCAAAATTATTACAACAATAGCAGTGACCTAAAAATATCTATAGATATCTATTTGGTCTCTTGGGTGCTATATTATTTCTATTTTTATCTTGAGAAATTAAGCCTTCTTTCTTGCTTCCTTCCTTTTTAGCTGGAGTCTTTAGTACTTCAACATAGAATTTCTTACTTCCTTCTTACGTCGATTCATTGTGAACTATTCCAACCTTACCAAGGGTTTTATACGCTTATTAAAGAAGGATACTCTATTCTTATGGGATAAGCGAGTCTAGGAGTCCTTTGATGCTCTTAAGAGAGCCTTGGCATCAACCCCTCTACTTCATCCTCTAGCTTAGTAGATATTTCTTACTTTATGTGGTCGTGTATCAAGAGACAGTTGGCATGGTCTTGGTTCAAGAGGATGACGAGATCCATGAGAACATTATCTACTATCTAATCCAGAATCTTATTGATGCAGAACTTTGATATACTCATGTGGATAAATGCTCCTTAGCGACTATTCACATGGACTAATGATTACAACATTACATTTTACTTCTCCAGACTACGGTTATAGCGCATATCAATCCATTTCAATTTTGTCATAACAATATGAATGATAGGGGGGAAATACAATAAATGGATTCACAGAGCTGATGTCGGATCTCCCTAGGATTGACGAGGACACAATTTATGAGGACTCATTCATGGATGAGCACATTTTCCTCATCTCTTCTACAAACCCTTGGTATGGTGATATTATCATCTATCTTAGGACCTTGAATTCCCCTCTACATATTTTGAGGGATGGACGACGACGTGTCTGTCACCATGCTAAAAATACCTCATTATCGATGACACTTTGTATCACTGTGGGGTGGATTCTATCCTGCATCATTGTTTGACTCATGAAGAGGCTGAGATTGTGCTTAATGACTGCTACAATGGGGCATTTGGAGGTCACTTATCCAGGCTTGATATATCCCATAATATTTTGAGAGCGGGTTACTATTGGAAACATATCTTTAAATATTGTGTTAATGTAGTCAAGAGATGTCACCCTTTCTAGGTGTTTTCTTGGAATACGTGCTCGCATTCCACCTCGTTGCATCCCATCATCACCGTTGATCCCTTCACCAAGTGGGAGATGGATTTCATGGATTGCAACCCAGGTTTGGCTAGGGGGAATCACCATATATTGTGTCCATAGAATACTTTACTAAGTGGGTGGAGGCCATGCTGATAGTCAAATCCAATGGTGAGATGAACTGCCATTTTGTGTTTAACCAGATTATCACTCAATTCAAAATCCTGAAGAATATTGTAATTGATCATGGAAGTTACTTCCAGAACAAGATGATGGAAGAGTTAGCGTTAAAGCTAAGGTTTAATCAAGATCATTCTTCGTCTTATTATACCCAAGAGAATGGAAAAGTTGAGGCAGTTAATAAATATCTTAAGTCCATCCTACATAAAACTGTCATACAAAGCAAGGAAAATTGACATATTATGTTGTATCCTGCTTTGTGGGCTTACTGGACTGCATTTAATACTTCCACCAATTTGTCACCGTTTCAGTTAGTTCATGGGGAGTAGTCGGTTCTTCTTGTTGAATGCGATATCTCTTCATTGAAGCTAGCTACAGAATTCTTGCCTGACACTTCTAAATTAGAACAATGCTTAGTCCACCTCGAGCAACATTATGAACATCTTTGAGATGTTGTCATGGCCATAGAAATCAATAAACATTGTGTCAAGGATCAATATGATAAGTAAATCCGTCCCTGTCAATATAATGAGGGTGACTTGGTCGTCTTTTATGATCAAGCCAATGAACCATTGGGTGCGTGCAAGCTTAATCCTATGTGGCACAGTCCTTACATCGTGAGGAGTGTCCTAGAGAAAGGAGCTTATGAGTTGGAAGATTACGAGGGGAATGTCTTGAAGGATCCCAGAAATGGGCTCTACCTCAAGAAGTACTATGCCTGAGTTTCCATCTTGAACTTGTACCTTGTATATTATGTACAATTTTACGTAGTTTTTGGTTTTTCTTTTGGTGTCACCAGTTTGCTTCTATGATTGGATCATTTATTCACCCGAGGGTCATCTAGTGTTTTTAGGAGGCATGTGTCTTCAACCATCATTGAATAAAGTGGCCGACTATAGCATTTTTATCAAGCTTTTACATGATGCCTTTTCTATTGGTATTCAATCCTTAGAAATTCACCAAGATTCACAATTTAATGGTGGATATCGCGTTCTATATCCTACCTTTCGAAGAAGGTTCTTAAGGGTAAGATTGTTAGAGCAACATTTTGATTTCATTACATATGTCCATATACCTAGATGTTATAATCAAGTTGTTGATTCATATTAAAATTACATTTTAGATTGGCATTTGTCACATAACTAAGAAAGAAGCGTTCACATACACATTTATACATTCATAAACATATACATTTATCAAACTAGTATCCATAAGTTTTTATTTATTTATTTTTCAATTGAAAGTGCAAAAACCATGGTGTCATAGTATAAAACTAGGATTTTAACCCTCAAAATATACACGACCGATACAAAATAGATTCATGAAATCTATGCATGTGGTCTTGGATGAGTATCATGGTAACAAAATACAACGTTATCTAGAATCCTAAATAACCTAACCCATGGAGGGGGTACTCCGAACACATCTATCTACATATCCTTAGGTAGTTCCTCGATCTGCACCATAGGAATCATGTGGGTTAGACGGACCAAGTTTCCCTACAAATTCTGTAGCATCTGCTCAGCATCACTGCTAACCATGTCCTCTCCTTAGCCTCTCCAACAGTGCCACGAATAACCCTCTGGTCATTACAGGTTTGTGTTTACAAAAAATGAATATAGTGTTAGTACATGACACCACCCAAAAACATGCTTTTTCTTTCCTTAAGTAAAAAATACAATTTTTTTTTTATTGCAAAACAAAAAATTGATCTTACCTATGTCCCCAAATGTGTTCCCTGGTGGTAGTGGCATGTCCCTATCTCTGCTGAAGTCTACCCCCTCATAGGGGTAGCCATCTATGGTGATCACTTGTCGTCACCATTAGTGGGAGAACTCATCCGTGAATGGAGAAGACACTCTATCGTCTACTAACCACCACATCACTTTAGTCCAACGTGTTTGGGATGGATCACATAGACCATTAGGAGGGGCCTCAATTCTCGGGATAAGGTCCGATACCCTTTAAAGAAAAAGCTTCACAAAATGCTAGAAAATCCAGAGTTCTTAACCCAACCAAGTTTACACTCTATCACCTAATGTTTCATGTTTCCCATCAAGGATGTGCTCTAGTCATAAATGGTGGGCCTCATACCTTTCACCACATAGAACATTAGATTCCATGACGCCTGATGCAAAGTCACCGAACCTAATATCCTTTATAAGACTAGGATGATCACTTTCATACTTAGACTCTAGATCGCACGGATAGGGACTTGACTTCCCACTTTCTTAGTGTTGGGAAGGAAATACGCACAAATGTACTCATTTATAGTAACTCCCCTACTGGCTCCACGAGCTCTGAGATTGACTACCTCGCCTTGACGAGATAATACGATGATAAAGTATATATCATCCATCTTGATTTTGAGTGGCTTCCCATCTAGGTTGAATGCCTTTGTGTCTGGAACCCAATAGTTAATGACCATCTATAGTAATCTTGGTTTTTCCCTCAAACTCCTAAGATTCCAAAATTTATAAAGGCCAAATATTTGCAATGCTTGTTGGGAGGGTATATTTCCATGCAATGCCCTATCAACATCATCATGTTCCCTTTCCCTTCACTCGATGACCATCCTATAAAGGAAAGAGAGAGTTAATAGTCAAACTACTTTAAAAACCTTATTGATGGCACTCCACATGGGTCATAGACTAAATAGTAACATGGCCATGTAGGCAGGATTCATTTTCCCCACGTGGACCTAGCCCTCCACACGGTCCGATGATCTGTGACCTACATGGGATGAATTTCCCATGAAAATCCAAAAAATTGACCATGAAAAATTGAAATTAAACCAATGAAAGATAGAGCATGAGGAGAAGATTTCCCTGGTCTAGACAGTTTGTGATTTCATTTCTTGTAGCTCCCGGAATCTCTGTTTAAATATCGAGGGTGAAAAGGGCTCTCAAAACACTATTTGTGGTAAAAACTCAAATGGTATGATAAAATGTCAATTTTTTACTATTTATAGCAATTTTTATCCACTTTTCTATAGATTTCACCCCATTTTTATTATTTTGCCAACTTTATGGACTAATGTCATGGTGTAAGGTCCCTTTTTGATGTAGTTTTATCGAGCCTTAGTGTATTTATCATTTTCGAGCCTATTTGCACCTTTGGCATGTATAAATATTAATTGGCATATAAGATTTGATTCCATTCTGCCTGCATTGTTGCATTATCCTATGACCATGTTCCATAAACCTTAGGTGTGAACCCGTTTTTTGATGACACAGAACCTTCTAGCTGCTTCTAGAAGTGTCGTTACTTAAGCGGTAGGGATAATTTAACCATGGGTACTCTAGTTAGAACTCACTTTGTCGTTTGGTGGCCATGCTGAAGCTCCTCCTTAGGTACCGGATTCCCTTGTAGTCCTGCCATGTATTTGAGTGGAAAACTCATGTTCCTTCTTATCTCTTATGTTGATTATCTCCCATGGAGACTCCCTTTTTATATCAAGTTGTAAATGCACTGCATCCATCTGCTTACCTTATTGAGCCTAATGTCGTCTCCTCGATTCAGTGTTATAAGCTAAATTCCCTGATCATGTCTCAACTCTAGCCAAGCAGATCCTATTAAGTATCATTTGCAGCTTGATTACCCCTCACCCTAGAGGAAACATCCTCCTAAGTGTCCTTATCTAGTAGGAATTTCCTTACATTGAGCATATGTATGTTCCAATGCTTGGAACTAGCTTGATTTCCCATGACACTCGTTTCCTCTATGTTTTACTATAAGCACATTTTATTCATTTTTAATATTTATAACATGAAAAAGACAAAAAAAACATAAATCTGGACGCGAAATGATATCATCGTATGTTGGAAACTGTGGTATTGCCTTTGAATAGAGCATGGTTTATGAGTCCGTCCGTTATGGGTTGGGATTTTAGTATGGCCTTAGGAAGTTGCACTCATTATTCATATCTTTCTCCATCAACTAGTTAAGCTTCCAGTCCTTATGGAGGGCCTATGTTGATGCCTCCTGCATCACATAGTTGTCCCAATATCCACATTTGAGTCTATACTGCTTAAGTATATCAATCCATCTTATGCTCTTTTTCAAAGGAAGTATTTAGCTTGAGTCAACCACTCCTCAGATATATTGACTCTACATGTCTGGAATCACAGTATCTAATAGAGTTGTTGTCGCACCTAACATCATAGGCCTACTTTCATCATTGGGAGGTGACCTTGAACTCAACAGATGACACCACATCATCAATCGCTGACTAAGTGGTTTACATTGTGTTTGATGACAAGAAATCAATTCACAAATTGGGATTCATGTTGTGTCTTGGATTCTATTAGACCCTATTGGTGGTTTTCTTGCCTTTGTCAGTAGTTTCATCATTGGCTGCTATTCAGAGGGTCTCTTTCGCATGCTACTTGCATCTGGTATGCCCGAGAGGTGCACATGGTTACTGGTTCGTGCACATCTTGTTCACCTAAGTTATTCTAAATCATTAAGCCTTATTTTGTACCTCGTGTTGGTTGATGGGGGATGCCCTAATGCCCTCCTTCTAGCGGATTCCATTCCATTTAATTCATATCACTTATTCTGGAATTGAGATCTAGAGTCAATTGAGTGCCTTGAGACTTGCAGTCATCAATGGAAGGTTTTCTCGCCATCGATAGTTTGGGAATACATCAATGTCCCATAATCGATGGATTATTCAAATGTTTGACCTCAACACTTCTATTTGCACTTGTTGAAAGTATTCGGTACCTTGACACCCGTTTTCATCATTGGTGGGTTGTCTCGCGTTTGTTAATGATATACCTCAATGACCGGTAATCATATGATGTTTCATCATGTTCGACCTCAACACCTTTATTCACATGATGGGACATGTCCCATCGACGGTTTGTGTAGAAGACCTTAGATTGTGGTGACATTCTCATGTTATGACCTTGATCGTGACAATACCTATGGGACTTTAGTTCTCGTATTAGAGCAGTGTACTTCATTATGTACCAGATGTCTTCATCCAGTATGGATACCAAACTCCAATGTATATTGTACCTATCTGTGACCACTTATGACATATGTCCATTATGCCTATTCATGGCTATTGTATGTATATGCCAATTAGGGGAATTTTGAGGTCTAAAATAGGCCTCCAAACAAAAAAAAAATACTATCAAAACCAACTTTAAAAGAACCAATCGCATTCCAGAGAATGACATCATCTATTATAGTTGAGGTGGCATGGCTTGAGTTAAAGGTACTTACTTGTCAATTTATAAATGGTGGATGTAAACCCATAGTTTACTATACTCATAATGGAAAAAATAGCCATACATTACTTTTGAATATAATATTTATATGCTTAGTACTTTTAAATACTTATAAAATAAAATACTTTAAAATAATTTCATATATAATTTCATATTTTAATGTAAAACGTATTATTAAAATCAAAATTAAAACATAAAGTCAAAATTCTATGACTTGTGTACTTCATATAATGAATATGTAGTACTTCATATTATTATTATATAATAATAAAAATACTACTATTCATTTAAATTTCATGATTCAAATTTCCATTTATATGTGAGGACTTTGTATGATGAATATGTGGTAACACTAAATTTATATAAAATATTAAATAAGTTATGAGGAGTTATAAAATATTATTCAAGTTTTAATATATATATATATATTGGCTATAAAAGAATAGAATATAATATTGTTATAAATAAATAATTTATTAATTTATATATTTATGATAAATAAATGTTGATATAAATTTAAAGTTTAAATTTTAAATGTGTATAGATTTAACTTTTAATTAAATTAAATTAAATAATATTAACTATATTTAATTATATTTAATATTTATTTTTTAAATTTTAATTATAATTACAAATATAAGTTTAAAATTATTTAATAAATATTAGTAAATTGGGTTTATATATATATATAAACTTTAACTTAAATTTATTATTCATAATTAAAGTATTTTACTTTATTTTATTTATTACTACTTTCTTTTACTACATCTATGTACTAAAGTACTTATATTTCTAGTCATATCTTTGTACTAGAGTATTTATATTTCTAGTCATATCAAATATATTTTTTCTTATTTTATTTTTAGACATCTTTTCAATTTAACTCAACCATAGTTACATAAATTGAAGTGCAAGAGGTGAGTTGTAGATAAACCTTCCCCACAAAATGACTTACTCATATTATTTTATTATGTCTCTTATGAGGCTCATTTTAGACCTCAAAATTCCCCTAATTAGTATTTGGTACTAATGTATATACTTTAGATATGCAGTCGTGTATTCATAGTCATTATTGTATTATACTGATGAGTGACTAGTTCTTCTTGCTAGGTCTTCACTACTCCACTTCTGGGATTATTATAATGTATTTTGGAAATTTTGTGTTTCCCTTTGACCTCACACACTAGGGGGCATATGTTATAGCATGATTTGCCACACCTTATGCATCATGCCTTGATGGCCTTCCCTTGTCCTTATGCAAACTTATTATATCCCCCTTGATCAGTATATCCCCGATACTTTAGTGGAACCCTTGGAAAGTCATTTTTGGAGATACACGCGGGTGAACAGTTATGCAGTTTGTGTACATTGGGTTTTGTGCTCAAAATTAAAAATATTTCGTATTTTCCATGCTAAGTCACGAGGGTTACGATCCTTTACCTTCCATATGCTGGAAAACACTCTGATTCGACCCTCCATTTCTATTTGAGGGATATATATTGAGCCATTGTGAAGCATTGGAGAAGGAGAAACTTTGAGAGTAAGGAAACTATAGCGAAATTTTGCTGCATTGCCATTATCTTGAGTCTGCATCCCTTTATCCTTGATAGTATGAACTCCTTTATGTTCATCTCCCAAGATCTTGTTATCTTGTGAAGGAGGAACCCTATTACTCCTTATGCTTGTGAGCTTGCCTTGTATGGAGGATTGAAGTGGTGGAGGCCTAGGTGGAGGAGGAACTTGGTTTCTCGGTTCCGAGGAGTTGCCAACAAATGTTGTCACTTTGTACTTATGTTTTGAATTAATATAAATAATCTTGTCATCCAAATTTCATGTGCAGATGTTTATATTTATTTCCATTTGTATATTTGCTTCTTACATGTTAATGGATTATGCTAGAGTAGGGGCTAACATTTCACACACACACACACACATTATGTGCTTGGATGCATTTGTTGCTGAGGACAAGTTGTAGGTTGCAAGCATTGGATCGAGATCTCAACGTTGGTCTTCTTCGAACTTTCGGTTGAGGTATGAGCCTTCTCTTTCATTGTTACCATTTTACATTCATATGACATATTTGAGATTATAGTTGATTTCTGGTGTCATCTTGTTTGTTGTGGTCACGTTGTGGTCCACACCAATCCACAGAAATATTTTCTCCATAACACAATCAAATAAAATAATAATTCAAATATAAGTTTTGACAATTAGAAAATAATAAATGCAAATTTATATAAAATAACAACATCTTAAAAAGATGTATCATATGCCACTAACAATAAAATTAAATACTACAAGATACTTAGTATCCACATAAATAGTAGAATCTCAAAATCAAAGATGCCGGTAGCATCAAAAGTAACATTATATGAAACAACAACCCTAGTGAGTATCAACCTAAGTATCTCATAACTATGTGTCATTTCTCATCGGGTATCAAACAAGAGCCACGAGGTGGCAATGTCCTCGATTTTGCTAATAGATGTTGTTATAAGATGAAATGACAAGAAGTTATTAGCAAAGAAAATAGCCTTTTTCATAAGGCCACTAGCAATATAGGGAAAATCTATTGAAATGACATAGGACCCTACTAGAGAGGTTTAAGATGAAAGTAATTTAGACATCACCTACTTTGAAATTCCTAGCCCTAAAACATTATCAAATTTCTTCACAATATAAGCAATAAGTAGAAGGATTAAAACAAATATTTAAGAATTTATTCTTGATCCAATATTTGAAGGAGCAAATCATATACATTTAAGCTTGCACCTACATGAAGTATTGATACCAAAAAGAGCATTGCATTTTCACAATTAAATATTTAACGAGTGAAATTGGGTTTCTAAACAATTAACATTTATTGGTTTGGTTGTTCTTGTTTAAAGTGCATATTGCACTCCCATATGGAAGTTGACTTCTATGAATAACCTAATGCATGTTATTGGAATTTAGGTTATGGCTATAAAATTTTGGGAATCTTGAGCTGAGCATGGTTGTTTTTTCTTGTCTTATTGTTGATCAAGTAATTTTTTCTCATATGTAGTCTATCCATGAGTAATTATTTTTATTCTCCTAAATATTATTGTGTTGTGCAAATGGAATCTCAAAGCTTCACAATAGTGTGTGCATTCATCAAACCTCATTAGAACAATGAACCCAACATGACAATGTAAATCCATCAAACCTCTTTAAAACAATGAACCCAACATGACAATGCAAATCAGAAATATTACATGCTAGGTAACTTGAGTGCTTGAAACTCTGCAATCAACTTTTAACTATTTCTCGCTCTCACTGGGTGTGGCGAATTAAGACTTTTATGGTTGAACAAATGAATCAAACATATTACACGCTTGGCAACTTGGGTGGTTGAAGCTGCAACCAACCTTCAACTAAAAAAAAACAAGTTTTTTATAACTATCTCAAGATGAACACCACCAACATTTGACAATGATAGCAATTCCCAAAATATGCCATCTACTCCATCACTAAAGAGTGTGATGCACAATTGTGAAGGGGGTGCTTTGACTTCTAGTTTCACATAATTTTCTACTATAAGAATTCTAGTTAAGTAATATTGTAAGCAAGCGGATAACCTATAGGGTTTGTTTAGTTGTAGTGTTCATGTGAGTGCAAATAATCCCCCACATTTATAAGCCTTAACTTCATACTGCGATTTGTGGCTATGCCTAGAAAAATTGTTGTTTGTATATTATATGTTTGAGTATAAGTAAAAAATCAAAGCTTAAAAGATAATGCAATTTCATGTCAAAGTTATGGACTAGGTTCGGATGAATTCTTAAACCATGAAGGAAAATGTTTTGAAATAATTCTTAATCAGTAAAAATAATCTGAAGGGATTTTATCCATAAGACTTAACATGAAAATAGGTATTAAAATTCAAATATTTGAAAGGTCAACAAGTTATCTTATTATGTTTCTACCTTGCAATTTCAAAACATAAGCTTCATTGAAAATGGTTACCTTCTGCAAACTCAAGCAAGGATTCCATACCAGAGCGACAATTCATTGAGATTAAGTTGAAAATCATAATTAACCGTACTAGCCCTAAAAATCACAATTAACATGTTTTCTAACATCGGTAGTGCTTTAATTGCTATCTCAATCCACAAAAGCAGTGCAAATGTACTAAATGCGAATGCTAATCCTTAATTGTTTAGTTTGTTAATGTCTCATATTTATTGCCCTAACATTTTGGTATTAAAAAAAATACTCATATATTTGAGATAAAGTTTAGATTGAACCAAAACATTTCAGAAAAATCTAGTTAGAATTGTCCATAATGGCTTTAAGCCAATAAGGTATATAAAGTAAGTTTTACTTTGCTTTAAAAATCACTTTATTTCAAAAATTATCCATTAAGAAAAGGGAAAATCGAAGCCGGTAGACACTAGTTTTGTAAATAACATAAATCGAAAATTTATCTTCTGAATATATATTGGTTAGTTATGATGAGTCTAAGCAATCACGATTCTCCATTCTCCAAAATATTGAGCCGCACCATCCATGAGCTAGCATCGTTTGTATATAGTTGCAATAGGTGAATATGTAGGTGTAGACTGAAGCTGGAATGATTTCAGATGCAAACTAAAGAAATTTTATAAATTAGATTTATGCCACGTGGAAAAAGACTTGGATGAAAAATAGAAAAGTTGATTCGCAATTAACCCTTAGGTAGGCTGTCGACACACATTAAATCACTTTTGATGTGTTCCTAACTATTTTTTTTTGGTATATGCCAAAGAAGTGTATCCCTTCCATCAGAACCTAATCATGGATTAAAAGTTCGTTATTGCCCTCTAGGTGCATTTATCATTGTAGACATCTATTCATGTAATAGATTTCCAAACTTTAATAATCCAGAGAGGGGAGCTTCAAGTTTCATAAACTCGCTGGAATTCAGAGTCTAGTAGACATAGTTAAAAGAGAATTCACTTTCAAACCAACATGTAACTTATACGATTATTTTGAGAAAAAAATTCAAAGTCTAAACCGAGTGAGAAGAAAATTCACTTTTAAACCAATATATAAAGTATTAGATTCCTTTTAAAATTCAAAGTCTAAACTGAGTGAGAAGAAAATTCACTTTTAAACCAAAATATAAAGTATCAAATTCCTTTGCATGATGAGAAGCAATCAACCAACCATAATCTAAGTTGCATTAAACTTCAAAACCATTTCCAAATGATTATTCCTACTTATTGATAGAATGTTATTTCCTGAATACAATGTGTTTATTTATACAAACACATAGGTGGTATTCGCCAGTAAGTAAGTACGATGGGATGGCCCACTCAAGGGAATGCATTAAGTAACGCCTTGGTAATAAAGGCTCTCACATGCGCAACAACAACGGTTGTCTCAATGTGGCTTTCACACTTTTACAAGCATATACTTGTTGGTTTCCTTTTGTTTGACACGCCAGTGCTGCTCTCCAGCCTCTTTTGTAAATCATTAAATGCGTCCAATCTGACATACATTTTCACGTCGACCAACTAGTGTCGTATTTTGGGTGAAAGTTTTTTTTTTCAGAAGAAAAAAGCCTGCCTTGATATTCATAACAGAATCAAAAGACATTATAACACAGCTGTCAGCATACAGTAATACATAATATGTCTTGGAGTTTTCGCTAGGGGGAAAGGCGAGCCAACAACAATATGTTCCCATCAGAAAGCTGATTCGTCATAATGAAGTCTGTCAGAACAGCCACATCTATCGAGCGTCAACAGGCACTGAATCCACAATCCAAAAGAGATCTCTCATACTTATCAATGAACAGATATGATGGAAGAAAGCATCATAAGATCAGTCTCAGTGAAGCTGAAAAGTATCATGGAAAACCAAATGGTTTTCAATAAATTCCATAAAACTGCCAATGCCCTGAGGATGAGAGAGTGCAGTTTTAGAGAGACGGTCAGCCAACCGATTGTGCTCTTGATAGATGTGGGCGAATGACAGATCATGAAAGACGGCCAAAAGGTTTTTTGTCTCCCGACATCAATGTATAAGATCTGGTGGGGAGCTTTGCAACCTAACATACACGGTTTCAGCTGGCACCTTGGTTATTGTACCTTAGCATACCCTTGTCGAAAAAGACATTCCATTTTGTAGATGGTTTTTTTTGGCTATTGCACATTTTTATGTTGAATAAATAGTTGTAATCATGCGTTAAATTTGACGTCTGTATGATTTTACCCATAAAATATAGGTTGATCTGGAATAAAAACGCCATCGGTAAAGTTTAATTAATTCTAGGGGTCGTCATTTTGGTGGGCATATTTAAAATTTGGAAAGTAATTATATTTTATTCTAGCTAAATGGAGTTAGTTTCAATTCGTTGGATTTTCATGAAGTTCCCTCGGGGCCTCAACCATTTTAACCCATTGATTTTGATGAGAATGATTTGGCTGCGAAGTTATTGCATGTTGGGTGTAGGCTAATCTCGGTAAATATATGTCTTGTTAGTCCCTGCCATCGGCAAACAGGGACTCTTGTGTTCGGCATGCCGCCGTTCTATTAATCTCGAGATAGAAATTAATGCATTCATATAACTATTTCCCTAAGTTCTTAATCCAGTATTTATTTCTATCTTTATTTTAATCAAAGGTTTTCAATCAAGTATTTACACCATCATTATGTGAACCAATAACGAGCTTCAACTCTTACAACGCCCTTTTGTCCACGAATCAATAAGTTCGACCTCTTATTTGGCCTCAAATCGAGATGAGGGGAAACTCCAAAGACGAATTAGTCCAATCTCATATGAAAAATTGGATAAACATATTGAAAGGTGAAATAATGCTAAGGAAAATAGTAACATTACCTGCCTAACATTAAATGTTTAAGGTCCAATTTTTCAAAATCTTCCACTATGGATTCTAAGCATCTATGCATGCATTAAGTGCACGTTCCATTGCCATAGTTTCTGCATTGCATTTTATGGTCTTGGCACTGTCTCGCCTTGACACCATAGTCTATACCACTGCCTCTGATAGCATTTGGGATTTTCTATACCATTGCCTCAGAGAGTATTCAAACATAAAACTCAAAATGCTCAGTAATAAAAAAAAATGCATTACCTATTGTCTGGTCACGTTGGCTGTTCAACTAATGCTCCTGGTAATCCTTTTGTTGCTACTGGTCTTTTGCTTATGGTAACACTACTCCAACTGATCTTGGACCAGTTATGCTAGTTCAAATGCTGATGGAACTGCTGCTACTGGTACTACTCTTTTAACTGCTCCGGGAACTGGTTACGTTGCTTCAACTGCTGGTGGCATTCTGCTGGTCGTGATGCAGTTGAAAATTCTCTTGGTACTGCTATGGTAAGTGCTGATTCAACTATTTGTTCTCTGTTTGCTCTCAAATATTTTGTTAATGCATTCATGACAACAAACATATATAACTGTACTGGTCTCCGCTAAATGTGTGCATGCTTGTATGCACAATCTGTCAAATGCGCCTCTAGTTGAACTCAAACTACCATTAAAAACACAGTAAGTCATTATCGTTTGTATTTTATTGCAAATTAAGAGGATTTCCAGCGAATAGCATGTCAATGAACAAATCCATCCACATATATATTATGACCTTGCAACATGAAAAAGCATGCATTGAAATCGCAATGAACAAGGATTCAAAATTGGATATGTAAATTGAGACATCACATTGCAACAACAAAGAAATGACTGAAATTTAGATGAGCAAGAATATGAATTTGAATGTTAAAACACAATTTCTGAAGATGGTGTGACAAAACGTAAAACAACTTGATTTTTGTAGATCACAATAAACACAACTATGGCAGAATAGATATCTGAAGAGCCAAATTGAAATGTGCTAAATAGATATAATTCTAACTACTTACATAAGGACATTACATATTCAATTTATGCGTGAACTACACCTAACATCCTATATCGACATAAACACGTGGCATCTACGACAGTGATTGCTCGAAACGCCCTGAGGACATCGACCACGTTGTGCTCATCGTTGGCTATTCCTACAAGGAGGAAGAATCATGAAGAACTCCTGGGGCTCAGACTGGGGAATGAAGGGATACATATGCATAAAGGAGAAACATATCCCTTAAATACGGTGTCTACGCCATCAACGAAATGGCAGTGTATCCCCCCAAGAGGGAATCTTGTGCCGTCACGCCGCCACCGACTATGGCAGAATAGATATCTGAAGAGCTAAATTGAAATGTGCTAATGATAGATCTGGGTGTGTTAGCCTCAATCATGATAAGAGGAAGCATGTTCAAAGAAATTAAGAAATAGCAAGGTCAAAGACTTTGGCAGGCAATTAAAACCAGAAAAAAATTACCAATAAAAATTAGAAACTAGAACAGGAAATGGAAACCCACCAGTGAAAATTGATGGAGAATGTTTATGAATATTTCTAAGAATGTGCTTCACTTACAATTAATAAATATATCCCTCCTTTGTTGTGAAACTTGAAGAAATACATAACACTCGCAGCATAGTAAATCCTTAAAATTTCTAGAAATACACTGCAAATATTCCACAAAATGCTCAAACAGATCCATCGACCAACTATCACACTATTAATGAGATTTGCAGGGGGACAATAAAGCTTCTCTAACATATCTACTTCACTAGGGTGCCAATCATATGCAATTTATCTATCATAAAATAGAACACAAAATTTATCATTTTGACAGAATTCAGTAGCTTTTGTAAAAGAAAATACCCTGAAATAACTTTGCCAATTCAAATAATATCAAAAAAATAAAACAGTGAATTCATTATTTTCATCAGAAACCAAAAATAGATCACAAAATTCATCATTTTCATGGGAAACCCAAAATAGAACCCACAATTCGTTGTTTCCGTCAGAAACTGCAACAGAGAATAATCCTTTTCAAGCTCAGAAAAAATGAAACTCGCGACGTAATTTGGTAATTGCTCAAAGAAATCATTCAATATAGGCCTTGACAATACTTTGTTTGTTTTACAGGAGATCTGAAGCTGATATGGCAAATCAGAGCACCTGTCTTGCGTTAATGAAATCAACGCCTAAGGCACAAGGGTTTCAAAGCTTGTTTAGGGAGCAACTAGTTAATTATGTTGAAGGTTCAGAAAGTTATTACTATATCTATAAAGGTTCACAAATTCAATTCATATGAAACTTATCTGTAATGACAAGGGACGAGAGAGCTAACAGATAAGAAGATAATGTGAGATTCCAAAATCCGTCAAGAGATCTAACTTAAAAAAGCTAATCAAATTGGTCAAACGCCATCCTTTCATAAGCATATCCACAGAACCTCAAAAAGGAGAACACTACAGACCTCCTCAAAGATGTAAATTACATACACACCATTACCATAAATGAATTGGAACAAAGTAAAAGGAAGCCTGATAGACATTACAGGCCCTTGAGGATGAAAGAATATACAAATCGGTTTTAAGCCGATGAGATCCTTTTCTCTCCTCGAGTTGGTGCTGAAACTGGGTCTTGGTTTCGGGACGCTGGAGCTACCATCCCAACGCTAGCGACATCTCCTAAGCCCGCAGCTCCAAGCACATGCATTGAAGGAGACACATGCAGGAGGGGTACGGAGATGCGGTAAAACAGGCAGTTGTGTATTGGGAGAAGAACTATGAAAGATGTCATTTGAACATGAAGAATCACATGCATAAAAGACACGATCCATATTATTGTTTTAAAAAACCTTTCGGAATTGTTTATGTAACATGTGTTCTCTCTTTTGCATTCAGTGTTCAATCAGGAATAAGTTGTTTTACAAATAATCAATATCTCTTAAAACTTGTGAAATGTATATTACATTCGCATACATCCAGAACACCATCTGAATTCATTAAAACCCTGTTTGATAAAACTAATAAATAAGATATAAATTGATAGATACAGATCCATTCATTAGTCTACCAATTCATATTTAATGATTGTCAAAATTCTCAACAGGACCCACCTACATTTTGTATGGTTGGGCTGCTACTTTAGCGATTAGGATAAAAGAGAACTAAAATACTTAGCTTTAGCCATTTTTGTTAAAACAAAGTCAAAATTGTTCGTAATAATTGTTATTTTCTTAATTACTTCAATGCTAATGCCTATTCTACATTAAATAACCTATTTTGAAACTAACCAAATTATTGAAATTGCAATTTAAGAACTGCCATTTCTACAAATGTTACTCTGCCAGATCGCGGCTGTTTATGGCTTTTTGGTTAGCGCTTATACTGGTTCCTACTTTAGTTGTGAGAACCATAGAATATCTAACCAATTAGTATAGTAGTTTTCTCACTCTCTTACACAGAGCCGGTGCGGCAAAATGCTCTTCTCTTATCCATTCATCTTCGCAGCCAATTCAACATGCAGCATTGGATTTTTATGTGATAAGCTTATTTGCAGTGATAATATGGCACCATATGGTCCTTCAAAGGAAGATGAGGCCGGGTCCTCCAATCTGGCCAGTAATGGGTATGCTTCCGTCTCAGTTTCTTCATGTAAATGACATATATGACTGGGTCACCCAGGTACTCACAGACTGTGGCGGAACGTTGGAATTCAAGCCTTCTTGGCTGGCAAACATGTTTTCCTTTGTTACCACGGATCCTAAAAGCATAGAGTATATTCTAAAGACCAAGTTTCATAGATTCCCCAAGGATAGTTATTATAAATGTATTTTAGATGATCCACTGGGCTAGGGAATTCTCAACGCAGATTGCGAACAATGGGCTTGGGGAAGGAAGACAATGGGTTCGCTTTTGCACTCGCCATCCCATAAAAATCACATGATTGCCACAATCGATAAATCCATTCACGGCAAACTGCTAGCAGAGCTCGAAGAAGCTGCCCGAAGCGGTTCTGCGGTTCTGCCATTGATCTTCAGGAGATACTTATTCGCTTTGCTTTGGACAACCAGTGCACTATTGGTCTTGAGTGGATTTGTGTTCCTTCAATCCGCCTGGACGAGATGTTGAGATAACAAAAGCTTTTGAAGAGGCGATGGATGCAACTATAAGCCGGTTTTCGAAACATCTAGTCAATATTGCATTTCTTGGAAAGTCTGTATGCCAATTATTAACATTATTTTGAACATTATTGTCCCATTGGCAGTTTACATAAGGCAGGGACTTGCTGCCTTTAACAGCTCTCCTTGTTAGTGAACTGATCAGACAGAGGATACTCAAGTAACAGTAAAACCTAGAAAATATAGAAATGGTGTTAAGCATGGGACAATGAACAGGGTGCATGGCATTTCATTAGGGTTGTTGGGAACTTCATTAGGGTTATTGCAAGGGAAGGGAATTTCGCATTTCCCAAATCCCTTCACTTTGGCATGTGTATTCATTAACCAGAGAATCTCCATATAAGGTTGCGCAATCACTGCCGTCTGTCACAGATTTATCACCTCTTCTCCTTTGTTATTTGTGGCTATTTGCGTCCCACTCAGGAACATGGAGTCCAAAATTGTTGTTGAATTGCAGACCGATGAGAATGGTTGGGTTATTCAAATCAAGGGAAGAACTAAGAAGAAGAACTGAAGGAATTGTGTATGTCCGTGTTTAATGTGCCCAAAGAGTTAGTGGCAGTGAAACTTGAAGCCTCCAACGACCAGGATTAATCCTCCAAAGTGATCACAACCGTTGGAGGAAAGGGGACCTCGTGAGAAAGAACGCCATTGGCCAGGATGAAATGTATTGAACACAGGCCAATGCCAGATTTAATCTAGAAAACTCATAATTTTTAATTTTGGTATTTGTGTACTCCCGTGAATGATTTTCAAGGAAAATCGTGGGTGGATTTTTTTGGAAAGGGGAAAAAAAGATTGGGAAGAAGAAAGAAGGGGGAAGGAAGCACATAGTTTGGCAGGAAGAGAAGCCAAGGAAATAAAATTGTTGGTTCTGAATTTTTGGAAAGAATATAAATTATTGCAAGAATAAAATAATAAATCACATGGTGATTACAATAGAAGTGATAACCGAAACTTGTTTTAAAAAAAATACAACTAATGTCATATTTATGAAGAAATATCTCTTTAGTTATGGAAATTGAAAATGGCACTGGGTAAGCACTTTCCTCTATGCTTACTTACTGGGAACCCCCTTTTAGCTGGATTACTGATACAACATCACTTGAGGAAGGGACATTATTAGCTTAATCCCAGGACATGCTCACAGGGCCCTTAGATGATCCGTCACTGGACTACCAGCAGATTAACCCGTCGCATTTGAGCGAGTCAAGAGTACGGAGGCGAGGGCTTGGCTTTGCTTGGGTACTGGCATCTCCGCCTCCCGCATCCCGCACAATCTTATGCTGGAGAGAGATAGTTTTTTATAATCACCCCTTGAAAGCTAACTTTGTGGATTAAGCTATTTGGTAAAGCTGGGATTAAAGCTAATCATAAGTTAGAATAGCATTGGCAATTCTTTAGGTAAGATATCCATTGATGTGATGGGAAAGTCTTACATGTTATATTTTTCATGGATTCCTCGTCATAATTATAGAAAAGGGCAACAAACAGAAAAAGGGTCAAGACCTTGCAGCATCCATTTTGATGAACTTTAAAAGAAGCCACCTTTCCAAGAGATTGACAGTGTACAAAAAGGAAAGAATGTTCCCTGAAAATTGAGAATTTGTTGAAAAGAATGCAGACATTGGAAAAATCTAAAATAAAATACAGACTAAAATCCTTCCAGAATGACACGCACTAAGCATATTTCTACTCTGGCCAGTGAATCTAGTTGGCCCTCACAAATTTTGGATACTAATTGATGTTGTAGTGCTTTGTATTAGAATCCTTCCAATGCAAAAGAATTTTAGTGACATGAAGAGGGCCTTTGTAGTTCACTGCTTATTAGCCCATTTGCTTTAAACTCTAAGAAGAATATAATAAACTAGAGTTATTGGTAATGGAATCAACATGCCAAATATCACTATGCAAACAATCCAAACTAGTTTTCAGTCTCATTTTTTTTTTTGCAGAAGACATCCATTTAAAAGAATGATATAGAATCTGTACATGATTTAATGCGCCCATCTCAATGGTTATTATCATGATTTGTCTTCCCTAGTTGACATTTTTAGGGGATTTGAGAATTAGGAAAGCATTCCTAGTTAAAAATGGAAACTATACTTACGTTGTGCTAAGTATATCTGGGTGTACATTGTACTCTTTAGAGAACACAAAGGGAACAATTCCTTGAGGGAATGCTGCCTGATCCAAGACAATAGACAATAAATTGTAGATATGAGATTCCAGTCTTACAATAACATCACTCAAGTATCGTCGAATATATAGAACCTTCAATCAGAAAAACATATAATAGAAATGGAAGACAAAGAGGTCAAGTTTACAAGTACACGGTTTATTCTAGCTTTGGCTACAAGTAAACCAGAGAAAAGCTTACAAGAAAAAATATTGCTCCATAACCTGCATGATAGCAATATGAAGAAACACTCCTCAATGGACAACAATGATAGAAGCTTATAGCTGGCCCCGTATGAAACCTCACAGCTATTGCAAATGCTGCAATAGAATTTCCACATACTATGATTTGCGGTTGCAATGCCATAACATCCTTGTAATCAAAGACAAAATTAGAACTCCAAAGAGAATGATGTCATGAATAGAGTTCTCTGTCTGCTATAAGATTATACTACAATATGAAAGCAAAAACTAGTTGCAAAATTGACTAAACCAAATCTATGAATATGCAGGAAAGCTCCTCAATGAGCCGCCCATTAAAGTACTGAACATGGCCATACCAAGACCAGACCAACATCAGACAAAATACTTATTGATTGCTCCATGATTATTGGCATTGTAATATCCCATCTGCAAAAATCATTATAGAAACGACTCGATCAATAATGTTTGTGTATCCACATTTGAACAAAACGAGGTAATCCCTAGTCCAGAATATCTCTCTTCGCTTGTCTTTTGTCTTAACATTGATATTATGTGTATTCAAAAGACAATTTTTAGAAAAAAAAAATTCTTGAGTCTAGTGAGAATGCCTCTCGAAGGCCAATTCCAACAAAAATATACAAGCAAGCTTTAAAGCAGCAAAAAAAAAAACTTCTTTGTATTAAAGTACTAAATCTGATGATAATATTTCGATAAAGATCAACATAAAATAAACTCTCTCCATCTCTCCCTAGTTGATTGATCAAAATTTAAAAGACTCAGCTTCTAGTTAGGAACATGGCCACTCAATTCATATACACATATGTGTATAGTATCTTGAACTGCAATAATCCAACAAATAATAACCAATGATAAAAATATGTAATTCCCAAGTTCCCATTTAATAATTTGAATCTAGTTGTGAAGCCGATCAATGCCATAGGCATACAATATCTCCAAGAGCAAGAAACAGAAGCACGTCATGAAACCCAATACTTCGGTTGCGAAAAACCCAAAACTAATGTCTATACTAATGGTTATGATGTTGACAAATAGTGCTATCGACAAAACTTTAAACAAATAAAACATTATTTTTAAAAAGTCAGAAAAGATTAAAGAACGAGACTAGTATGTCGATTACATCAATAAAATTGTTGGTCAAGCGCTTAAATTTTGCCAAAGACCTCTATTTTTCAAAAATATGAGTCATGAATTAAACTTTCCCAAGACAAAGCTATAGTGGCCATAAATTCGAGGCTTTAAATAAATTATAGTGGCCATAAATTCGAGGCTTTAAATAAATTTTCAAAATTAACTTTATTTTCTAGAAATATGAGAAATAAATCTCCATTTTAATGCCTCTACAAGACCCTACATTAAGCCATTCTTAAGACTCCAATATCCAAATACATCTAAGTCCAACCATTCTAAAGAATCCCAATAATATATTGTTGACATTTCTTTAAAATGTTGTACATTTAAAGGCCATCCATTCTAAAGGCTCAGAGCAATATCATAGGGTGGTCGCTTAAGGAGGTTGCTTCGAGCATTTGGAAAAGATGCAAAATGTGTGCTAAGCATCTTTATTCATGATCAAAGGTTTAATTTATTGTATATTAAATATGGATACATCCATGTAAAATTGGAGAAGGGTGTAGCATACACGTAAACACATAAATGACTTCATTGAAATAGGTAGAATAAATAACCTTTATGATGACCACTCAACCAAAACC
Source organism: Pseudotsuga menziesii (assembly GCA_001517045.1). Taxonomy (NCBI): domain Eukaryota; kingdom Viridiplantae; phylum Streptophyta; class Pinopsida; order Pinales; family Pinaceae; genus Pseudotsuga; species Pseudotsuga menziesii. Next base: position 64,308 of record LPNX010122922.1, read on the forward strand.
ATAAAATAACTACAACAAATCATTGAAATAGGTAGAATAAATAACCTTTATGGTGAACACTCAACAAAAATCATAAAATAACTACAATAAATTAAAACATGAAAATGCAATATCGCCCTTCAAGCCATGATTTTTCTTAAAACCTATATATATATAGCCCTTCAAGCCATGATTTTTCTTAAAACCTGTATACATTAGACATGAAGGGAAATTCCTATGAATTTCATCTAAATCCATTGGATTTCACTAATAAATATCATAATATAAACTAGATTTCTAAAAAATTGAATAATAACATCTTTTATGCTAAGAAAAACACAATAAGAAATAAATCACCTACTTATTGAAAAATAACAAATATTTATGAATTCCATTTAAATCCATTGGATTTCACTAATAACTATTTATAATCATAATATAAAGTAAATTTCTCAAAATTGAATAAAAACATCTTCTATGCTAAGAAAAACTAAATAAGAAATAAATCACCTACTTATTGAGAAAACAAGGGATATTTTCCAAATACAATTATATACTATGTAAACAAATACTTTGTAAATGAACGAATGAACCAAACTATATGTTAAAAAACTCAATGAACCAAACTATATGTTAACATATAGCTGGTGTATAATGAACCAAACCTTTAAAAATAAATTCCAACTGTAAGTTTAAAGTTAAAATCATTATAAAACTCTCACACAAAAGTTTCACTGAACCAAATTATAACTTAATACCAGCTATTCGAATTCACGAACCAAACCAAATTATTAGGAGAGAAGCCTTGTTGACCAAAATAAAAAAATAAAATAAAAACCAAATTATTAGGAGAGACGTCGTGTCGACCCCATCTCACTCATTGGAAAAATTAAAAATATATATAATAAAAACCTACAAGTGAAAGCGTTGCAAACAATGCCAGTCTCTACCCATCTCACTCAACCTAATCAATTTGGAAAAATAAAAAAATGTAAGTGAAGGCGTTACAAACAATGCCAATGTTACACCTGCATGACATTAAAACAAATGGCATGGCAATGCCAATGTTACACCTGCATGACATTAAAACAAATGGCGCGGAGAAGAAATTCATAGTTTCGATGGGGTCTAGAAGTGCAAAGCTTGGACTTCATTATTATAAATAATTCCTAGATATCCCTTCCTCCACCTTCTCCAAGCCTTCAATTTCTAGGTTTCCTTCAAATGGGAATTTTGCTCCTGCTTTGCTTGCAAACTGTCTTATATCTGCCACGGATATGTCAAATGCAGTGCCTAAGGAGAATTCCATTTTTTCTAAGTTCAAATCTCCTAAAGACTATATCTCCTTGAAAAGCAACAAGATGGATTGTTTGGAACTTAATCTTTGCACTTGTAAATATAAATCCACGCCAAAAGACCAAACCTGGTCTTCTCTTGGGCATCTCTGGGACATAAAAGTCTATCGAGACAGCTTAGAATTTCTCACAAGTATGATCAGGAATTCGTGAGGGCTAGCTCCATTCAACCTGCAAGCTCCCTGAATCTACTGAAAAAAGTTTCATCTGTAGTGAAGAGCGCTGTTTGGGATTCTCCTGTATTGGAAGTGGAATTTGGAAACTCGAACAAGGTGAGGAAAACCCAAATAAAAGCAAGTTAGAATTTTATGAAAGATGAAGAGGAATATAGAGATGATAATGTTATTGATCGTTCCTACTCTCAACAAGTATCAAGCACAGTATATGTTGATCAAGGATCTGGATTTTCAATTCCTTGTCAAAACCAACTCATCAAACAGTTCATACAAGTACTCTTCTCCTTTAGGTCTGCAACAAAGTAGCCCTAGAAAGGACAAGGTGCTTTGCAGTGCTTGCAACATTGAGGCTACTCCGACGAAAAATAACTGTCCAAACAACATATAGAGACAAATTAAAGAAGGTAGAGAAGAAGCTAAGGCGTTGATGGAGGTCATGGACACAACGAAATACAAGGGATGTTGTGAAAAGCATTACAAGAAGCAAAATGGTGCCAAGTTGCAAATTTTAAGTGTGCTAAGTTTTTTTTTAGTCTCTAGCTTGGGCATGTCATGGCTTCCCTGTTGCTATTAATTTTACTGGGTTTTTTTTTTTGGCTTCCCTATTGTTGTTAAATTTACTGTTTTTTCTCTACACTATGGAAACTTTTTTTAAATAGTCTTTCAGCACTTGTGAAGGAAACTATAACTAAATTCATGAACCAAATCATAACTTAATACCAGCTATTGGAATTCACTGCTTTTATAAAAAAAAAAAACCTATAGTAGTCTAAACCTGAAAAAACTATCTGGTAAACCTCCCATGAGCATTTAACCTTTCTCAATTAATAACCATAGGCATCTTATTGTAAGATTAAAACAGAATACCAGCTATTGGAATTCATTGCCTTTATGGGAAAAAAAAGGTATTGTAGTCTAAACTATATGTGACAATGGAGTCATCATCCTTCACATTAGTGATGCAACAATCAAGGCTGGTCCTTTTGCAACAAGAAGATGAAGATGATGTTAAGAAATTTTAATTTCTAGGAAACTTCAGGAGAAGTTACAATAACCGTGATTTTTAGAGTTATTGTGGAATTGGTAATTATGTGGAATTAGCAAGTCTATGATGCTACTTTGGGGAAAATGACCCTAGTTTCTATCTTTCAACAAATTAATAGCCCTTTCCTGTACAATGTCAATTATTTAGCCTTTGGATGATAACTTTCCCAAGAAAACAATTTGATTCATAATTGCTCAATTTATTTTATTAAACTCTCTTCACCCCACCACACCTCAGCCAAACCCCACCTCAGGTTTTGTCGAGATTCTTCAATGCTCAGAACAAGAAAATTATAAGCTAATTACCAAGGACGAGATAGTCATTAAGGATGATAACTGGTTAAAAGTGTACTCCCAACCAAAAAAAGTAAAAACAAGTGCTACATTTTGTTTAACTTGGGTGCTCTTCTACGACCTTTCTTTCTTTTTTTATTTTTACCAAGTAGAAGAGGTAAATGGAGTAAGTGATATACGACCTATGCCTCCGCTTATCGTTATGCTACTTATGCATAAACTTCTTATTGAAAGGGTTCTTACATGAGCTCTGCAATTGCTAGTAATTGCAGGGCTTATCTAGGAGAAGAGCAGGTGACCGGAGTTTTCATTGATTTGTTTTAACAAACTCAAACAAAGAATGAGATTATGTCACAGGGAGACATGAACCAATAGGTGGGGTATATAACTATAAGATTCTAAGCAGTTTAGATATGCATTCTAGGAAGGGCAATATCGTTACCTCAATAATGATGGAGCCAATTTTCCTGAATGATTACCCCGTTCCAGTTTACCCAAATATTCATTATCATGCCATGTTGATTGACTATCCAATGCTGATTTTGACCCCAAAAACTTCATCTGTCATACTCCAGCATCTGGTCTGCCATAGTGCTACAAATACCTTCAGAATCCCTTTTAGGGCATCATCTGATCTCTAAAGTGCTTCATTCGCCATTAGGAATAGAAAGCCATATCGTTAGTTGATTCTCCATAAAAACTTTGACTAGAAGTTAATTAAACAACCCTACTTGAGTTGGGAGTTGCACTAGTCAATTAAAAGATAGCGCTAACCGATTTCGAAATCTGCAGACTTTCAACTGAATCAGAACTCAAAATACATTAAGAGTTCAAAGGTGGTTTCCAATTGAATTGGCATGAAAATGAATTTTAACTGAGTTAAAATGGATTATTTGCCTCAGAATTGTAGTAAAGAAGAACCCAATTGCCCATTATTCTTCTCTATTTCGTGCATCCACTTACAATTTCTCTGGACAATGCAAGGCCAAATTGGACGCCTATCAAAGCCGCCTGCTCCTGCGGGAACCGGGCGGCTTCTTCCATCGTGCCAGTAAACGAAGTGACTGACTTCTTCACTCACTACATTGGCCTTCCTTCCCTCTTCTTAGTTTGCAGGTAAAGAGCAAGCAAACAATTGGTCTTCCTCATCCTTCTAAGTCTGTAGGTGAAAAGCAAGCAACCAAACAATGAAGCCAACGGAACAAAAGAAAAAAATGAAGATTGTGTGCGAGAAACAGGGGAGTTGGTAATAATAAGGGAGTAGTCTAACGGGTCGACGATTTCGCCCGGCCGTTAGACTACTCCGTCAACCACCGTCACCGTCCCGGCCGGCGAAATCGTCGGAGTTGAAAATGTACCTGGGTAACAGTCAGTTGAAAATCAATACTGACAAACTTTCTGGTAGAATACGGAGTTACGGAACATGCCATGGCGGTCTCATTAAGTGTAAAATTTGAATTTTGAATTTTGGTTTGGTGAGTAGTTCCCTCCCTGTTCATTTCCAAAAAAATTTAGCTCCCACAACGAGCGCTCATATTCATGTTTTCTTATTGAATAGCATCTGCAACTCGAGCTTCAGCAACAATTGAAGCAACCCATTTCAAGATTGCAGTTTACAGGTTATGGATTTACTCTCGATCTCGTGCAGACTGACACTACGAATGACGACAGGTAGAGTCCTAGAATTTCATTCTCTCTCAATCTCTCGCAAACGGACGGAATTTCACTGGAGAAACGCACAAGTGAAGATGTTACTTACGACACAGACTTTGAGTTTTGTGTTATAAGTAATAATAATAATAATGGTTTGACTTCAATCATAGAGGAAACTCTGCTACCTGTTGCTGATGAATTATTCAGGGATGGAAAAATTCTGCCTCTAATTCAGCGTCCTATTGAAGCCCAACCTGTAACCTTTTGCCGGTCATCTCAGTCTTGAAATCTCAAGGTGTCGGTCACCGGTTCGATCCATCTCCTCTCCTCCTTCGAAGATAACAAGCAGCTGTTCGGGAAATGTTGGTGCCAAGTCCTTATGTAAGGAAATCACGTTTAAGCTAAGCAATAAGGAAAGTACTCCTGCAGAGAACAAAAGAACGGATCAAGATGGATCGGATAATATTGTGAAGCAACAAACTTCTCTGTGCCCAATTTCAAGGAGTTGCAGCACAGGCGGGGAAATGAAGGGAAATTGTTTATTTTGCTCCTTACCATGTTCACGAATTAAACGTAAATACAAAGCGGCAGCCTCTAAAGATATAGACCCTGACGTTCCAGGCATAGTCGAAGGTTCAAAACGCTTGGAGGCACGGAGAATAAGCAATAAAGTCCAACCGGACCCTCCATGCCTTGGTGAGTTGAAGCCCATGAAGCCCAGATTTAAGCTGGTTGAAGACGGCAAAGAAGAAACGAAGGGGAAACAGACTGCTGACAGAGGCAAACTAGGCAGTACAGTAATTCCAGCATCGAGAATGAGAGGGGGTATTCGTGGCCAACGGACTGCTGGAAAACTTGGTGGCAACGAGAGGTCGATGGTTCGAAACTTGGAGAGGTCGAGTAGCAATATTGCTGTAAAAGCTGCCAGTTTGGATTCCCCGCCACCTAGAAAGCCCATGGCGGAAGGATCTTTACTCGTGAAGGCTAACAACTCCAATGGAGCTGGAGAAGTGAAGATAAGTCCGGTGGTGAATGTGTCTGTCTGCATTGGCTATGCAGGAGGCTGCAGGTGGAATGGCGTTGGTGGGCTCTTTGGCTTCTTCTCCAAAACCAAAAGAGAGAAGAAACAAACACAACCATCTGCATATAATCTCCATCACTCTCATGCTACCAATACCAACAGGAAGAAAGGAACTTGAATCCCACCGCTTATTATCTAATATCTCTCTCCCCAGCAGAAAATTCTTCATGTATGAGTTCTTGAATTGGTTTGTTTCGGGTACCAAAATATCAGTTTTTTGTATTTACGAATTTGTTGTTGGAATGTATCATTTCTATACGATGATTGTGATGATTATTTTTACAATTTAGATTAATTTTAT
>LPNX010122944.1:0-44757 GCA_001517045.1 Pseudotsuga menziesii
ATAGAAAAAGCTTGGGGCAGACTCCAATCAGCCCAATTGTGGGAATGCAGGTAAATAGAATGAATAAGGACATTTGAAAGTCATTCTTGCTTCATATTTCCCACAGTAGACCAATAACTATATTTTTATGTTTGTTTGGCAACAACAGTGCAACCGCAACAGTGAATCCAGTGGTACTGGGAGGGTGCCAGTTCATATTGGGGAGGACCCGTTGGATGATAATGTGGAGCAGGCTAGGGATTCAGGTAGCGAGTTTTAGAAATATATATATGTATTGTGATGATAGATATTTATTTTTTACGTATACTTACATATTTCATTCTTTAAATGGAAGAGCATGTAGCTCACGAGGATGAACTGGAAGAGGAACAAATGACTGAAGCAGTCGGAACACCGACCTTCACAGATAGACTAGCAGGTAAAAAGCGATATTGTAATGTTTATCGAAACAATGAAATAGTGATTTGAATCAATTTTCAACCTAAGAAAAATGGTCTTTTCATTGTTGCAGTTCTTTCCCGTTCAGAGGGAAGGCCTCCATGCCCTGTTCAGCGACGTACCAGGAGTATGGGACACGAGGGCACACAAATTACACAAACCACAAAAGGACAGGGCTCAGCAGATACATTGCAAAATGATGAATTTGAGATGCCACTTGTTGGTTTTTTGAATCGAAAAAAACAAAGTCACCCGAAGAGAAAATTGTAAAATATAATGACTTGTATTTTATATCGATGTTAACTTGAAACGTTGTTTGTATGGATTACCTTCTTGTGTTTCGATGTTTATATGTTTATGTGATTTGATGCTTCAATGTTTATATGTTTAGTTTTTTATATGTTTTCTATGTAAACAAAATAATTTAAAGGGTAAGGGGAATTGAGAGCGATGTGAGGGGGGGGGGAGGGGCCATATGAGCTTCCACCTTCACGTGGTTGGCCCTGTTCAGTAAAGAATAACCTATTCTTGAAACAAAGAGAAGCTCATTCAGGTATATGGCCACTTTTGTATTCCTAGGATTTTTTACATTTATAAATGACTGTTTATTTGCTTATATATTATTTACTGATATAATTTTCTTGTCTTTTATCATTTATGCAGGTCTTCATGATCAAAATGCAACTAGTGGACAACTCTTGGGGATCTTTTACTTTCAGGTACAAATTTCAGTAGTCTTATAATACTTTTGTATCATGGTATTTCATATGTTGCTTTTGTTGATTTTGCTTTTGCTGGGTATTAGAGATTTTAATGTTATATTCTTGGAAAATATGCTCCAAATGGAATAGATTCCTGAAACTATTGCTATTACTAGAATTTGTTTAAACTTGAGGCCAAAAATTAGCTAGTGTAGTCATATAAAAGATCAGAATTTCAAGTCTAGTCAAAGGTAACCATGTGACTGTCCAAACATATCTGAATTTCAAGGCCAGTCAAAGGTAACCATGTGACTGTCCAAAGGACACTTTCCAGGCCTAGTAAAACTCAGTGGTTGATAACTGTAATGCATTCAACTTTGTTCTCAACCAGCCATTCTGTACCTCCTCTTGCAATACTGATTCTCAAGAGAAAACCTTTTACTGTTGGGCAAAGAGAACTTGGATGATGCCAACAGATATGTGATGCTTCCTGTGATATACAGCACAGGATTGTAGAGTGACCATTACATGAATTTTATACAACATAACCTAGATACAATATATGGATTTTCGAAGAAGTGTTACAAGATAATGCTGGCATTTTTTATAACAGATGAAATAGTAGAAACAAGATGGTGCATTTACTGTGGAATAGGACGTGGCTTTCATTTGAAAGTCCTTGGTCCCTTGAATTAAGTACTCAATTTCTGATTTAGCCATGTGGCATGTCTGATACTACGCTGCATGGTTTTCATCTGGCACTAGTCAATTCTTCAGTAGCTACACTAAGTGAAGACATTTGTTTTATACCACATTGTTGGGGGTAAATCTTAATAAGTTGTGGTTCATTTGTATTCCTTTTCTGTCTCCCTCAAACATCCCTTGACATGAAATATTAGGACTATATCTGTACCCATGGCTACGCTTTTATGCCTTCCCTTCATTTTCATTTTGTGGCAACCCTTTTATCCCATCCCTTCACTTTTCATTTTCTGGAAGATTGGCAAGTTGGATACCTTCTGCAAAAAAATCACAAACAAGGGGCTTCCTATTGTGTCAAAAACTATGTAGTGCTTGTTTCTGTCCACTCCCACTTGTATATGGAGCCAACCTGCCGGTGATAGAATTTAGGTTGGTTTCATGGCATGTGCTGTTCTTGTAACTTACCATTAAGAGCCCAACAAAATTCCTATGCCTTTGTTTGTTTGTCCACGCATTATAGTCGTTGTCTTAGTAAGCTGACTATGCCTTTCAATTCCTAGCCAATCTCTTGCATTTCAGGCTATTTTGTGATTAGGTATGGAACATTTTTACAGAGAGTATCTGCAACTTAGCGCACCTGCCATCTCATGTTAAGCTGTGTGAAGAAGAAAATGTCTGGTTATAGCCACATGCCAGCTCTTTTCCATGATGCCTGCTACTGCTACTAGTCTTGCCCCTCAAAACTAAAACTAAGATATGCTCTAAAGATGTTCAGGCTTACCCCTTGGCCTCACTGCACCTTCTTCCTTGTTTTTCCTTGCTGCTAGCATGCCTTTCTAGATGCTGGTGAAACCCTACTAGGGTTTGGGGCAGGAGTAGTGTGGGTGAGAGGGTGATAGTTGTATCTCCTCTTCACTTATTATTTATATGGATATATCTATCAGTGTGATAGGTGAAGGAATATTATTTATATGGAGATATCTATCAGTGTGCAACTGCATTAAAGGTATTTTATAATAAGATTTCTTTGTATGCAAACATATTATGGTTTTCTTAATTTTTGCTGCTATGCATATTGGTAATTTCATTAACTATAATATACATGGCTTAATAGAAGTTTCAGTTTCTTATACTAGCAATCATCTAATCAAAGTTGGTTGCAAGATTGTATAGATTAGAACTTAGAAGTGATATGTATAGCATGTCAGATGACATGCAGCGTCCATTTATTGATGATAAATTGGATTTCTTCATACAATTATGTTGTCACCTAATTTTGTTTTTTAATTATTTTTTAGTATATATCGTTGATGCTACCAAATTGCTGTTTTCTAAAAATTTGGGTGAAGCTTATAGCCCTTCCTGATACTCGTACCATGTACCCACATACCCAACAATCCCACATTCCAAAATTGAGCATGGTGAATGAAGCACACTGCCATACAGTATATAGGTACAAAAATGAAACATGTTTTCTGAAATAATAGCAGTATTCTAAAATGCATTAGAATCCCTGTACGAGGATGATCTAGGCTGAAATCTGGAAAATGTTTCCCTTCAAACCCTGTTTAATATTTGCAGACATCTGCACTCATAAACCAAAGTTAAACTAAAAAAGAGATCTCACATTGTCTGGAGAAGGGGCCCAAACAAGAAGCCTAAGAAAGAAAAATTAGATGGCCATTAATAAGGCAAATTAGATGGCCACTAATAACCAAATGAGAAGGCACCTCACTTATGGCTATTCAAGTGCCCAGGAAGAACTTTAAAGGCATGGCAATGAAGTAGTTTACCTTCCAGGAATCCTGGGTTTTAGTGGCTTGAAGAGGCATTCAGAAAAAATACAAACACTGAATGTTCATTAAAATCATGGGGTGAACAGGTGCTTACTTTTATGATGCTATGTTCAGAGGAAGATAATGAACCAGACTTTGCCAAAAGCAATCAACCACAACAATAATATTGTCTTCAACCAAACGTAGTCTTTATTTAGAACTGGTTTTCTTAGCAGTTTTCGGTGTGGGTTAATGTAGAGTTCTTCTACCGCTATAGTAGAGAAATAGCCCAAAGAAGGGATTCCACATTACTACTTCATGTTTCAACAGACTGTTAGTGTTATATGTCCAGGTCATAGAGACTAGAGGAGACCAAATGGAACCAACAGCTAACCCAAAATCCTGCCATAAAAAGGATAGGTTGAAATATCCAATCCCATATTGGTTAGCTGTTTTGGTTCTTGGATAGAAACAAGGTTGAGTCAATGATAAAATTAAAGACAGCCATGCACTATGCCTTAAGAATAACCAACCCCTTTCCTTCACACTATGCTCTTTGTATACTGTTTGAAGCTGAGAGAGTATATCTAGAATGATATTTGCCAGCTGTGATAGCTCCCCTGTATGGCCAAAATTAACATTATGGCGCAGAATTCTGCTAAAACTTATGAAGTATTCAATTTCAAGCAACTTGTCTCTGCCCAATTTAGGACTCCATGGCAAAGCACCAGCTTCCTTAACATCAATATCTGATAGAGTGATCTATTAGCTTCATAGTGTGTCAATCTTATTTTATATTTTTCTTTGTAAATTTGAGAATAAACAGAGCAAGTCACGATGGTTATATATTTTTTGTATTTTTTAATATTGCATTTTTTTCCCTAAAATTTTCTTGGCCAAGTTTCCTTGCTGTAATGGTTTTGGAAACCCATACCTATTTCCAAGATTCACTCAGCTTAGTTTAAAATACATGTAGCTTTTATTCGGAACATCTCCTCCATAGAATTTGAGCTCAATCTCTCATACGTTTCTTTTTGTCTCCTTTCAGAGGGAACTAGTTGAGAAGTTGCTCCAAGAATCCTCCCAATCCCATGCCATAATTTGTGATAACCTAAAGAAGGCGTATTCAGGAAATGATGGTAACTCTGAGAAGTATGCAGTTCGTGGTTTGTCCCTTGCTGTGCCATGAGGAGAGTGTTTTGGTATGCTTGGACCCAATGGTGCTGGGAAAACCACCTCTATAAACATGGTAAGGACATCTTAATTATTCTGCATCTTAAAACTTTTTAAATTTTCATGTCCCACATACTCTTTGATTGTCACTCCACAGTCATCTTCTATGCATTCATTTTGTAAGGATGTGTACTCTCAAACATACAAAGTTCTTTTTCTTCCAATGGTATTCGATGTTCACTAATGTATTTTATTTCTGATCTACCATATGTTTCAAAACTCATTGATTCATGGTTCCTCTAATGGTTTGTACATGAACTTCAGTATTTTGTTATAGTAATTGAGTTGCAATTTGCTCTCTTAAAATTTAAGCCCTTAACACACTTTGTTCTGAAGATTTGACAAGAACTGTAGTGTTTACAAGGTCATTGTAAACATTCTCTTTCAAAAATCTAGTTGGCTAGGCATATTTTTATTCTGAAATTTTAAAAGTAATGTTATTCAGGCCATTTGGTAGCCATTGTAATTTGTCATTGCTTTAAGGTCATCAAGGTCATCTGGTAATTATATCATTATAGGCTTTTTACAGCCATCTTTTCAGGTAGGTTATTTCTGTTGCTATTTCTCAGTAGTTTATTTTTCTGGAAAATTATGTCGGTTTGGCATACTGTCTCCTGAGTCCTTTTCACCTTCTAAATTATTGGTTATATAGAGTTTAGAGGTATGAATTATGAAACTTGGAAATGTGAACAATAGAATTGTTAAACTAACATTTTCTCAATGTTCAGAGAAAATATTATTGATGGATACCTGTCCAAGTACAGACTATTTAGAAGTTTATTGATTCCATAATTTTTCAGATGATTCAAATGAACTGGTTCATCTTACACCCCCATATAAAGTATTATTTGGAGATATGAAAGAAAACCTTTATGTAAGGAAGTGCCACATAAACATTAAGAGGCTTGAATAATCATATCACAAGCCATGCATTGGACAAGAGATTGAAATTGAAATTTGTATGTAAGGTCCCTATCCCAAATGAGCTAAAGCTTTTCCCAACTGACTTGTACTTGGTTATGGATCCTCTTCAAGTACCCTTGTGTATGAACTGCTATGATTAATTTTGTTCCGACTGTGGGTGAAATATGGTAGAAGACTTTTGTCAAACACTTGCAAACATATTGGTGTACTCACTCTTTGCACCTCAACTTCAACTATTGGGTTGCCCAGTACATTTCTGAGTGTATTTGCTTATGTTTTCAGGATGCTTGGAACTGTTTGTCTCATCATACATTCATAGTTCCCTTATATTCTCATTGCTAAGATAGCACATGAAACAACACAAATTGACAAGCTAAAAAGGAATAAATCAACAAAGATTACAGACTAATAAAATGTATTTAAAACATTGTTTACATTCCTGAATGTGCCAAGTAGCTTCATAGTGTGTCAATCTTATTTTATATTTTTCTTTGTAAATTTGAGAATAAACAGAGCAAGTCACGATGGTTATATAGTCTAAAACATAGTCTAAAACATTTTGTTTGCATTTGTACAAGATAGGAAAGCAGCAAAACATTCCAGGCATGGCCCTAATCGGGACTTGGGGACTATTTTAGGGATCAACAATGCCGAGTCATTTAATTACAAAAGCTCATAGCAGAGTACCCCTGTACTGAAACTTGTTTTGCATCCCCGTCTGAAAAAACACATGAAATCACACCAGGTTGATGGATTTAACTTTTTGCAAAAGAACCTTATAGCTGAAGAACCTGGTGGCTGCATTTTGTCACATGCACCAAGAACAGGGAAGACATTCCTTATGATTAGCTTTATTTAATGTTTTTTGACTAAGTACCCAGAGGAAAGGCCACTGATTGTAGCACCCAAAAGCATTTTGGGTTCATGGATGAAAGAGTTTAAAAAATGGGGAGTAGAGGAGATCCCTGTTTATAACCTATATGATGTAACCAATAAGGCAGAAATGTTGAGATGCAACCAGCTTCAGACGTTGAGAGAATGGAAAGAAAAGAAGAGTATTCTCCTTGTAATTTATTCACAGTTCTCAAGTATAGTCTGTGAAAAATCAGAAAATCAAACGACACAATCTTGCCAACAAATTCTACTTGAGGGACCAGGACTGTTGGTTTTAGATGAAGGGCATTTCCCACGCAACAAGGACACCAACATACTCCATGCTCTTTCCCAAATACATACGAGGAGACGGGTGTTATTTTCAGGAACCCTCTTTCAGAACAATTTTAAAGAGCTCTTCAATCTTTTGAGGCTAGTAAGGCCTAATATTTTAGATTTGAACTCTTTTCAAGCCTTCTTCAGCCGGTTGATCAGTATTATTACTGCAACTGAGAGGCATCCAAAATTAATGTAGAGGGGGCATGTTCAAGATACAGTTGAGAGAATCAGGTTCCCTTTGTTTTCTTTGCTCACAATTCCTCTAAACTTTGTCAGAGTTCCAAGTACAGACTCTATAAGCTTAAAGCTAGCATATGTTCTTAAGATTTCTCAGATTTCCAGCGTTGTTATGTTTTCAAATCTAGTAGCATCTCACTGTAGATTTGACCTTCAAATATGTCTTTGCAGATAAATATAAAGGTATAGAATGTATTCAATACCATCAGCTAAGACCTCTGACCTGCTGCGTATTGCATGGCTATTAACTTACAAGTGTTTCAGGTCTCTTTGTTTTCGGTAGCATAGAGATTATAGAACCACTTAGTAATATAGCAGCACATATAATATGGCGAATAATACCTCTGGATATATTCACAGTACTGATTGCTACAAGGTTGTTGACTGCAAATTATTATTATGCACTAGACGTAGAAGCTGTGGAAGGAGGAGGCGTCTGCCCAAACGAGGGCAGGTGAAGGAGGCCATTGTAATCTATGTGTTAAAAATAATTGTTTTTGCTCTTTCAGTGGGAAAGACCTCCTCTCGTTCCAAAACACATGATTCTACTGATCGGATGAAAGAATTCCAATTAAATGATCGACAGCTTGCATATTGTGCATGTATACCTATGGTTTTTGTAAAACTGAAGAACAAGAAAGAGTTAAGATGAGCGAAATAAACACATGAGTTATGGTTTGCAAAGTGGTCAAAATATTCTTTCTTCTTGAATTCCATTTACAGTTTTAATGATCTAAAATATCTGCCTTCTGCTTTCTGGTCATTTGTCACTGGCATGGGCTGAAGATACCGTGCCAATATTTGAAGTCCATATATTGTTACGATTTGATTATTATTACATCTTCAAAGGCTCGTATTGTTATAATGTGATATTTTTGCTTTGTAAAATGTCTTCATTCTCCAACAAGTCTTGTTGGTCATATAAATAGGGCTTAGTTACATGATTAATTGAGTTGAATGGCGGCTTTTAAAATTAAACTTTTCAGAAAAAAATAAAAGCTATCAAGCTGAATTTATCAAGTAATTTAAAAAAAAAAATTTCAAATACCGTCGCTTAAGCGACGGCTGGAAGTATTTTTTTAAAAAAAAAATTCACCAACCGTGGATACAGTGACAAAACGATGTGGCTATAGCGACGGAAAGGCATGCCTATAGCGACGGAAAGGCGTGGATCTAGCGACGTCTTGGATTTGCATTTTTTAAAAAACCTTGTACGGTGCGTGGCTATAGCGACGGAAAGGCGTGGCTATAGCGACGGCAATGCATGGCTATAGCGACGGCTTGGATTTGCATTTTAAAAAAAACCTTATACAGAGCATGGCTATAGCGATGGAATGGCGTGGCTATAGCGACGGAAATGCGTGGCTATAGCGATGGCTTGGATTTGCATTTAAAAAAAAACCTTATACAGAGCATGGCTATAGCGACGGAACGGCGTGGCTATAGAGACGGCAAGGCGTCGATATAGCGATGGCTTAGACATTTAATGAAATATACAACATTGTCGCTCTTGCGATGCAAATTAGGGGTCGTCTCTATTGCGACGAAATAGTTTCCACGGAACAAAAAACACTTAGACGTGGCAATATCCACGCTTTTCCGTGGATATTGCCACGTTTTTCTGTGGCAAAATTGATCACTTGTACTAGTGCCCTAATGGCATCGAACTGACCATAATAGCCCCTATATGACCCTAGTGGCATATGATTATCCCTGACAACATTTGAGTGACCCTAATGGAACTTGAATCACCATAAAACCATGAGGATGATCATGTTGATGATGGATGATGGAAAGGATATTGATGATGATGATTAAGATGATAACAATGAGGTTGAGATGAATGATTATGATTATTATGATATATGATGATGCTAATGATGATGATGGTGACATTGATGTACTCATGTATGCTGCTAATGATCATGGTTATGATGGAAACGATATCAATGTCAATGATCATGATTCATGTGATAGTACTTTTGGATCTTGATTTATCATAGTGGCACCTAAATGACCATAATCATGGCAATTTGGGTCTTGATTGATCCCAATGAGGGGTAATTACCTTAATGTCACCTAAATTGCTGTAAGGGAATTCAAGTGTCCCCAACAACATTTGATAGACCCTAATGTCATTTGATTGACCCTAACAACATGACGATGATGCATTACGATAGTAATGATGATGATGACGATGATGTACTTGATGAAGTTGATGATGAATATGATGACAAAAATGATGTTGATTTATTGTATGGTGATGATGACAATGTCGATGTCAACGATTATGATGCATGTGGTAGCACTTCTCGACCTTAATTGATCCTAAAGGTACCTAAATGTCTGTAATGACATAAATGACCTTATTATCACCAAAATGACTGTAGAGACATCTAAATGACCCTAACAATTACATGACATGAATCCTAATGGTGATGAGTGATTATGAACACTAATGGCATTAGAGAGACTGTAATGAAAACAATGACGATGATTTTGTTGATGATATACTTGATGATGACACCGAGGATGATGATGAAGATAATGTTGATGTACCATATGAAATTGACGATGATGACGACAACGTCGATGTACGCAATGATGATGCATGTGATAATACTTCTAGATACGGATTGATCCTAATGGAACTTAAATGTCTGTAATGACAAATGAGAAGCATATTAATATCACCTAAATGACTAATGAAATTTAGTTGTCGTCGACAACATTTGAGTGACATTAATGGAATTTGAGTGACTATAACAACATGACATGGATCCAAATGGTGATGATTGATGATGGACCATAGTGGCATATGAGTGACCCTATCAACGATGATGGCAATGATGGGGTCGATGGTGTACTTGTTGATGAGGATGATGATCACCATGATTTTTTTGATGAGGTACTTATTGATGTTGATGATGACGACAATAACAACGACGATGATGATGATGATGATGATGATGATGATGATGATGATGTTGTTGTAATTGACAATGACATTCACTTGTCCTCGACAACATTTGAATGACTTAATGGCACTAAGAAAAACCACTATCAATGATTTGCAATATGTGGGAAAAATAAGTTTTGTTTTGTTGGTTAATATTCTAAATTGAAATCCTTGTCTAGACCTCCATTCCACATAGACATAGTTTTTATTCTATCTGAGTTCAATATATGTAGCATATTCAAGATTTGTCTCATTACTATATTGATTGATTTAAAATTAAAACAATAATATATAATTATTTAAAATTTGTTTTTTATTAAATCTAAATAAAGAAACCAATATATAATTATCATTACACAAATTTATAAAATATTATCAAATTCCTTTTCATAAACAAAGATAAATAAAACAAGAAGAGTTGCTAAGGCAACAAGTCCCTACCAAGCAACTTTGCAAATAAAGATATAATAAGAGTTGGCTTATTAAAAAGTACTGAAAATAAATGAAGGGAAAGACCTTTAGATCATTATCCTTGTCTGGACACATTTGATATTTTTATGATTGTTTCTATGCCTTGACCCAATTGATATTATAAGATGAGGATGCTTAGTTAGTTATGACTATGAGGTGAGGACGTGCATGCATAATAATCCTTAGTTATAACTACGAGGTGAGGATCCAAAGAGAAGAGGATGTAAATTCATGTAATTTTTATATGTATTTTGGTGGCGAGTGCTGAAGAAAAATGTTGTGAGAAACCACAAATGTTTGGAAGGATGGAAGGATATTACATCATGATCATGATACCCATCAAATTGAAGACTATTCTTGAGCCAAATTTGTTTTTTTTTTAAATTTAATTTTATTAATAATCATTGTGCTTCTTTGGTCCAATTTTTTTTTCTAACTCATTGTTTCTCCATATTGTGTGCCCAGTGACCCCTCCCTATATCAATGCATAAATCAACCTATGCATAGTTTGTGATCCTAGTTGCATGCCATTATTTGTAGTTACATAACAATGAGTGTTGTTTATATAGTTGCTGTGAGTCCATGATATTCATGCAAGAAATGAAGTCTTGTAGAGAAGGACTCATCAAACCAACCATTTGAATTTCATTTTGACTTAAAATGATTGGACAGTGATAGCTAGGTCCACATAGGTAGTAGGCACAAAGTTTTGGGTTTGTTTCAGGCCTAGTAGTAAACTAGTAGTTGTTCTCTGTTGTTACAACCATAGTTGCTGACACATTGTCACTCCTTAGATTGTAGCCCCAAGTGACTTCAGAGTTAGAGTCACATCCCGATGGCTAGTGCCTCGTAGTGGTCAGTTATCACTCGTCATCTTACATAGCATGATGTGAGTGAGTGACTGATTATAATTTATGATATTTCCAATATTTTGAATTACAAGTCAAACTTTAAAGCATAGGAATTTCAACATCTTGAGGTATTTACAAGGATGGGTAATTTCCAATGTTGTTCTTCTTTTGAAATGTTGATATAAATCATGTCCTTCTTAATTGGAAGGGTAAATTCATTTTTTTTTTGAAGGACAGTTTTAACTTTACACCTATAGGAAGGACTAAAACCCTTTGGAAGGGTTCAAATTTAAACGCTGAATGGAACCATAGGTAAATTGACCCTAAGTCAAGTGAAATTCTCCAATGGTTAACTAAATGGAAAACAAATAGATAGGTTATCTTTTTATAAATATCAAAATTGATCTGATTATTTACATTAATGAATATCAATCTAATTAAAATTGTCCTTGAGGTGGAGTTAGCTCCAATGGTTGACTATTGTGTCGTAAGGAAGAGATTACTCAAATCTCTAAGTGGTGATCACAATATCAAATATATAAGTTGATTATTTTTGTGAATATTGTGAATATCACTTGATCCCCACCCACTTGGTTAAGTTGCCAAAACTACAACTACACCATTTCTCCACATTACCATCTTCAAAATGAGAAAAAATATCAATATAAAGACAAGAATATATAATAAAATTAGTATAAAATCTAAATCTCCTTCATAACTTACTATTATTTGATATAGATTTTGTTCTAAAAATAACATAATTTTTTTTATTTAATATAGATTTTGTTAGAAAAAAAACATAATTTTTTTTTTTTTTAAATATTTTGAACTTTGCTTGATTATGATTATGTCACAGAGTTAAGTTGGTAACATGATAGTTGAATTTCTCTAAAATATTACTATTGAGTGATCCAAAGGATGAAATACATGTTACTTGTTTCCATTTCCAATATTCCAAAATAGGGAAAAATACCGCCAAAGCTAGCACCGTCTTCACATTTGTTGAGACTGAGTAAAAGGGCGCAACAACTCATTATCCAAACTGGGTTCCATTTCAAATATTCCAAAACGAGGGAAATTACTGCCAAAGCTAGCACCGTCTTCACATTTTTTGAGACTGAGGAAAAGGGCGGAACAACTCATTCTCCAAACTGGGGCAGAAGTCTGAAGTGTGCAGGAATTGAGGAACACAACCTACTAGATCTGCAACCTGCATAAGTAGATGAAAGGCTGAGATGGATGCTCAAATATGCTACGGTCTGAGATAAAAATGCAAGGTACGTCCAGTCTAAAACTAGTCTCCACATCTTCTCAATCACAAACAATGGGGCTATTTCTAGGCATTTTGAGGCAAACAAAATTTCAGGAGATTATTAGTTTGTTTGACAGCTTTAGTGCAAGCATCATCACATACTTCTAGGCATTTTATGACCTCCAAACAATAGCCTGAAGTAGTGAGAGGTTTCACTTTTCAAATATGGGAAGAGTTTCAGGGAATCTAAGAGAGCCTCGCTATTGCTAAACAGAGTACCCCCCTCAAATAACTTATATTACTAGGGTTTACTACCAGTCCATTTCAGAAGAAAAAAAGTTGTGTAATTTATAATCAAATAAGTAGTTCAGTTTATCCATTCAAGAAGTTGTGGAAATAAATAGGCCTGGTCTCGCTCCTGAGCTCTATTATCTGTTTATCGGTTACATTATGGGTCTCTCCATCGAAGAAGCAAGCGGGAATTCAAGGTTCATTGGTATCCATTCTGATTGAATTCTATCTGGTTGGTCTAATATTAGTCCAATCTGATTGGTTAGCCCCAATGGTTGGCCCATTTTATATCAATATCTCTTTTTGGGATACACATAGTGAGCCGAAGTACTAAATTGAACTTTTTCTAATGAAATTTAGCATTTCATGATGATCCACATTCCTGTAGTGGTCGTTCCAAGTTCTAGATCTCAGAGATGCCTTGTCCCAACTGCCTTCTCCTCAATATCAACTAGCAGTAACATGACCATCGTCCATATCTCTAAAAATACATGCAACATTTTGATTGGATGCATCACAGAACAGGGGGCAGGGTTGTATGTTATGCATAGCCTCTGTAATGGATCAGAGTTGCAATAGTAAGAATATGGAACCAGAGGAAGAATATATGTTGAAGGACTAGTTTAATTAAAATATATCAGTGTCTTGATATCCTACAATTGATCTATCATTTACACTGGCCCCATAATGATTTGGATTGGTCCTAAGTGCAACTTGAACGAATAGCAATTTTTTGTTTCATCATATTATTACCTAGACCCAATATGTGGATGATAAACATTGCAGTGGAAGAATCCTTGTTTTCTCATGCGAATTGACTGAACAGTTGGGAACGTGATGGACAACTTGCATTTCATGGCATAATTTTCTCAGAGTTCTGGAGAATGTTATGTTACTAGGAAACCTGGATGCCTCATTTTTAAATCATCGTTCCATTTGATGGGATTCCCATGTTTGGGGGTGGTTGGATTATTCATGGAATAGGGGAGGAGCAGGGAGCGCTTAGAGAGAGGGACTCTTCCTGTAAATGAATATAGTTTATATACCATCGAAGCTGCAAAAGAAAAATAAAAGAAATTAGGGTTTGAAATTAGTGTTGTTTGTGGTTTTTTTTCTTCTGCATCTAGTCTATAACCATGAAATTCCAACCACCATTTCTTATTATCTTGAGATGCTCATTTCTTTCATTACGAGAAAACTTTCCAAGTACTGTTCTTAATGCTGGTGGCTGTTCTAAAGTACAAAATTTTGATGCATCCAGTATTTACCTGGATCTAGGTTAGGAAACATAATGGGATGTGTATTTATTCTGGAACCATAAATATTATGGATTTCTACCTACCGCTTGTTGCACCAATCAAGCAATACAACTCAGAAATAAGATATGATCCCCTTGAGAAAAACCATCTAGACTGGGACATGTATGGACTGAGAATAAGAAAAATCCTGTTACATCCCTGATATCATCTGATAAGAAAGACAAGAAGATGCTAAATTAAGTTCAGGTTGGGCTTAAAAAGCATGGTTCATTATCAATATCTAAATCCGACAATATGAGGTCCATAATGGGAGGGTGTTAGAGATGGTCATATTTAGAACTTAGACGTATCAACCCTTACATGAGTAATAAGGTCTCACTAATAAAGTGATGTAATAATGGGGAATTTAATGTAGTTGTTAATAGTTAGGTATTTGGGAGTTACATAATGTAATCATCCTCTCCTACTATGTAATGAGACATTGCACCATCTAATGACATGGATGAATTGACTCTCAGTATTATGTGTATTCCCGTGTGTGTAAAACGAACATTCAACCCAGTTTTACAAAATTGTAGGTGGAGCTGAAAATAGTTTATATCCCATTAGCATCTGTATTTTTATGTATATTAAAATTTAAAGGTGAGTGATAGCTCATATATACCATTTGACTACTTGTAAAATGGTTGTCTACTTGTCCGTGCACATGGATATATTTTCATTAGCAATTCATCTTGGTTGTCCATATCATTTTGGGTGAGTCCTTTGCTAGTCCTAACAGTTCTTATGCACATTAGCCTTTTCGACATAGATGGTTGAGGTTGATTGTGCATTTGATGGGTTGTTGGAACTTGGGTGAAAAATGTCTCTTTAATTTGTTTTTCATGTGAAACCCTTGAAATGCTTTTATAGATGGTCAATAGTTGATGAAAGTGCTTGTCGGTAATAAAGACATAAAAGTTTTAAACAGACCAGATTTCTGTATTTTTATTAATAAGTTCAGGTTTAAGTTTTTCAACTTTTTATGTATTTTCCCTTGACATGCTAAATTTCTAGCTATTATTTGGCTTTTGTTTTTTACATGTTTCTATTTATTTCTTCCCCTTTTCATTTCTACTCTTCCTTATAACTGTCTCAATGCTTCCATATACATTTTTCTAAGGTTGGAAGTCTTTCTTTAGAGTGTTATTGTTGTTGCTCTGGGGATCAAAATCCCTAATCACTGGAGAAATCCCCATCTCCTGCATTTATTAAGCTTTAGCTTCTGTCTAAAATTGGTTCTCATGTCAAGTTTCTGCAGAAGCGGTTGTATCTCAAAGTCCTCTGGTTAAGGCCTGTACATAGGAATTTTAGTTTGAGGAACAAATGCAACATTTGAACTATAAATATGCTACAATTTAGAGTTGAAAAGTTAATGTAGCTATTGACGTCTCTCTTTACTTGCAAGGAAAAGGAAGTTATGAAAACCGATAAAAAATGCTGCGTCTTATTGTGGATCTAGAAGAGGGGAGTTGCTATGCAGACAATTTTGAGTGGAGGTGAGAGTGAGATATTCCCTGTACAAAATTTATAAATTGGAAAGCTTCAACTGATGCCAAAATAAATGGATAATGATTTTTCATTAATGATGCCTCATTTTAGATTTGTCTCTTTTCTTTTGCACAACTTTATAAACCATCTAATTTCTAGTCATTTTTTTAGTGTTGATGAGCAGGTGGCAAAGGACATACAACTCTTAGATGCTATTGCAGAGAAGCAGGCTCAAGTATTTTATGAAGAATACAAGTTATTTCTTGATGATGTGCAAATTCAATCCAGTTTTCTAGTGTAAGTCAAGTTCTACTGATATGTTGTAATGCTCAGTACTGCTAGCTAAAAAACCCTTTTCACTTATCTTAACGAATTTTCTTCAATCATCTATTTGTACATTAACAATGTCTTCCACCTCGATTGTTTCTAGTAAGTATTGAGGAATAATAATTTTAAAGGACTATTATAGAATAGCTTGTGACTCCCCTGGTTTAATCAGAAAAAAAAGGATACACAATATTTCTGGGGCTACCTACTGCTATGTTAGCCATTCATAAGATTGGAACTTCAGAATGAAAATGTTGAAGACTGGGAGAAAGTTGGGTTTGCAGAATGAAAGAAGAGTTTAAAGGGCCCTAGCAAGAGTAGAGTCGTTTAAAAATTATGTTCTTCCCAACATTGGAGACAAAGTTTATTTCAATTCTAGCTAAAGTTAGGCAGTTCATTATTGATGGGTGAAATGCCAGTCAAAAGGTACATCCAGTTCTCCATGTTATCTTGTTGAGAAAGGTATTATCTTATTACACAATGTAATGCTAGCATGTTTAGTTATTCAAGAAGTGTGGAGTGGAGGATGTTTAGAGAGAATAAATGCATATAATTAGTTTAGGAACAAACACTTCAATCACAACAAGAGTAAGATATATATATATATATATATATGTTATTAAAACATCCACAAGATCAGGAATCTATGCGGCTCGCCTATCTCGGAGGCGTCTCTCCTATCTCGGTCTACAAACAACTATCCATTGTAGATGGGAAATGAATTCTTGCCAAAAAAAGAAGACCGATGTTACAACTTACAAGAGGAGAGCCCCATGTAGGAGCTCCTGATTTGCTTAGTTGGTTGCTGTCCATGAGGAGAAGCATCTTAGTTCTGTGCACTGTCTAGACTCCATACTAAAGATAAAGAAGCCTACACGCCATTTTGAGGACCATTTGAGGTCTGATGTTGCTCGTGCAGTGCCTACAAGCCATTTTGAGAACCATTTGAGGAATTTGTCTCAGCCCTCTGTAGCGAGCCTTTGTTTGTGCATTTGTAAGCTGTAGGGACTTGCTATGTTGGCAACAGTTAATGCTATCTCTGGATGGATTGTTTTGTGGGTTTTCATAGAAGGGAAGTTGTTGTCTTCTAGCAATGCAATAAGTTGAGGCTTAGTTATGCTCAAGTAGACAGAGCAATGTTTGTATTGTCTGACCCTTTTTCCTAGTTCTGAATTTTTTGTATGTGGTTAGGGTTCCTGACATTCAAGATTCACAGGTATGTCCCCTTTGTGAAGTTGTGACCTTGCTTTCTAGGATATCCATTCCATGGGTACAAGAAGAATGAATTTTTTTTGAGCAATGGGTACAAGGTACTATTATTCTCTTTTGTAAAGGAGCAGATTATCAGGTTGTGGGCACAGGGTTAAGCTTGGAGTGAATAGAATTACGTATGCAACTATGGCACTTGCTAAGCCCTTATTTGGAATTGTAAGGTAAGTGGTAAGTGGTTTGAACAAGGAGTTAGTGTACTAATATTTGTCCCTGGATGTTTTCAATCAGTTTAACACACCGGTTAACTCATGTACACTAATGACATATTTTCTGCTATCATGTTGATTAGCTGGTTATTGATTCTTAGTTTTTCGGGATTTCTAACCAGGACACCAATCATGCTCTATCCGAAACTAGCTCTATGATTCTAAGCTATAACAGTAATAAATTTGAGGATAATTTGCATGGAATTCTCACATTAAGGTTTTAGGGTAGAAATATGTAATTAACAACTTCAGAGAATAAAAAAATGACTGTAATAGGCTCATTTTCACGGTCTCAGAATAGAGTTGACAGATAAAATAGAAAATAAATAAGAAACAAGAAACATAGGCTTCTATCAAGCTTTTTAGGATAATTAACCAAAATGTAAATAAAAAACAAGTACACTACAATCTTTACTTCTCATCTGTAATTGCATGTTCTCAGTAAAGAAAATGCAAGTTTGATGTACAGGTATTGGGTTATTTTCTACTAACAATTTTTCATTATATCAACATAAACCATCATATTCTTCCTATACAATTTGTCATAAGTTCAGAGTCCTTCACAGCCAGACCACTTACACAAGCAGTCTATAAACTAGTAATGAATTCACCATTGAGACATCAACCACTAAAAAATACAGAACAAGCCTCCTTGTGCAGACCTTTGAGAGGCCTTAAACCTTTGGGGAATTAGATATCAAGCAGTAATAGACCTGGAAAGTGGGCACTCAAGAACATACATACACCCAAAACCATCTTACAGTAAACATATTTTTCCAAGTTAGGCCATTTGGGTATACACCTATATCTATCTCATCTCACTTTTTCAATTCTTCATTTCAAGTCAAGGAATGAAGAATATAATACCTGATATGACATAGCGTCAGTATGAGGTAGAAGCATCAACCAGGATGCAACATAATGAATGCCTATCATATGGCCTAATATGTGAGCAAGAAAGGTAGTTGAAATTAAGGAGGAAGATTTTACACTATTATTTTTTTGCTTCTACACTAGTTCATACCCTACAGTTCAGTAGGTGAACTGTCTCATTATCCAATCAAAGGTTGTGTCAAGAATGATGACCAATTGGAGAAAATATATGCATTTGGCTTGCTGGTGATTAAGTCCTCTATAAATGTGGAAATGATCTTGCAGTCTCATGCGGGAGTAAAATTAGAAACTATTAATGCATCAGTCTAGGTGTTTCGTATCGCACATGAAGGAGTATACAATGGCGGTTCGAGAGAATTCTGTATCTTCCTATTCACACTTAGATAGGTCATTTTATAATTTGAGAGCCAAGGGAAAAATAGGTTTTTTTGTGATAAGATGATGATGTTACAGGAAGTTGATAACATTGCCACTTTACCCTACACCCTATGGGAGTGGCTTTTAAATGTAGTGTATACTATGCATGAGGACAATATCCTTCAATAATTAATTCTCATGACTAGTTTTGGTATTGCCTCGTCCATAATTTGGGAATATTGGATTTAGAAGTATTGAAAGGTATATTTTGTCTATTAGCTATGAAGCCATTGATGTACATAGAGGGAAAGTTACATGAGTTTTCAAATGGTATCCAAGAAATTAGAGTACATATCCTGACATACGAAGTCATATGAGGCAGTTGAACTGGTTTGGGCATGAATAGTTCAGCATCGACTGGAAATGGGTAGCCACCTCTTCTTTGATAGGTTCTTATTCCATGATGGTAGGCTTCTGTTTGTTGCTCTACTATGACCTCTAGACTGTTGTGCAATATTCTCTTGAAATCCTCATCATTTTGCCACTAGTTTGATAGCAATTTTCAGAACTTTTTCTTTCAGTTGAAATTCTTGTTTGAATTGGGTTCTTGATTCCTTTTATTCCTTGACAAAAGATTGTGCATGCTAGATATGAAGGTATTTTAAAGGATAAACTATATAAGGGAAAAAATTCCTATACCCTAGAGTTGTGGCAAATGTACATAATAAAATATGGCAAAGAGAACAGTGTTTTGATAGCACTAGACTGGGTTAGTTTGAGAATGAGATGAATGAACACATAATATTCCAGAGGAGAACACAAGATACAATGAAACATAAATACCATAACTCTTGATTATTAGTGAAAATATTGTACACAAGTCATGGATAGAATCGTGGCATCTATCTCTGAGATGGGATGTGTCAGGTAATCTCATCCACAAAAATTCCTTACCAAGTGATTCAAAACTATCGTTTAACATAATGCTACAATCTCTAGGAGGAGACACACGAGTGCGGTTTAAGGACAATAAACGAGGTGAGGGGGATCTTGTCATCCCCTAAAGCACTAGGAAGCATCATGGGAAAATGAATTCTTTTGATCTTGGCATCATGCATACCCATCGTCTAAGTACAAATCAACTTAAGAATGGGGGACCTGTTATATGTCTTATTGCATTATATATAATTTTGTTAGTGCACTAACTAAAGATTGTTATATTAATGATTAGATATATAAATTAAACACACATGATCCTATATGAATGTTTATGTATTGATTTGTAAACATTTTTCTGCATTTTGTTTTTGCTAGGATTGTTTTTAATTTATATATAAACTTTATCCTAGGAGAGATCCTTACAGTCCATTTGGAAGTTGTCAGTTCGTCGTCTCTTAGAAGTCCAGAATTGCAATATGAACAAAATGACCATATACACTAGACTCCCAGAGTGCAGAAAGAAAAGGTGGAGTGAATTGAAATCCACAGAGAAAGGTAGATGAGAAAACCCAAGGTGGATGGCATCATGGCAGTAAATGTAACAATGGAATGTGGAGGCTACTAGAAGTGATCTGTGATTTTGTATCATCCCTTTGTTGGTGATGGTACTATTGCAGCTGCAACTGTTTTCCCAAATTTTTGAAATTTTGGACCCTCCTCTTAATTTTTATCTTGCCTAAAATCGTTTGGATCCATTAACTCTGTTTTTGCTTTCCCTCTGCTACAAGTTTGGATTGTTTTGAGGACAACTGTTTTCATGCTTTTCAGAAAATTGCTTATGTCTGAAACTGCATTGGGTTGTGGAATTTGAAGTTTGGTTTGAAAATGTTGTCCTTTGATCTGTGATTTCTTTCTTTGATATCGGAGGTCTATTTCTCTTTTTTGCCGTTGTTTCGGAGGTGAAACAAACTTTCCATCGTTGCCCAGCCGAAAGTATTTTGGAACTTAACATTTTTAGTTTGGTTGATTGGAGGTCATTTAAACAATGCATCGGAGCCATATTTCCCTACGAAGCCTCTGTTGCGGAAGCTGAACGATGAATGTTCTGGCGGATAGTTTTGACTTTTTCGATGCCGTGATGTTATTATTTTGACTTGCTTTGCGCTGTCGGAGGTTGG
This sequence comes from Pseudotsuga menziesii, assembly GCA_001517045.1. Taxonomy (NCBI): domain Eukaryota; kingdom Viridiplantae; phylum Streptophyta; class Pinopsida; order Pinales; family Pinaceae; genus Pseudotsuga; species Pseudotsuga menziesii. The sequence goes on from LPNX010122944.1 coordinate 21,009, forward strand.
TTGAAGTTTGAGTCGGGGTTTTTGATCTCTATGACGCCATTGTGTTGGAGATGAGACTAACTTTTTAGACTGCTGCACAACCTTAAGATTTTTTGAACACTTAACTTTTCATGATGTTTCTGTACCATATCGAAAGGTTTTATGACTTTGATCGAAGGTGGTAGTCTGATTGCTTTCCACCATTGCGGCTCCCGAGTGAACTAAATGTCCGCCATATAACTGCTCCACTCGCTGATGTTTTGTTTGGTTTTTGCCGATATGTTTTATTTGCCGCGGAGCCCATAGTCTTTCCATCTTCTGCCATTGCGGCTGCGTAATGCACTAACCACCCAACGTTTGTATCGTTCCGTTCGCCGACAAGGAGTTTTTCCGCCCGATGCTTTAGTATTTAGTCTTTTCGACGTCGATAGATTTAATGGTATCATGGAACTCGTTGTTTGTCTGGAACCCGCCGTTGTGGCTATGAGTAAAACTATCCTGCCGATCCTTTATTGGTTCAGGCTGCTGTTAAGGGTTTTTCCTTCCTGTTCTGTGTGTTTTACCCAATCTACGAGAGCGCAGTACAAGGCCTCATTTTGATGATTAGTTTTATTGTTAGTATGGTTTATGTTTGTTGAAAAGATGCAGTCCGAATTAATGATGAATTTTTTTTGTTTTAACTGCAGACGGACTTAGAAGATTCTTCAGATTACTATTTCCAAGAAGACATAGCTGAAGGACAAAGCAGAAGGAAGTTGGCTGAAAAGTGATAGGTAGAGATGTTCTGAGATCACGGGATCTTAAAAAGGACAAATAAAAGGACCAGCGGATTTGATAGCAGCAGAGCCTCAAGAAAGTTTATCACTGATCAAGCTGGTCTCTCATTATAAAAGTGCTATTAACTTTCAATGAAATGTAACGTATTGTCTAAATCATGAGCACTCACAAAAGGACAAAATTGTGAGATTAAACGGTTGAGGAGCTCAAAGGTCACTGAGGGGCATCCCAAGAGTTTGCTTGTAGTATAAGTATAGGAGAATTAGATAGGAAAGGGCCTTTTTCCCTGGAGAAACTTGTGAACCACTTGTTGTAAGAGGAACTACTTCATTTTACAATAAAAAATTACAAATTTTTCCTGTTGGAGAAGGTGCTGTGTGGAATGTTCGAATGTGATAAAATGAACAATGTTGAAGGGGAACTATTTCGTTTTCAAATGTGTTTCATTAACTGTGAGAGCATTCTAACTTTCTGAACCTATGTTCTTATTTGAATGTTCTCTGGTTTATTATGTGATAATTTCCACTATGAGTAATGGAGGTTTTAACGGTTGATGAGCTATCTTGTCATGTATATATTTATTCATGTTTATGTGTTTTGATTCAAAGAACAACTATCTGTGACTTATCTTAACATGTGAACAATATTACATTACTCATGAATTAATATCTTGCTCCCTAGGGACAGCTTAGTTAGTGTTGCTTTTTCTAGTTGTGTGTGATTCAGATGTGAGAGAGTCTAAGACGAGAGGCAAGAACCTGCACATCACATTGTGACCACTCCTTGCATTCTTTATCAATCTGCATCTTATATAGGCACTTGCATATCATACTTAAAGTCAAAATACAAAAAATATATACGGTGGATCGGGCCGCAATTGGTAAAACCTTTTATTTTTTTACTTGACCTACGGTAGCCAGACCGTAAACCGGACAGATTCCCTACACCAAATAGTCATGGGCTAATTGGGAATGTTGATTGGGGAGAATCCCTTGCTGTTGTGGCCTGCGAATTTCTAGGCCTAAATAGTTTCTGGTGCTAGAAGGAGGGCCACTAGTGCATGGCTAGCCAGGGAAATCCGTTTCCTCGAAATAACTCCACCTGTGATAGTTTTGAAAGCAGTTTTCCTGACCCGAATACTGAAGAGAATAGAGAAAATTTGTTTGCTGTGGACAACCAAGTGGTAAATGATCTGAGAAGACACACACAAGCTTATTTAAAGAGTATTGGTGGATTACCCATTATCCCTTATTTACCCCGAAGAGAATACAAGAAGAAAGACAGTCCCATCTTGGAAGATTCAGTGCCGGTCGGAGATTGGGAAGAGTTAGTAGAAGTAGCATTACAGGAGGTTGTTCAGCCTTTGAATCAAGTAGGCCCAAACACACCTTACTGTTCACCTCTGCGGACTCCTGTTCCTTCACCTCCTCACTCTCCACCCAGACTCATGGAAGGTGTGAATGCAAACCAACCACCTAACCCACCAAACCCACCACCATCTTGGAAAGCCAGATCACCCTTAAACTTAACACCTCCGTTGCATGACTTACCTCAGGCTTTCGAGAAGATGCTACCTAAGTTTGATCCAAATGAGAAGATGTTAGTAGATGACCATTTGCAAAGTTTCTATTTGGCAATAGAAGGATTAAGGGCTAGGGAACATGAGGACGTAGTTTGTAGACTTTTTCCACGCACCCTTAAAGGAGCAGCAACATCGTGGTACTTTGGTTTGCCTGCAAACTCTATCCCAGATTGGGATACCTTTGAAAGTATTTTTAGAAGTAAGTATGCAACCCAAAAAACTCATGCAGCTCTCATGAAAGGACTGTGTGCCTTAAAGAAATAAAGAAAAGAGAAGGTGCATAGTTTTACCCAAAGATTTGCAGCCTATCTTAAGAATTTTTCTGAAACTGACAAACCTTCAGATAAAGTTCTGATTGAGTATTATACCTCAGCTCTAGGACCCGAGTTGGCCATGTTTTCCAAAATCAAGGCCAAACCTACGCTAGCAGAGACTTATGAAGAAGCAGAGAGAGTAGAGGCTGAGAAAGAAAGCATAGAAGATTATCCTGAACGGTCAGGAGAAAAAAATGTTGGGAGGAAAGCTTTGTTATTTACTAAGCCTAAAGAGAAGCAATCCCCAGATTTCGAAGGAATGGCAAAGATGACGTAGAAGCTCTCTAACAAAATCATAGACTTGGAAAAGGAAAAGGAAGCCCAAAAGTTCTATAAGCCTTATTACAAGAAAAGGGAAGATAACAATCAATCCCAACCCTTTGCACAACCCTGCATCTATGAACTTAACGGAGGTAGGAATGGATAACTTTTGCACTTTCCACCAACAACCCCATTCTGAAAAGAATTGTCCTCAATGGATAAATTCAATGACGTTGGTCATGAATCAGCTGTTGGATTCCAAATTAATTGAAGGCAATGATGAAGAAGGGAAAGACAACAATAAATCAATAGAAAAAATAGGAGGATGAGGCCATGGTTTTATGGGACTGTGTATCGTTGTTTGATGCCGAGGAAGAAAAGGATCTAAGACATGAGGACAACTTGGAAACAAATGTAACGATGAGAAGCCAGGGGTTGGTTAAGGAAAACAGTCTTATGCTCCCGAAGATTAATAGACTTCAAAAGAATGTTAAGAAATTTCAAAACAATTCCTCAGCTAATAAAATTCCAGAATTTACCATCACCAGTCAAGATCCTAGACAGAGCAACATACCTACTAAGCCCAATGAATAAAAGATGAATAATGTTAAATCGAATCTCACAGGACATAAAATGGATTATGACATTGTGGAGGATATCAAAAAGGTAAGGGCAAACATCTCATTATTTGAAATGTGCAATGTGCCGCAGCAGAAAGAAAAGCTATTGAAAGCACTTGAAGTATCAGAGGAGAGGCTTCCCATTGACAATCAACCCCAAGAAGAAGAAATTGGTGAAGAAAGTGTGGGAGGTAAGCCTAAAAACAAGACTCCACCTTTTCTCCATACTTTTGAAATTTTCAACCATAACGTGCATAACTGCCTAGTAGATTTGGGGGCATCAGTTAACGTCATGCCGCTATCAGTCTGCAAAAAGATAAATGGGTAGCCTAAACCATCTAGCTAGAGGGTCATGCAGTTGGATAGAACGAATGTGAAGGTAATTGGGGAAATGGAGGATGTTCTTGTTCGCTTATCTTCAAATGATAAGGTATGTCAATTCATTGATATTGTGGTGGTTGACATATCGAAAGCTTATGGACTTGTTTTGAGCAGAGATTGGTCAGTAAAGCTGAACGAATATTTTGCCTCGGATTGGTCACATCTGTGGCTACCATATAAAGGAATCCCAAATCAAATTAAAGTTTTGAGGGAGCCCCACATGAAACACAATGTTACTCAGTTCGAAGGTAAAAATGAACCAGTGGATTCTGTTTTGGGAAATTACTTGATTGAGCTAGAACCAGGAAACTATCAAGCAGAAGAAGCCAACGATACATCAGACGTGCAGCCTGATCTCCTTCGGTTTTCACAGGCTGATGAAATTGATTGTAAAATAGTAGACTTAGCAATAGATGTAGATGTTAATTCTCGCATGGTAGTGGTTAGAGATTTTTGGATGCTTTTCTTTGATGGTTCTCAAACTTTAGAGGGGTCAGGAGCCGATTGTGTCCTGACTGACCCTAAGAAAAATAAACATTTTCTTTCATGTATTTTATGTTGGAGACATCTACCATCATACACACTCTTTCAGTCAAATTGGCCTAGTTAAACCACTATCCTAAGTTTAATTGACATCAAGGAGCATTAATTACCATCATCCCAGTCACTCCCATGCCTACCTACAGTCAAGGAGGCTAACTTAGCCTTTCCTACAGTCAAGGAGGCTAACTGGAGCACTCCAGGGGTGATATGAGTGACATTCATGCACCTAATTGCTAACTGGGGGTTACTTTCAGTTCAACCAATCAGTTACAGTCAGTTAAGGCGCCTCCATGCATTAAATATATTATTTAATCATTATTTATTGATTATTTTATTATTATTTAATGAACTGGAGTGAACTAGGCGCCTTCACCAACTTCTGATGGTCAGTTCAGCTTCAGTAAACCTCATCAAGGTTTATTGGAGTCATGCAGTACTAGCATTTAATGGTTGGTTGCTATGACATGTGTTTGATCTCCTTCAGTTGAGATTAAGTCATTTATTGCACTCCAACTTCAGTTAGGATTGGTGAGTCAATTAAGGTTTTTTGTCAAGTGGTTAACTGAGTGGTATTGCATGGCAAAGAGTCAGTTAAGCTAGACTCATGCATGGGAATTTGAATTGTCCCTTAGTTATTCGAATTCTTCATTGAGTTAAGCTATGGCTCATGCATGGAATTGTAATCCTTTATTGTTTATATAATATACAGAGAGACAACCTAATTATTTTCAGTCTAAGTTTCATTTTACAGTAATTGTTAATAATTCTTTGATGAGATTGAATCTTAGTTCCTAGATCATGTGCAAGAATTAATATGTTAGAGTTTGAATGCACCAATAACACAGTTGAATATGAAGCACTAGTTCAGGGAATAAGAAAAGCAATTGAATTAAAGGTAAAAAATTTGAAGGTGTTTGGGGATTCTGAAATAATTGTAAAACAAATTCGAAATCAAATACATTGCATTTCTCCTCATTTAAAAGCTTATCAAAATGAAGTATGGGATTTGCTTAAGTATTTTCATGCATTTAACATTTTATCGATTCCTAGACTTAAGAATGCAGTAGCTGACTTGTTGGACACCTCAGCTGCGAGGCTTGTGCCCTCTAATAATCGGTGCTCTATTGAATTGCTTTTCAGGCCTTCAGTTCCAGATATGATTACCAATCTACGAGTTTTTGATGATGATCAACAAATTATAAAATTCTTGAAAAATGACGAGACCTTCAAAAGGGCGATTATTGATGATGAAGAACATCAAGCCGAGATAAAATTCGATAATTTTATTCCTAAAGGAGTCAGGAATCTAGAGCGAATGTTTGATTTAAATGAGAAATTTAGAAGACCAGCGAATGTGAAGACTCATAGATCGTCTCTCCAGTTCGAGTTGATTAATTTGGGGACTGAAATTGGGCCTAAATATGTGAATTTGAGAAAATGTTGCTCCCCAGGTGAAAGGAATAAGTTTATCAGTATTTTCAAACAATACAAAGATGTTTTTTCCTGGACGTATTAATATCTGAAGACATATGACACCAATATTATCCAACATGTTATCCCCATCAGATCTGGAATCAAACCCTATCAGCAGCCTTTAAGGAAAATGCATCCAAAATTAGAACCTTTAATCCAGAATGAATTTAAGAAACTATTGGATGCTAGAATTATCTTCAAGGTTAGACACTCAGAATGGGTTTCAAATATGGTACCGGTAAGGAAGAAATCTGGAGAAATCAGGCTATGTGTGGATTTCAGAAACTTAAATCGCGCTTTAGATAAAGACAATTATCCTGTTCCACCCATGGAGCAGATATTGCAAATGGTTTCGTGTTCTGAACTATTCTCTTTATTAGATGGATTCTCAGGCTACAATCAAGTATTAGTAGCTGAAGAAGATAGACTTAAAATGACATTCAGATCCAGGTGGGGAACTTTTGCTTACAGAAGGATGCCCTTTGGACTCCAAAACGCTGGAGCTACTCTCTAGAGGGCTATGGACATATATTTCCGCTGTCTGATTGGCCGCAGTGCTGTAGTATACCTCTATGACATCACGATATTCTCAAAGAAAAGAGGGGAACACGCATTTCATCTAAAGCAGATTTTTGAACGCTGCCGAAAATATGGTATCTCACTAAACCCCAAGAATTGCGTGTTTGCCGTTACAGAAGGTAAGTTGTTGGGTAACGTGGTTTCTAAGAAGGGGATCTCCATATACCCAGAAAGGATCAAAGCCATCGAACAGATTCCCTTACCCCATAATAAAAAGGGCATGCAATCATTTATGGGGAAAATAAATTTTGTGCGAAGGTTTGTGCCAGATTTCACGCAAATTGTTAAACCTTTGCAACAAATGGTAAAGCAAAGTGTACAATTCAAGTGGACCGATGTAGAGAAGAACACATTTAGTAAAATTAAAATAGCTGTTGCACACGCACCCTCCCTCAAAATTCTAGATTTTGAGAAAGATTTTATTTTGTACACTTTCGCATCTGATGATTTACTAGCAGCTGTGCTTACCCAAAAGGAAGATGGGGGAGATGAGTTCCCCATATCATTTATGAGCACCGGTCTGCAAGGGTCCAAATTGAATTACCCAGTCGTGGATAACCAAGCTTATGTCATGTTCAAAGCAGTAAAACAATTCAGGCCATACATACTTAAGAACCAGACAAAGGTAATCATTCCACACCTAGCTGTGAGGTCTCTTTTTGTACAAAAAGAGTTAGGAGAAAGAAGAGGCAAATGGGTGACAGCTCTACAGGAGTATGACCTCGAATTCAAGCCTTCTTCCATAGTTAAAGGGCAGGGATTGTGCAAACTAATGACTGAAAGTAAAGATGATGGAGAAAAGAGCTGGGAAAACGAAGCTGAGTTACATTTGATGGATGTATGTCCTCTTTTCACAGCTTTGGACTCCTGGTATCGAGACCTTGTGCATTACCTTCAGGCGGGATTGTTACCGGAACATTGGAATTCTAAGCAAAGGAGAGCACTGCGTCTTAAATCAGCCTCATATCAGATTGTTGAAGGAATATTATTCAAAAAGAATTATGATGGAGTTCTTCTTAGATTCTTAGAGAAAGAAGATGCGAAGAAGGTAATGATAGACTTACATGATGGGCCTGCCGGAGGACATTTCTCTGGAGATACAACAGCACATAAAATTCTCAGAGCTGGATACTATTGGCCCACACTATTCAAAGATGCACATGCCCATGTTAGAAAGTGCGACATCTGCCAAAGGTGTGGTGGAAGAAAAGTTAAAGCAGCAGGACCATTAAAGCCTGTAATGATAACAGAACCTTTTGAGCAGTGGGGGATGGACATAATCAGAGAGATAAAGCCAAATTATTCCTTGCAGCACAAATATATTCTGACGGCAACCGACTACTTCACTCGTTGGGTTGAAGCCATTTCGTTGCATAAAGTAAATGAAGATGCGGTCATGGACTTCTTGCAAGATCATATCATAACTAGGTTTGTAGTTCCAATTTCTTTAGTTTTCGATAATGCTACTTACTTTTCCTCAATTAGATTAATTGCATTTGCTCACGAGAAAGGAATTAAGTTGCATTACTCTGCAAATTACTATCCACAGGGAAATGGTTTGGCTGAATCTACGAACAAGAATATGATTAGGATTTTAAAAAAGAAGGTGATAGAAAATTAGAGGAGTTGGCACTCAGCATTACCAAATGCTCTTTGGCCTGATAGGGTCACTCCTAAGACTTCGTTAGGTGTGTCCCCGTATACCCTTGTTTATGGAAAAGAGGCCATTCTCCCCCCAATATCATGTTACCCTCTTCCATAATAGCTCAGGAACCCAGAGGATCAGATAATGAAGTCTTGCAGATAAGGATACATAATCTTTTGAAGGCAGAGGAATCTAGATCTAGGGCCAGAGAACGTTTTAAACAACAATAGGACGTAGTAAAGAGATGGTTTGATAAACACAAAGCTGGAACAAAAGAATTCGAGGTGGGAGATTTGGTTCTCAAATGGGACCACCCCCATGATGAGAAAGGAAAACACACGAAATTTCAACAGTTATGGGTAGGCCCTTTCCAGACTGCGGCAAAACTTGGCCCCTCAACCTATACATTGCACGATTTACAACGGTGGGAAGAGAACTTACGAGTAAATGGTTTAGTTCTCAAACCTTATTTTTCTTGAGTTTTTGTTCTTTTGTTTTGTACATAAATAATTTGCTTTGTTTGTTTATTTTTGGTTTATTTTATTTCTGTTGGTTTTAGTTAGATTTTGGTTGATTTCAATAAAAGAGGAAAACTTTTGGTTTCATGGAGAGCATCAAAATTCTGGATTAACTAAAATCCTTGATTATAAGGCTGTGTACTATTGTTTTATCTGAAAGAATTTCTCCTAGTTTAACAGTTTTCCTAAATGGCTATGAACACATTGAAGTCCTACTTAATCCTTGTAAAATAACTCGGGATCAAAATTCTAGAATAGTCTTTCGAGGCTTCATCCATCTCACTTGTAAAATGTCCTAGGGGGTGACAGCAAAAGACCCACGAAAATGAAGCAGGGTAAACAATATATTATATATAAATGATCCCATGCCAAGAATTGAAAGCCAAAAGGCATATAAGAGTAAAAAAACTCCTATGAAAGCAATAGGTACCAAAACAAAGTACTGAATCATTTAAGTACAAAATTGCCAAAGTTCTTCTTCGTCCGTGAGCTGAAAGTCAAATGCATCTCTCACACAAAAGGACACTATGGATAAAGGATCCTGAATAAAATTCAGAAAGAAGGGCATGCAAGAGGACTCATAAAGGACAAAAAAAAGTCCAAAAGCACAAAAAGTGCAAAATGGCATGGGAACGAGGAACACATGAATATGTCTGTTTACCATATGTTACAATTGCTGTGGTGTCCAAGCTGGAAGCTACCCGAAGACAGAGGTAATAAATGAAACTCATCTTCCTGGCCTCAAAAGAGTTATCTTGACTTGGAAATATTGGTTTCCATTCTCCTAAATTGGACTATCATCAATGATTAAAAGTACATATATTTTCCATTTGGGAAATCTAGACATCTAAAAGAATTCAACATGTTGGTTTATTGTCAAACAGTATGTTACTTAAGGAAGAAATTGTCCAGAGATCTAGGTTCACTAGGTAGTCACCAATTGTTGCAGCTGCAACTGTTTTCCCAGATTTTTGAAATTTTGGACCCTCCTCTTAATTTTTATCTTGCCTAAAATCGTTTGGATCGATGAACTCTGTTTTTGCTTTCCCTCTGCTACAAGTTTGGATTGTTTTGAGGTCAACTGTTTTCATGCTTTTCGGAAAATTGCTTATGTCTGAAACTGCTTTGGGTTGTGGAATTTGAAGTTTGGTTTGAAAATGTTGTCCTTTGATTTGTGATTTCTTTCTTTGATATCGGAGGTCTATTTCTCATTTTTGCCGCTGTTTCGGAGGTGAAACAAACTTTTCATCGCTACCCAACCGGAATTCTTTTGGAACTTAACATTTTTAGTTTGGTTGATCGGAGGTCATTTAAACAATGCATCAGAGCCATATTTCCCTACGAAGCCTCTGTTGCGGAAGGTGAACGATGAATGTTCTGGCAGATAGTTTTGACTTTTTTGATGCCATGATGTTATTATTTTGACTTGCTTTGCGTTGTCGAAGGTTGGTTGAAGTTTGAGTCAAGGTTTTTGATCTCTATGACGCCACTGTGTTGGAGATGAGACTAACTTTTTAGACCGCTGCACAACCTTAAGATTTTCCGAACACTTAACTTTTCATGATGTTTCTGCGCCATATCGAAAGGTTTTATGACTTGGATTGAAGGTGGTAGTCTAATTGCTTTTCTCCATTGCGGCTCCCGAGCGAACTAAATGTCCGCCATATAAATGCTCCACTCATCGATGTTTTGTTTGGTTTTTGCCGATATGTTTTATTTGCCGCGGAGCCTGTAGTCTTTCCGTCTTCCACCATTGAGGCTGCGTAATGCACTAACCACCCGACGTTTGTATCATTCTGTTTGTCGACAAGGAGTTTTTTCGCTCGATGCTTTAGTATTTAGTCTTTCTAACGTCGATAGATTTAATGGTCTCGTGGAACTCGTTGTTTGTTTGGAACCCGCCATTGTGGCTATGAGTAAAACTATCCTGCCGATGCTTTATTGGTTCAGGTCGTCGATAAGGGTTTTTCCCGCCTGTTTTGTGTGTTTTACCCGATCTTATGGGTGGCAGAGGTTTCATATTCTATCATTTCATGACGAGAGCGCAGTACAGGGCCTCATTTTGATGATCAATTTTATTGTTAGTATCATTTACGTTTGTTGAAAAGATGCAGTCCAAATTAATGATGAATTTTGTTTTGTTTTAACTGCAGACGGACTTAGAAGATTCTTCAGATTACTGCTGCCAAGAAGACATAGCTGAAGGACAAAGCAGAAGGAAGTTGGCTGAAAAGTAATAGGCAGAGATGTTCTGAGATCAATGGAATCTTAAAAAGGACAAATAAAAGGACCAGCGGATTCGATAGCAACAGAGCCTCAAGAAAGTTTATCACTGATCAAGTTGGTCTCTCATTATAAAAGTGCTATTAACGTTCAATGAAATGTAACGTATTGTCTAAATCATAAGCAATCACAAAAGGACAAAATTGTGAGATTAAACGGTTGAGGAGCTTAAAGGTCACCGAGGGGCATCCCAAGAGTTTGCTTGTAGTATAAGTATAGGAGAATTAGATAGGAAAGGGTATTTTTCCCTGGAGAAACTTGTGAACCACTTGTTGTAAGAGGAACTACTTCATTTTACAATAATAAGTTGCAAATTTTGCCTGTTGGAGAAGGTGCTAAAATGAACAATGTTGAAGGGGAACTATTTCGTTTTCAACTGTGTTTCATTAACTGTGAGAGCGTTCTAAATTTCTGAACCTATGTTCTTATTTGAATGTTCTCTGGTTTATTATGTGATAATTTCCACTATGAGTAATGGAGGTTTTAATGGTTGATGAGCTATCTTGTCATGTATATCTTTATTCATGTTTATGTGTTTTAATTCAAAGAACAACTATCTGTGACTTATCTTAACATGTGAACAATATTACATTACTCATGAATTAATATCTTGCTCCCTAGGGACAGCTTAGTTAGTGTTGTTTTTTCTAGTTGTGTGTGATTCAGATGCGAGAGAGTCTAAGACGAGAGGTAAGAACCTGCGCATCACATTGTGACCACTCCTTGCATTCTTTATCAATATGCATCTTAGATAGGCACTTGCATATCATACTTAATGTCGAAATACAAAAAATATATATGGTGGACCAGGATGCAACTAGTAAAACCTTTTATTTTGTTACTTGACCTACAGTAGCCGGACCGCAAACTGGATAGATTCCCTACACCAAACAGTCACAGGCTAATTGGGAACGTTGACTGGGGAGAATCCCTTGCTGTTGTGGCCTACGAATTTCCATGCCTCAACAGGTACATAACCCCCTTCACATGGAGCATCATCCATTCACATGGTACATAAATCCCTTGAGAAAGGAATTAGAGCCTTGAATCATTGCAATTAGGATTTTGATCAAATAAACAAGAATAATAGAATATTTGGCATTGTGGTCTAAAAATGTAGAGTAGGAAGAAAAATTCCAAGGCAGCATACCTGGTTCAGTGACTACTTAGAACTTTATAGAAAGATTTAGTGACTATAAATTTATACAGAAATTTATCCAGAACTTTATCCATCCAAAGTGTAGTTTCCATTTTTATTCAAATTTTGCTAGGAGAAAGGATAACTGTATATGTTGTGGATCTTTTTCAACAATAGTGCAAGGGAGAGGTTTCATATGTATGGACCATATAAATTGAACTTATACACTTAATTACAAATTATGTAAAAAATTCTAAATTGGGTTTTGAACTTGAGAGTAGACATGAGTAGGTAGATTTGAAGGTATTCAATTAGGGTATACATATTTGAGAAACCATATTTTGGAATTTTTAAATAAGTCATAAATTTTCTAGCGAGGAAACCCTTTACTGAGAAAAACATCTTCAAAGATATATCATCATTCACATTGGCCAATTCAGCGAAGCTAGTGAAATAGAAAGACTTTTTATTCTTACTGATTGATGCACAGGGTTGAAGCTTTATGACACAAAATTCTATTTTGGCACTAATTTCACCCACAGTGTTGCCTAAAATTGATTTTTAATGATGTTTTATGTTAGCAGTAGGTTTTTTATGGTTGTAGGTGACTGTTCGAGGGCTGTAATGTGCTCAGACCTGTATTTTGTGGCCCAAGACTGCCCAAAACTATTGATTAGGGCTCTTTTAGTGCTTAGAACTACACATATACTACTAGAGGCTTGTTATTGTTACTTTCTTCATGCCCATAATTCCTTTTGGTGGGTATCTCCATAGATTAATTGCTCATTGACCATTAATGGATAAGGGAAGGTCAAATTTATTATTTTCACATCGCAGGGCAGCTAAAAGATGACCACACTCAGAGTAGTTAGGGTTTAGTTATGATTTTCATGTTATATAATGGCCCAAAATGGATCAGTTTTTGTATAAATGAGACCCAAGTCCCATATGGATATAAACTTTAAAGGATTTGTGTTTTTATCAAGAATCTTGGACATCAATGGAGAAAACAACTTTTATCTTCATATCTGAAACCCTTCTTTGAACCCTTGCTCTCTTATGCTACATCGGTAAAGATTTCTCATATCCTTATCAAGTGGTATAAAAAGTCCAGTGAGTCATGTATATTTGGAGTTGGATAATCACCTCTGCCTCTGTCCTTAAGTAAGGTATCGAGAGATTTTAAGCAAAATACTTCATTTTTTCATGCATATACTCTTTTTTATCTCATAATCTAAGTTTTTACACTAATAGCCATTGAGTAACTAGATCTGATCTTTGCATTGTTTTTTCACTAAGCGTTTTCTTTTTGTTCCCATACACGATTGTTGTGAAAAGCAAGAGGATTTGTTCTTTTACAACTAGTCATTTCTTGGCAAATCCTTTCATCTTTTTGGACTTGATCTTACTGTTGGTTGGGAAGAAGCATACTTGTTACATTTGAGTTTTGTAAGATGTGGTGGAATATTATTTTCAGTCTAAGTTTCATTTTACAAGTTTTTGTTGAATATCAAATTGTTGTTCCTATTGTTCAAAATTGCAAACCTATACTCTGTTTTAAGTTAGAATTTAGTTTCTCCTCTTTGTCTATTCCTCTCCTAATATTAGTTTTGTCTTTAAATTGTAGGTATCATATTCTTACAGTAGAAATATATTCTTGTTTAACACATCAATCCTACGAGTGAGAAGGTAATAATACTACAACACAATCCTACAAATTTTTCTCCTGAATTAAATAGGTAATGGTATTGTTGGCTTTATGAATTTTAGGGAATTCATAGAATGTGTCGTCTCACACTAATGAAATGAATTCATATAATGTATGTTCCAACGTTGGAGAATGAAATCGATATGATGTTTTGCTTAGGATTGGAGAAAGTATAAAGAGTGAACTTGTTTCTTATGTATATACTGATCTCAACTTTAGATCTCTTAAGCATCTCCAGATTGCAAGAGCATCTTGCTTCTTTCAGTAGAATATTAATCTCTTTTCTAAAAAAGCAAAGATATCTATGGTAACTACATGAATAAACTCTTCAAATATAAAATTTACGTTATTAACACAAAGTGTGTTGATTCATACATATGGGACAAATATCTTGCATCTTGGCATTGATTTGTGTGTACATTATAAAAAATGGACTCTAAAAAAATGTTGATATGAGATACTAGGAATTCCATTTTCGCTTATGGTTTTGGCTTAGGTGGGGATTATATTTTCATCTTAGATATTTTTTGATTTTGTATTGATTTTTTGGGGAAGGATTTTGCTTTGCATTTACTAACTATGCGACTTTCTATTGATATTTAGCTATTGATTCTGAGCATATAAGGTAATGTGATTTAAGATCTAGTTGCATCAAACATAGGTATGAATACTCATGGATTTAAATCACATTGCATGTTCCATTACAGTCTAAATTATTGTTATCATTAGGATATCCGGGAAAGTAAAATAAGATGGAAATTTTCCCTGTACATGAATTAATTTATTAGCACATAGTTCATTATTATAACATTTACCTTGTCATCCATTGACATTAACATGTTTTGGAACATTTAATATGTTAATGTGCATTGCGGGTAGTTTAACTTGACGCTATTATCCATAAATTTGGGGTGGTTACTTAGAACCAAGAGTGTCTCTATGCATTCAAATTCCTATACAAAAATGGTTTCCTCTTGTGGCCAATGTTGCAGTCAGAAGGTCGTGTTTAAACCTTAATTCGAATTGGGAACACACTATAGCATTATGATAGTCATTGACAGAATAGGTAAACACGTTTTAAGTATGATTTGTCAACGGACTTGCTATACTATGCTTTGTCGACAGACTTCCTCACAAGCTGCAGATGTTGGTACTATAATGATAGAAACTTTACAATCATAGGAAAATGATATACATAGAACTAAGGAACGTAATCACTCCCATGTTCAAAATAATACAATCTATCATCCTTTGTCGACCATTATATACTCAAAGTTGTGTATTGATATTTTTTACCATTATAGAGGACTTTGTTAGTTAGGTTTCCAAATTCTTAAAGGGTTCTAGCTCAATGGAAGAGCGCCTTCCTTACAAGTAGGAGGTTGGTGGTTCGATTCCTCCATGCCCTAGTGATATTATAATATCGGTTAAAAATAAATAAATTAGTAAGCAAAAAATAAGAGATAGGTGACCAAACAAAATGACCAAAAATTGTATATAAAATTACTAAAAATGACTAAATTAGTGACCAAAACAAGAGAGATGCGAAACTAGGCATTAAAAAGGATGCAACACGTGGCGCTAATGATGAAGCCAAACATGGTGTTGATATGGTAGAAAAATAAGAAATTACTTTGGATGCAAAACATGGCGCTACATAGGAAGCAAAATATGGTGCAACAATAGAATAAATATTTGGCGTCATTTTGGTAGAAAAACACGATGCAAAAAAGGAAGCAAAAATTGGTTCAAATTTGGAAGCAAAAATTGGCACATACTTGGAAGTAAAACATGGTGCAAAATGGGATGCTAAAGTGGTAGCAAAAATGTATGCAATATTGGATGCTAATTTAGATGCTAAAATGGTGCTATTAAGGATGCAAATATGGCGCTAACGGGGGTGTCATTTAAGAAGCAAAAATAGACACTCGCCAGGAAGCAAAATATGACTTTATTTAGGAAGCAAACCTCGACGTTGTTTAGGAAGCAAAGTTGGACGCTATTCTGGAAGCAAACCTCGACGTTGTTTAGGAAGCAAAGTTGGACGCTATTTTGGGAGCAAAAAAAGAGAGGCTATTTTGGACGTCATAAAGGATGCTATTTAGGAAGCCAAAAAAGACATTTTTTCAGACGCTTTTTGTTTTGTCCATGACATGTCTCATTTAGCGTCTAGTTTGACCACTCAATGTAAAAAAAATTACACTAAAAAGGGACTCTAAATGGGACGCTAATTCCAGGATTTGTTGTAGTGTTTTTTTACTAGGGGAATCAATAACTGGGGATGGGGATGGTACTCACGTGACATGTGGTCCAGGGATCCAATCCTACTAAAACTATACCCCTAGGTCCATCCATAGGGCCCAAACCATGGCACATGGGTAAGTTTTGGGTGGGTTTGAACACAAGAACTTCCATTTACAATCATTTGCAATATTTCAACTTTACCACTTACTTTGCCCTCCCACATGAACAAAAATCCTCATTAATAAGCCAAGAACTATTGAATTTAAAAGGATAGTTACTAGAATGTTTAATCCCATACAGTTGCAACCAAATAGGATATAGATTGGAAATCCTTGACTTCTTCACCCAAGTCCTATATTTTGCAAATATTTAAGAATATTTGCATTTATAAAAATTATATCTAATCAATTGCAAATTCCCTCTTGTCCACATCTACCATTAGACCAAGTAGGCGTCAACTTAACAAGAATCACATCCACTAGGTTATCCCTCTAAAAGAAATTTGAGAAATACTTAGTTGTCAAATCAAGCCTAGCAGAATGACCCCATATTTTTGCAGGGGTAAAAGTGAGGCTTAGGTCACTTGCCACAATTACGTTGTTGATTCCCAATAATCCATAAGATTCCAATTGTTCCCAAAAATACTCCTTTTCTTTATAGGGCCCATAACAGCTCAAGGTTGAAAAAATGTGATAAAAATTATTAAAAATTTCCTCCATTGAAATGCCCCCTTTAGTTTTAAAAGAATTAAACTTAGAAAAGTATGGATTCCACCAGCTAAAATACCAACCAAATCCCAATCAAAATAATAGTACAAAATTCCCACCTTGGTAACATTTTTGACATTACCTCAATCGTCTACTCTCTCACACCTATAAAATCCATAAAAAATCCTTTACTCTATTATTTTGTTTATGTTGTTGTAACCTATAAATATTTGTCATAGTGTAAATTGTTTGTCATCACAGTAAAAATGCCTGTAACTTAACTTGTCTCAATTCTATGTTTGATCAATAGGTTATGCTACTTGTGGCGTTATATTCAAGTGATGATGACCCTATAGCAACTCACCAAGGTGACGTTTTCCAATGTTTTTATTATTATTTTAAGTTTGGGTTACTAGGGACCTAAGCCTAAAAAGCTATGGCTTAGTACTAGCTTACCCTCCATGCTCTTTCTATCAGTTGACAAGGGGCAATAGTTGTAATAAAGGATTATATGCATGGCATACCTAACCCATACTTTGGTTAAATGTTTGATTAAACTATTTGGACTATGGTGATAAACACCATAGTGGTGACGCTAGCCTCAACATACACATCGTGGTTGATATGTTATAATATGTCATGCAATAAAACTTTGGAAGGGAGATACAAGTGTTTTCCAACGCAATATTTAAGTTTTGTACTATGGAAAATAAATCTTCCCTGGCTGCGAGTTGACAGCGCAACCAGGCATGTTCAATGCCAAGTTTGAAAAGCATGCAAATGTGGTTTGAGAGAGATCTCATCCCTCCACTTGGCATGATCTTCTGCAAGGTTTTTTCCAAGGATTTAAACACGTTTTTACTCCGTCTGTGGGTTTTAATTCTACACTTGTTTAATCTATAACAGTTCTATGGGAGAGAACTCAGTTATTCATGGTTGCTTGCACCGTCTTTCTTTCATTCCTTGCACAGTCAGTTAGTGAGTGTTTTTTTACTTGTTTCTAAGTTTTACTTGAAGATTTTTGTTAGTGAAATGGCCTCCATTATGGCCTTGGCCTATCTGGCTTGTCACATTGAGGAAAGGAACAATTCCTTCTTCAAGATTTTGCGAAAGCTTACAACCTGCCATGCCTTTTCATGTAAGATATTTAAGGTCCATCTACAAGTTCTTGTTTTGGTTTTTTTGTTACAGGTTTTAAGACATGAAAGAAATTTCCATCTAACTCAAAGTACTATGTTATTATGCAGGCGGAGGAGTGATAAGGGGAAAATAGGAGGACCTGACCTCTGGCCCTCTCTGCATTTGTTTAGGGTAAGGTCCAACTGAAAGTTCCATTTATTG
The DNA here is from genome assembly GCA_001517045.1 of Pseudotsuga menziesii. Classification (NCBI taxonomy): domain Eukaryota; kingdom Viridiplantae; phylum Streptophyta; class Pinopsida; order Pinales; family Pinaceae; genus Pseudotsuga; species Pseudotsuga menziesii. The sequence goes on from LPNX010122944.1 coordinate 39,102, forward strand.
TTCAATTCAACCTCTAGGGAAAATATAATTTCTTCTTTTAACATGCAAGTGGAGTTTTGGTGGCAACCGAAGCTTTGAAACGAATTCTAGCTTTGAGCTTCCCGCCCATGCATCGTTTGGTCAGCTACTAGGTTTTACTCTGTCATCCTTATGCAAACATACTTGTTACATGTTACAAATTATAGTTTTAACCATGTATAATGTGGAATGCAGGTTATGAAGTGGTTTAAAACCCAATTGATTAAATCTTGCTTTATATTCCATTTTGAAACAAGCTTAACTAATGGTAGAATATAATTTCCTCTAATTAAAGACTGGCTTTCTTTAATCAATTCATTCAATAAAATATTTAAGATATAACCCATTCTTGAATATATACAATAAATACAATCATATACTATTGTCTAGTCTCTGTAGTTTTATCCTCATGCATGATGTTTAGATCATGAAATCTTAATTTTACCAGTTACAACCTTTAGTTATAGTCTGGTATCTTTTACAATAAAAGTAACTTAATTCATAAAAGCAACCCAAAATCTAACTAAAGTAGTAGGAAAAATAATGATGAGTTATTCTCTAAGATTTAGTTATGCAAAATAATACTTCATGTAAGTGAAATAATAAATCAATGCAATTCCTATCTATCCTTACTGTTAGAATATAATCCGTTAGGGATTATTGTAAATAAATAATAAATAGGAATATGAATAGATGCATAGGAAGATGAAACGGCTGGTTCTCAACCGCCACATTGTAATGTATAAATATTTACATTTGGCTATGTAATCCAATGAATCAGGAGTTATTACCAACAAGTGGTATCAGAGCCTGGATTCCTGCCTGCCATAACTCTTTCCTGTTGCCAGTCTGCCCATTCTGCTTGCCAGTCCATTGCTAGACTGCTCCACCAGTCTGCCAGTCGAGTTGCATGCATTGTCTGCGTTACAATTCCTTCATGATTGAGTTTGTGTGCTGCAAACCCTAATCCGGACGCGTTTTGTATGTGTATTTTTCTGCATAGCTTGAAGATTGCTGAGACTATCCATCTTAGTGACAACGTATTTTTTGTGTCATTCTATCATTTTTTGAAGGTTGCCTACGTGGAGAATGCAGCCTTGCTTGAAGGCTGCGACCTGTGATTGTTTTGAAATTTTCTCCATTGATTTTCTCCAGTCTGTGTTGTGCTGGAGTTTGAGACTACGCTGTGACTGCGCTGAAGACTGATAATGTATGCTTACAGATGTATTTATGTAATATTGAGAGTCGTGGCCTTCAAAAGTGAGTGACCTCCCTTTGCTGTACTGGAAACCCTAATTTTTTCTGCATAGAGACCAGGGAATTGGTGTACACGACCTCCAACGAATTGGTGTGAAGACCAGCGTATTGGTGTGAAGACCAGCGAATTGGTGTATCTTGGTGTGAAGACCAGCATGGAGAGTTGTATTATACTTGCGTTGGAGCCTGTGTAGAAAGTTGTAATATACTACAATAGTTTATAATCTAAAGACTGTGTGTATTTGAGACTGCATCTCACCACTGCGCACTCCTGTGAAGACCAGCGTGGAGATTGAAGACTGCTGCGTGGAGATAATGATGGAGTATTGGAGACTGGGACAAGATCAGCGTAGAACTACGGCCTGTTACACCAGCGTGGAGCTATGACCTGAGTGGTATGACTATAGTTCGTTCTTAGTTTTGCAAAATTCGGTGAAGAAAAAAAAAACGCGAGCTACATTCCACTGCGTTGAACTGATATCTCACCACTGCAAACCCTAAATTTACCCTAGTTTTATGCGGGAAGTTTATTGTGAAACCCCATCTTTGAATACGATTCATCAAATGCATTGAGACCATGAAGACTCGTAGGCCTATTGATTCTGCGTTGAATGCGTTGAAGGTTTGAATCTATATTGGAGCTGAAAATATATTCAATCTATATGGGTTGAGTATATGCCGAAGATCTATGCTGCGTATTGAGGAACTGCGTAGTATTTACATTAATATTCTCTATATTTCACAGCGTGCATTGAAGGCTGCGTTAGAGACTGCCTGAGTGGAGACACCTGCGTTGAACGCTGTAATAGCGTGGAGACTAGTGTGTTTGACAGTATATATACTGCGTTGGAAAATATTGTTGTATACATGCTGCTGTCAGTGAAGACTGATTATATATTTTTCTGCGTGAGTTTTGGAGCTGAATACCGACTGCTGTGAGGATTGCTGCATCGTTGTGAATGTTGAAGATTGTTGGTATGTTGAGATGAATACCAACGACTACTTGAAGACTGCTCTAATACCTATCAAAGGTATTGCTATGAGCTATGAGCGTGGAGCTGCTCATATCCACCTGAATATTGTAATCGAGATGGTGCTCTCCCTCAAGACTACTTGTGAAATGCATGGAGGCTGAACCTAAATATTGCTGCAAACATTCAATTGAAGACTGCGTTGTATGCTGAAGACTGAGTTGTATGCTGCTGAAGACTGCGTTGTATGCTGAAGACTGCGTTGAAGACTGTGTTTTATGCTGAAGAATATCATCTATTTCTAGTGACTGATATATATTTTGATATATTTTGTATTGACTGTATTGTAAAAAGTGCAAAGACTCAGACCTGCAGTGTGTAGAATAGCGCACAGAATTTATATATTGAAATTAAATATAGAGCAGCTGCAAGATTGTTTTGATAGGATTGTAGAATTATTTGCAGAATCATATTGTAATCTGTAAAGGAGCAGGAATCTAAACCTGCATCCCATATATTTTTCTAAGCATTCTGTAAGTTATAATTTCCAGATTAGAGATGCACTCTTTGGTATCTAATATTGGTGCTGCCCTTGCCGGAAAAGACCAATCCAAAGACCCTTCCAAGGGAGATTGCAGCAAGAGAGGACAAGGAAGAAGAAATTTCAGAGGTAGAGGGGGCAGAAGCAAAAGATCAGCTTTGCAGTGCAAGCGTTGCGGAAAGACTGGGCACACATCAGATCAGTGTTGGGATTCATGGGACTCCATCAAAGACAAGCACAACCAGAAGAAAGATGACCAAAATGCTAGTAAATCTTCTGATTCTTGTATTGTTGCACATTGTAATCTTGGATTTAATGAAATGACTTCTCTCTCATCTTATAAAGATTGTTGGCTGCTTGATACTGGTGCAACATCACACATGACATTTAGAAAAGACTGTTTTGAAGAACTGAATGAATCAATAGATGGCATAGTGTACTTTACAGATAAGTCAAGTATTAAACCAAAGGGAATGGGCACCATTTGATTGAAGATGCTTGGATTCCCTGATTTCTTATTGAAGAACGTTCTCTATCTTCTAGAGTTGCAGAGGAGCCTGCTGTCCTTGGTGGAGATTCGACAGCAAGGCCATTCCATCCACATGTTTGATGGAATCGTTGAAATAAGAAAGTCCTCTGACAACCAAGTCATCATGACTGGATATGAAGATGGAAAGATGGTGAAGCTCAAGGGTTCATCTGCAAGATTTCAGAACTATGCCTACCTCTCTCAGCATGGAGAAGGTAATATGTCATCTAGCTCATTATGGCATGCAAGATTTGGTCATCTAAATTATATCAGTCTTCATTTGTTGAGAAAGAATGGTGTATTTGGCTTGCCCACCATTCCTAAAGAGAAGAATAAATGTGATGCATGTATTTTAGGGAAACATAGTAAGCTGCCATTCCATGAATCTAATTTCAGAGCAAGTAGGAAATTAGAGTTAGTACATTCTAATTTGTGTGGCCCAATGCCAACTCCTTCAACAAATGGGAATAAGTACTTTATGACATTTGTTGATGACTACTCACAAATGTGCTGGACATACTATTTAAAGACAAAATCAGAAGCATTTCAAACATTCAAAGACTTTCATGCATTGATTGAAAAACAAGCACAATCAAAAATTGGTACACTTCGTACTGATAATGGAAAAGAATACACTTCAAATGCTTTTGAAGCTTATCTTCGTCAACATGGAATTGCACATCAGACTACTGTTCCCTACAATCCTTAACAAAATAGTGTAGCAGAAAGAATGAATAGAACCATAATGAATATGGTTCGCTCAATGATGTTTTTCAAGAATGTAAAACTAATGTTTTGGGGTGATGCAGTAAAGTGTGCAGCATATTTGAGAAATAGAAGTCCATCAAATGCACTTGATGACAAGAATCCACATGAAATGTGGTTTGGCCATCTCCCTTCAGTCAGGCATCTCAGAGTTTTTGGTTCCACCTGTTATGCCTTGATTCCAAAGGAGCAAAGAAACAAGCTTGGTGCTTGAAGCAGAAAGTGCATTTTCCTGGGGTACGAAGAATACTCCAAGGCATATCGTCTGTATGATGAGGTAAATACGAAATTTGTTATTTCCAGAGATGTCATTTTTCTTGAAACTAATAAAAATGACCAATCCATTGAGAGACAGCTTGAACATCTGGAAAATTATCCTCATCCAAAGAATTATTATGAAAATGAATATGAAATTCCAAATCTTGAAGGGGGGATTCCTATTCTGGATCAACCTTTGGAATTTCCATATGAAGCACCAACTCCCCCGCATGAAGAAGTTCTGCTACTTCACTTGAACAAGAGGTTCAACTGGATGATGTGATTGAGAGAATTGAAAGACTCTCAATCAATGATGAAGCTCCACCAGCTGATCAACCAGGACCATCACGGAAGAATCCTAAATGGGCCACAAAGACACTTGAAAGTGTCCATCCAGATGAAGTTGGAAAGACGGGAACGATAAGTTCGAATAGACATGGAGAAGGAGCAGATAATTCAGGTGATGACATGGATGTATCATTTGATTGTGAATTTAATTTATCTGCTAACTTTGAACCAAATTCCATTGAAGAAGCTTCTACTCGAGTTGAGTGGAAAGAAGCTATGCAAAATGAGTATGATGCACTCATAAAGAATGGAAATTGGAAGCTGGTTGACCCTCCAGTTGGAACCAAACCAATTGGCTGCAAGTGGGTGTACAAGAACAAATACAAATCAGATGGATCACTTGACAAGCACAAAGCGAGGCTTGTAGCAAAAGGCTATGCATAGAAAGAAGGAATTGACTATGAAGAAACATTTTCTCCTACAGCAAAATGGGCTACCATCCGTACCTTACTCTCTTTAGCTGCTCAGAAAGGGTGGAAAGTTCATCAAATGGATGTGAAGACCGCTTTCTTGAATGGAGACTTGAAAGAGAATGTCTTCATGTCTCATCCAGAAGGCTTTGTTGTGAAAGGAAAAGAACAAAAGGTATGCAAGCTTGTCAAATCCTTGTATGGCCTAAAACACGCACCTCGCGCATGGTATGAAAAGTTAACCAAGCATCTTTTGAAGTTAAATTTCGAACATTTTGATCTTGATGATGCAACACTGTTTATAAAGAAAGTTGGAAGATCTGTTGTGTATCTTGTGGTGTATGTAGATGATCTTTTGATGACAGGGAACAATGAGAGCTATATATCATCCCTAAAGAAAGATTTGAAAAAGATCTTTGAAAAGACAGATATGGGACATCTCCACTATTACTTAGTAATTGAAGTCACTCAACATCCTAAGTACATATTCCTATCTTAGAAAAAATATGTTGGAGAACTACTAAACAAATTTTGCATGACAGATTGCAATCCTATATCT
>LPNX010122944.1:45070-66551 GCA_001517045.1 Pseudotsuga menziesii
GATTGTAATGTATAAATATTTGCATTTGGCTATGTAATCCAATGAATCGGGAGTTATTACCAACACTTACAAATTACTTTATTATTATATTCCATACCCATATTATTTTATATCTACTATAGCTCGTGAACCAATAATTATTAAGAGTGTGGTTGATCTTCCTTAAGGTTATTTAAAGATCAACATATGAAACACATATGTAATGTCATCACATGTTTATTCTCACTTTTCAAAATAGGACACCAAACAATAAACATACCTTACTAATCGTTACTTATAAAGATAAAACACTTATTCACAATGACCATTTTACATCCAACTCATTTAAATTTGAGAATTCTATAAATATATGATCATTGCAACAAGAAAATTATTACTCGGATGATTTAACATCTACAAGCTTTTTGTAACACACCTCAAAAATCCATAATAATTTTTTTTCTTTATATAACATATATCTAAAGACACAATATTTAAGTCCCTAACTCTAACAGAGCATTATTGAACATTGAGAGTTTATTGCATATTCTTAGCATTTACTTGCTCGTTCAACCTTTCCTAATCTTAGAACCCATTTTTGGCCATTAGGATTGGATTCATTTAACCGTTTTAATCTTGATTTGCTAAGTTATTGTTCCTTCCGTAAATAGTCCTATGGAACCTCAGTCTTTCTGGAAGCTCCTTTCTTTCCACAAGATTCTTTCCTTCCGCAATTGCCACTCTATAATTGCCTTTCCACAAGAAACTTTCCGCAATTATTCTTCCATAATGTTCCTTCTGCAATTAGTCTTTTGCAATAGTGTTCCGCAATTGCAGATTACATTTTAACCTTTAGAAATTATTCTCCCGCAATTAACCTTCTGCAATGTAGATTGCAGATTGCAGGACATAATTTGAATTTTTATAAATTATCCCTCCGTAATTAACCTTCTGCAATGCGGATTGCAGAGCATATTTTAACTCTTTATAGTTTATCCCTCCGCAATTGACCTTCCGCAATGCGGATTGCAAAACATATTTTAACTGTTTATAATTTATCCCTCTGCAATTAACCTTCCTTAATGCTGATTGAGGATTGCAGAACATATTTTATCTCTTTATAAATTATCCCTCCGCAATTGACCTTCCGCAATGCGGATTGCGAAACATATTTAACCCTTTATAAATTATTCCTCTACAATTGACCTTATGTAGTGTGAATTGTGTATTGTAGAACATATTTAAACTCTTTACAAATTATCCCTCTGTAATTGACCTTCCGCAATGCGGATTACAGATTGCGGAACATATTTTAATCCTTTATAAATTATTCTTCTGCAATTGACCTTCCGCAATGCAGATTGGAGAACATATTTTAACTCTTTATAGATTATCCCTTCACAATTGACCTTCCGCAATGCGGATTGCGGATTGCAGAACATATTTTAACTCTTTATAATTTATCCCTCCACAGTTGAACTTTCGCAATGTGGATTGCAGATTGTGGAAAATATTTTAACTCTTTATAAATCATCCCTCCACAATTGACCTTCTGCAATGTGGATTGCAAATTGCGGAACATATTTTAACCCTTTATAAATTATTCCTCCACAATTGACCTTTCGCAATGCGGATTTCCATAAAATCTGGTTATTTAACTGATAAGGTAATGATTGATAGAATATTTGTAGTTATGTAATTGGTTAGCTGAATAAGTTATAATTATTTAAATTGATTTCCCAATATCCTGATCTGAAACAGTCTCTATTGTACAAATTAACTAGATCTATTACATAATACATTACGATATTAATTTAATAGGAATAATTTATAGACATGTACATAATTTAAAGAATGAGTATTGAATTCGAAACCAGAACAAGTCAACAGCAACCAGATCAAAATAATTATGCTCAGAACGAATTACTAATTACTATAGTAATAACATGACTAGCAATCCTTAATGCGGGTATGGATGCCCGATCTTAGATGCATTAAGAAGTAATCTAACATTGTACAAATCTAATATACTACAGAAAAGATGGATGCACACACATTTATACTAGATATAGAGCTATGATTAAACATTAAGATACACATTCTACTGTAACTAAAATCAATCATAAGCAACATAATAAGAACCTGGAACCAATGCTGGAAAAACAAAAGTGGAGAAGTTGTTCCTCTCAACAAATTCCCAGAGTAGCCAAGCTACTTTCTCTAGAACCCCTGAGTCTGTTCGTTGATCCATAAGAGAAAAATATTTCAATGTGCCATCTCTTGCATTTCACATATGTTTATCCCCATCGAATTCTGGCCTCATGCTGCTCATGGACATACTAATATATAGTATTTTTCCTAGGACTTCTGTAATGTCCCCAAATTTTGAAAAAATAAATAAATTATTTGGCTAGTCAATTACTACCTTAACTTGACATTATCTTAGCTTATATAGAATGTGTTGTACTTTGTTCACTGAATTGAATTGTCATAAACTGTTCTTGCTTTCTTCTAGATGTTTTCCCCGATGTGGTTATTAGTGTACTTCTACATTGTCATTATGTTGCTTGAATCCGAGTTAGATAGTTATGATATTTATTGAATGCTTCTTATCATGCATTTACATGTATGTGTGTATATTCCTTTGCTTAATTATTGGTTATAATGTTGATTACTATTTTAAGAATATTCCTAACTTAACTTGTATTGTCAAGGGGTAGAGTGGTGGGACTTGTATCCCTTGTAAAAAAAACACCTGGAGAGACAACTGGTTTTACTTGTCACTACAGGGTTTACTTAGTTCTTATTGAACTAAGGCATTTCCTTATTTCTTTTGTGGAGGTGCACTTGCTAACGAAAAAATGACTATAAAATGGAAACAAAGGCATACTACCTATGCTCAACTACCTCACAGCTTAGATGACGAACATACCTACAGTCCTAACTTAGCGATTCTTATTATGGTCGTTAGCATTGTTGTTTATGCAAGGATAGGTTTAATTCTACCTAGGTTTACACTGGTTACCATTATTACTTAATGGTCTAAAGACCTTGATTTAGTTTGAGCCTGTACTTAACATTTATATAGTTTATTTTTTATTGTATAGGGCTTATGATATTAAGTCTGGACCTTATGTTGGTTAAGGTTCTTCTATACAATGTGGAAGGAAAGTTATAATCCATTCATGGCATATTACATATGCCATGAATTATGGCTTTATCCTAAGTTCACGATACCATCGTTGGGTTTTATGAATTGCATGGTAAATAATTGTTACAATACCTTTTGGAGTTGTATGAACTATAGTCTTGGGGTTTGGAAATAACGTAATGGTGGATAGGGTGGTGGAGTTAATGCACCTTGGGAAATGGGGGTCTCAATCCCTAAGCTTGGACTATCATGGAAGTATGAGTCATTTTTGTTTTCATTGGGTGAGATCTGTTCGGTTCTCTGGTCTATATCATGGTGTGAGGTTTGGTGTTTGACTGCGCTTGGAAGGTATGTCCTTCGTTCTAGTTTTACAACAATTTTTTATTTGTTGTTTCGGTTTGGAGGTTTGGCATACTCCTCATTCTTCGTTCTTGGTTTTGCAGGTTGTAGGGCCTTCACTGCGTGGGTTGTGGTCTTCCAGGTGGCCGATGTATTACCCTTCACGGGTAAGCCCTGTTACAAACATGTTTAAAACTTGTTCCTCTATGTGTGGGTGTTTTGACAGAGTGTGAAGCTTGTCATTTGGATGAATACGTGGTTTGGGATTTAAGGGTTGCGACTGGAATGGTTTGTCTATAATTGATGTAAAGAATAAAAAAATGCGTATATGATTTGGGTTTTTCATTGGGTTTGGTGCCTTCGGGCCGAGACTGATATGGTTCAGCTCTGTAAATGAATACTTTGGTTGATAGCGTTAATATTGCGGCTGTGGTGATTTATTACAGACTCTACATTTCTTTAATATGTTGGGTTTTGATAAAATGGTGAAAGCACCATTGCTTGGAATGGTGCATTGGCTTGGAGATGCGACTATGTGATTTCTTATATGAGTATAGTGGTTACACTGTAAAGCATTCGCTACTGTGTGTATAAAACGTGGTTACGTTTCTTAGCTTAGCACTGTTTGTCTCTATGTAAACTTGTATTTAGAGTTTAAGTTATTTATTTGGATATATTAGCAGCGTTGCTTGGATTTAGGGTCATGCCATCACTGGAAATGACCCTCTTGCCATTTAGCATAGCGATTGTGTTGATTATGGTGATTCAAAATGTTTATTTCCTTATCTGTGTATTTATTTAGAAGTATCCATGATTGTGGGGTTCACCCTATGAAATGAATGTCGTTACTATTTATTAGCATAGACAAGGGTTTAATTGATTTATAGTTTATGTTAATAGAAATACTGTGTTTTATAACGGTTGTGAGCCATGAAATGGTTACAACGTATTTAACTTGGGGTTTTATTACTATGTGGAGAAATATATAAATGTTTTACAGCGTGTAGATTTCGTTGGTACTTGGGGTATGGAAACTTTGACAGGGCAACGATTTCAATCCATGGTTTGTTGGTATTTAGTGTAGACTGTGTAAAATAATAATGAATTGTCACAGCGTTAAAACGCTGCCAACGAATCCTACAGGATTCGATGTTGGTCACTTTTAAATGTATTTTGTGTTTGTAAATCATGAGCTTCACAGGATTCGATCCTGGGCTACTTTGGTTGTAAATGATATGTGTGTGAATAACTTGGTTTGGCATAAATGCCAACATGATTCGATCCTATGACTTCTTGATTGATGCAATATATATTAATGAGTTTTGTGATTAAGTTAGGGTTGATTTATTATGTGGAATATATTGCGAGATATGATTTGAATATTTGTATTTTATGTTTATGTTATGAAGTATATAGTGAGGTTATGATGAATGAGGCGCTCGTGCCTACAAACCTTAGAGGTATTGATAGCTTAGCTTAATATTCGTTATAGTGGTGTATAATATGGAAATGATTTGATCTTAGTTCTTATTTTATAATATTTTATTTAATGTGTTAGTCATTTATATTTTATGTTATAATACTTCTGCTTAGATATTAGACTAATACTATAGATAATAGTTGGTTTATTTATATTAAATATAGGCTTGCTGGAAATATAAAATCTTCCAGTAGAAATAATATATATATAGGCTCTATTTTAGAATTGAATTTATAGACAGGAAAATAAATTGCAGAATGAACCAGAAAACAAAAACCCTTAATTAATAAACATGAAATAATTTGCAGAATTGAACTAGAAAACAAAACCTCCTGTAGATAGTACTATTGGTGCTTATCTCATCATGAATGATATATATTAACATAAGCTGGTTAAAAGGAAGAAAAAGATAACCTAATTCTTATAAAGAAATACATATGTTAATAAGCAATGAGTTTAAGAAACGAAACCCTGTTATAGATAACCCTAATCCTTGGTAAAAGATTTATATCTGCTAGTACACAATGAGTCCAACCTGCATGTGTGAAAAGTAGCAATGCATAAAAGATAATCCTATCTTACAACAGACTATTACTAAATAATTATTCATAATTCAATCTACTTCAGAATAGTAAGACTAGTACAAGATGCAAGGGAAAAATCAAGAACCTCATACCTGTAAGATGAAGTTGTTTCAATGGCTGAAAACATGTACACTCAAATACCCAACATTAACAAATTCATACGTAGATCTGACCTCTGTTTAGATAACCAAATCACTTGGGAACTACCACATTCCACCCAACCATGACCCGAAACCGTTCTTGGTTTCAATCCAGATCCCCCCGAGCTGGTTCCAACATGCAAGTAGCTTAGAGATCCTAAGGTAAGGATTCCCTATCTAGGATATCAGGTTCTAATTCAATTCTCATTTTTCCTCTTAGAAAAAATGTTCTCCAAGAACTCTCTTGAGAATAATCAGGTAGAATTATAGAATAACTAAACAAATTGATGGTCCCCAAGCCCCTCTTTGGCTTGGGTTTTTATAGGCATACTTTTTCAGTAAAAGGGGCAGTTAAATAAAGAATCATTTGATTTCTTGATTTAACCCTTTTTATTTAATTTAGGTATTTTTAATATTTAACTTAGGAACTTTTAACTAGTTCATATTTGGACTCTTGTAGGTATTTTAATATTTAATTATCATTAGTAATAATAAGAATAATATATGGAGCCTTTCTTTATTTCTTATAGCTATTAGTATTATTACTATGCTTACTCTTTATAATATCATGTCTAAATTATATATATATATATATATATATATCATTTGTTAACATTTTGTCCTTAGGTATCATATAACATGATCCCTATACACATGACTCTTTCTTTAATAAGGCCTTCAAGTAAGGGTTAGGTCAACTAGGGTAGAAAACTCTAAACCTCCTTGAATGTTGGATTCCCTCCTATAACATGGTAGTTCTTCAGTACTTGATGAGATAGATAAATTCAAAATTTCATTTGATCACTTTAAAAATAAGTCAAATGAGATCAATGTTTTATTCGAGTCATTTTTACTTGACATAATTAATTCATTTCAGTAAATCCTAGCACTTATCCAGAGCTCCTTGCTCAACACTAATGCTAGGATGTACTTATAGGATACACCTAGGGATACAATGGGCAAGGATCAGATGTTCCAGAGCTTATTCTCAACATCAACTTGGAAGGCTCCAAGGATTATGCTCAACACTTCCAACTTTATCTTTTCATGTGCTTCAGAGCTTCATGCTCAACACGATGATTTTCATAACTCATGTGTTCCAGAGCTTCTCACTCAACACAAATATAAATACTCCTGTGCTCCAGAGATTCTCGCTCAACAAAAACATCAAATACCCATGTGCTCTAGATCTCCTGGCTCAACACAAAACATCTCATCAATTATGTGCTTCAGGGTCCACGCCCAACACATGAAATCATACATAAAACATATGTAATTGGATTACATGAAATATATCAAACAAATCATCATGTTCATATGTAGTGGGGTATTAGACCCAATATACCAAATAAACACTAAAGTAAAATCATAATCAATGGGGCTTATGCCCATAAGTGTTAGGTCAAAATTCAAGATATTACATCCCTCCCCACATAGAACAACACTGTCCCTAGTGTTTTAGGGACTTAGAATGAAATAATGAAACAAGGCAGGGTAAGCCTTTCTCATGGTGTATTCATTCTCCCAAGTAGCCTCATCGGCCTCAAAGTGCTTCCATTGCATTTTCAACTAGACTATGGTGCACTTCTTGAGCTACACCTCTCTCTTGTCCATTATATGAAGCGGTTCATGGGAAAACTCCCCTTCAGGCTCCACCTATAATAAGGACCAATCAATCACATGTTTAGTATCATAAACAAATTTCTTTAATAAAGATGCATGGAAAACATTATGAACTCTTATGTGAGCAGGTAATTCTAGTTCATAAACCAATGGCCCTATCTTGGCCAGTATCTCAAAGGGTCCACAAAATCTAGGTGCTAACTTACCACACCTTCCCAATCTCAACGAGCTTCGTTTTTCTTTTTCTTTAAAGTAAACATGGTTGCCTATTTGATAATCTTTATCTTTTCTTTTCTTTTCTTATCCGCGTAGATTTTCTAGTGGTCTTGTGCTTCTTTAAGGTTCAACTAGACCTTGGTAACCAATTTTTCCAAGTCCTCTAGTAATTTAGGCCCTAACATGAGCCGATCCACCAGTCTATCCCAAGTAACCGGTTCTCTACACTTCCGTCCATAGAGTACCTCAAAGGGACTCATCTTGGCAGAAGTATGGTCTCCATTGTTATACACAAAATCTGCAAGATGTAGGTAATCTTCCCACTTGGTGGGGTTGTTAATTACATACATCCTAAGCATGTCCTCTACAATCTGGTTTACCCATTCTGTCTTCCTGTCTGTCTGCGGGTGGTAAGCAGTACTAAATTTCAACTACGTCTCTAATCCAAAGAATAAGGATCTCCAAAAGTTCCCGGTAAACTTAGTATCTTGAACCGAGATGATTGCCTTGGGTATCCCGTGCAATCTAAATATCTCCTTCAAGAATATATCGACAATGTGTATTGCCTTGTAGGTCGACTTCACTAGAATGAAGTGTGATTCTTTTGACAATTTGTCAACTACTACAAAGATAGAATCATTTTGCTTCTTACTCTTAGGGAGACCTGTGATAAAATCCATACTAATGAGCTCCCACTTCCATTCCGAAATGGGTAATGGCTACAACAAACTCGAAGGATGCTGGTGCTCAGCTTTGACCAGCTGACATTTATGACATTTCGTGATAAACAAATCTATGTCGGCTTTCAACTTAGGCCATAAAAAGTGACTCTTAAATGCGGATATCATCATTTGATATCCTAGATGCCTCGAGTAGGGTGTCCGATGAAATTATATGAGGATGTTGGACCGAATGTCTCCTCCTTCTGGAATGTGCAATCTCTCTTTGGACCATAACAGTCCTGTTTCTTCTACCTTGTACTCTTTTTGTTCTTTGAAACAACCTGTCCTCTTGGAACTTCTTGATGATTTCAAGATAGAAAGGATAAACTCTGTTGGCCGTTCTAATCCTCCCGTGTAAATCTGAATCGGTTTGACTTAAAGTCACCTCATATATCATATGAGTTCGCCGGCTCAAAACATCAACAATATTGTTCTCTTTGCCCTTTATATTCTTTAGCTCGAAATGGTACTCGCTAAGGAAAGCCAACCATATGGCTTGCCTAGCATTCAGATCTGGTTGCTCAAAGAAATATTTCAGACTCATATTGTCTATCTTCAGAAGGAATCTCCTTCCCATGAGGTGGTGCCTCCACATCTTTAAGGCATGAATGATGGGCGCTAACTCAAGATCATGGGTGGGGTAGTTCTGCTCGTGTTCTTTAACTCTCATGATTCATAACAGATCGCGTAATCATTTTGCAAAAGGACTCCTCCGATCCCTTCCTTGCTTGCATTCTTGGAAACAACAAAATCCCCATCGGGATCCGCAATTCGTAGTATTAGTGCGGTTGTCAAAATATGTTTAAGATTTTGAAAAATTTCCTCACACTTGGTCGTCCATAAGAAATTGTTTTCCTTCTTTTGCAAAGCGGTAATGAGGCAAGCTATCCTCGAGAAGTTTTCAATGAACTTTCAGTAATAACCGGCTAATCCCAAAAAGGATCTAATTTCAGTGACACTAGTAGGGGTAGGCCAATCTTCTATGGCTTTAATCTTTTCCAGGTCCACATCTATCCTTGTCTCGGAGATGATGTGACCCAAGTACTGTATCTTTGGTTTGTAAAAATTCACATTTACTGAACTTGGCGTAGAGCTGGCGTTCCCGTAACACATGTAACACTATGTGGAGGTGTTCCTTGTGTTCCTATTTACTCTTAGAGTAAACTAGGATGTCGTCTATAAAGACCAAAACAAATTTATCCAGGTACTTAATGAATATATTTTTCATCATACACATAAAGTTCGCGGGTGCATTGGTCAACCCAAATGACATCACTAAAAACTCATAGTGGTCGTACCTTGTACGAAAGGTGGTTTTGTGAATATCCTCATTGTGAATCCATTGCTGATGGTACCTGGATCGCAAGTTGATCTTAAAAAAGATCTTGGATCCTCCTACTTGATCAAACAAGTCATCAATCCTAGGGAATGGGTATCGGTTCTTGATAGTCATCTTGTTAAGCTGACAGTAATCGATGCACATCCGCATCGTACCATCCTTCTTCTTTATGAAAAGTATCGGTTCTCCCCAAGGGGACACAATTGATCGGATATATCCTTTCTCAATAAACTCCTGCAACTGTATTTTGAGCTCCACCAAATCTGGTGCGCTCATGCGGTAAGGGTATTTTGAAGCTGGAACTGACCTTGGTGTCAATTCGATGGAAACTTCTAAGTCTCGTTTCAGTGGTAATTTGGAACTTCCTTAGGAAATACGTCCTTGAAGTCTACGAGAATTGGAAATTCCTCGATGTGTTGTTCTCCTTCAGCTTCTATGTCCTGGATGTTCACTGCAAATAGTTTGCAGCCTTTCCTAACACACTTCTTTGCTTGTAAAGCGGATATCTGCTTTACGAAAACTTTCTTAGGTATGCCTTGAATATTTACTTGATTCCCTTAGCTATCTGTACACAATATTGACTTGTGTAAGCAATCGAGCATGACATGGTGCTATTCCAACCAATCCGTGTCGATAATTATATCATACGATTCTAAGGGTAGGATGTTCAGGTTTACTTTAGAAGGAAAAGCGTTCAGTTTTACCTCACAGTCTTTAACTAATTCAAAAGTTTTTTGTTTTGTACCTGTGGCTAATTGCACTAGCCAAGTTTTATCATGTTTAACTTTACCTAGTTTACATACATCAATAATTTTAGGCAATACATAGCTTCGACAAGCACCGGGGTCAATTAGTATTGAAATAGAAGTGTTTAAGATCTTACCTTCTATCTCATCCATGGTAGCCTGATGGTTTTCCTGTCGGCCATCCAAGGCTGCATAAATCTGTAGCTATGTCCTCTATCATTAGTTCTTCTTGTAAGTTGTGCAAGAATCCATTGGTCTTGCTCTTACAATCTCTGACATAATGAGGCCCTTGGCATTTCCAGCATTTGATTTGCAGCGGGGCAACATTGGCTCCCCCATTTGCTGTTGGCTTGTTAGCATTTGGAGATGGTACATATGGATTTGTATCTATTTTTTTGAAGTTCTTGTTGGATGGAAAAATGTTGTTCTATTTTCTGTAGGGTGGTAGGTTAAAACTATTAATTTGTCACAGTGGTTTAGGAACTGAAAACATAGTCTCACAAAGAATACAGACAAATATGCATAAAATTGGGAAAATGGTGCTGCAATGGGAGTAGTTGCTCTATATAATCAATGAATAATGAATAATACAATACAATGATCATGCAAGATGCATGAATTCCAAGAAAATTATAATTTCCAAGGAGTTAATTCAAATTGAATGAGTGGGTGTAGCTTAACTGACTGTAAGCCATAGTAAACACACTATTTAACTAACTGATCAAGTGCCGATTGACTCAACTGAGTCCTAACTGAGGTCGGAGTGCAATGAATGATTGAGTCTAACTAAAATTAGCTTAGACACATGTCATTGCATGCCAACCAACAAGTGGTAGCACATCATTAACTCCAATGAACCTTGATGAGGTTAACTGAAGTCAAACTGGCCATCAAAGGTGGTTGGAGGCGCTCCTGTTGACTCCAGTTCATTAAATATTAATAAAATAATAAATAAAATGAATGAGGGCTCCTTCACCACTCATCTTAATTTATTGTAACCATCAATTAGCAATTAGGTGCATTTATGACACTCAGATTACTCCCGGAGTGCTCCATTTAGCCTCCCCAAATGAAGGAGAAGGCTTAGTTGGCCTCCTTGAATGAATGTAGATGTGGGTGTGCTCATGATGATGTCATACAATGCTCCTCTAATGCCAATTAAGTCAATAAAACTTAGGATAGTGGTTTAACAAGGACAAATTGACCAAATTAAGTGTGCATGGTGGGTAAATGTCTCCAACACCCCCCCTTAAGCTATACTCAAGAGAAGTAGAAACATAAAGTGCATGAAATGCTAGGGCCCTGATAACTAATGCCACAGGTCACCCTGTACAATAATGAAACTCAAACAATACTCAAGAATAAATCTAAGTGAGGAAAATAGGGAAAACCCAGTGGGAAAACCCCCCCCTCAAGCTGAACACTGAAAGTAGTTTGATCACCATGATGAACTCACCCCCAACAATGAACAGAGGTAAGTGAACTTCTTTTCTGAAAATCTCTTGGTGAATATGTTTTCAATCTACTCATCAGTCAGGCAGTATTGCAGAATGATGGACCTGTCATGCACTAATTCCATGATATACTGCATGTGTATCTCTACATGCTTGGTCCTCTTCCTGGTAACTAGATCTGTGGATATCTTAATAGCACTTTGATTGTCACAAAAGAGGATAGTGGACAAAGTAATACCAAGATCAAACTTTGAAAGAATGCCTTGCAACCAAACAACTTGGATGCAAGTAATCACCGCTCCTTAGTACTCGGCCTCTGTTGAATAAAATGCTATGGCGGCCTACTTTTTGATAGACCAGCAAATGTGCCACCAAAAAACTTGAAGAAATATTTGGAATTAGACTTTTGATCAATAGAATCACCTACCCAATCAGAATCTATGTAACCAACCAGCTCTAGCTCGGAGTCTGCTGCATAGTGAATGCCGGAGGTCCTAGTTCCTTGAATATACTGGAGGATCCTCTTGGTTGCCTTCCAATGAAGATCATGAGGATGCTGCATGTATCTTGACACATCATTCATGGCATAGTATATATCAGGCTAAGAATGAGTCAAGTAGAGCAAGTTACCTATCAGCTATCGATAAATAGTGCAGTCCATGGGAGGTGTGCTTTTTCCTTCTTCAAGGATGATCCCTGAAAGGAAAGGGAATGGAGAATCCTTACATTCAGCCATTTTAAAATTGAATAACAGGTCTGATATGTATTTGGACTGATTTACCATTATCCCATCAAAATTTTGCTCAATTTCGAGCCCTAGAAATTGCTTTAAGAGCCCCAAATCATTCATTTCAAATGCATTGTGGAGAGCAGTTTTGATGACTGAAATAGAAGTAACTGTGCTACTTGTAATCAATAATTCATCAACATATAAAACAATAATAATCAAATGAACATTAGAATTATATATATA
Organism: Pseudotsuga menziesii; assembly: GCA_001517045.1. Lineage (NCBI taxonomy): Eukaryota > Viridiplantae > Streptophyta > Pinopsida > Pinales > Pinaceae > Pseudotsuga > Pseudotsuga menziesii. The sequence continues at coordinate 57,817 of LPNX010122944.1, forward strand.
CACATTTGGATCTGATTTACACCTTTGGAAGTTTTGCGAGAGAAGGAAGGCATCCATCTTGGAATATCACTCTCTTGGGGCCTGTTTTAACCCGTATAGTGACTTCTTTAGCTTGAAAACCAAAGATGGATCAGAAATTTTCCCTCAGGATGCTTCATGTATATCTCCTCATGAATATCTCCATGCAAAAAGGCATACTTAACATCTATATGATGCACTTCCCAGTGCTTAGATGCAGAAATTGCCAAAACTAGGTGTATGGAGTCCATTTTTGCAACCGGTGCAAAAGTCTCATGGTAGTCCACACCTTGGACCTGGGAGAAACATTTTGCTACCAGAATTGCCTTATTTTTGTAGGTACTTCCATAAGCATCAACCTTATTCTGAAACACCCACTTGCATTGAACCAATTTCCTCCTCGGAGGAAGAGAAACTAGCCCCCAAGTAGTGTTTTTCTGAAGAGAATTCATCTCTTCATCCATGGCAACTTGCCATCTCGGATCCTTCTAAGCATGGTAGTAAGACTTAGGGTATGAACTTATAATCAAATAAAAATATTCGTACATCAAATAATCAGGACAAGAGAGCGCAATTCCTGCTCTTTGGAAATTGGACTGAGTTCTCCTCGGTTCATCTGGATTTCCAATGTTATCTCCTGCGGATGAGAGTGTCTATCGGGCCCAAGTTAGGAGATGATTTTGTACTTCAGGTTCTGATTCAACATCCGATGTTTACTTTACACTAATATCAGAAATCATAGGATCCAAATTATGGTGATCACCCCCAATTACATCATCCAAATATTCAGTAGAATAGGAAGGAAATTTAGCGGTTTTCTCCTTCACTATTTCTACCTCCTGAAGAGGCTCATCGAACTTGACACTCCTTTCAATGATGATCTGTTTTATTTTGATATACAAAAGCTTGAAACCTTTTGATTCATTGGGATTTCCAATAAATAGACATTCTATGCTTTGCGGTTGCAAAGCCCTCCTTTTATCAAGTGGAATTCGGGCCCATGAAGTGGACCCAAACACCCGTAGATTCGACACATCCGGTTTGTGTCCGAAGTATGCTTCAAAAGGGGTCTTTCCTTTTACAGATGAGTGTAAAACTCTATTCTGAATATATTCTACAGCATGCATGGCTTCAGCCCACAAATTTGCAGCAAACTTCTTTGATTCCAACATACAAATGGTCATCTCCTTGAGAGACCGATTATTCCTTTCCGCTACACTGTTTTGCTGGGGAGTGTAGGGAACTGAATGCTGGATCTGAATACCAATTTGGGAACATATATGCAGTAACTCATTACTGACATACTCCCAACCATTATCAGATCTCAATATCTTAATCTTTTGTCCAGATGCATTCTCAATCAAGGCCTTCAATTCAGTGAATTTTTCCAAGACTTGCGACTTCTTTTTGATAAAAAAGACCCATGTGTATCTGAAAAAGTCATCAATGAAAGTTAGAACGTACCTTTATCCATTCATGGATGTGATAGGCATGGGACCACTGATATCAGAATGTATCAGTCCCAAGATGCATGATGCTCGGCTTCCTTCCCTCGATCGAACTTATGCTCAGGGTGCTTTCCAACAACACAGCCCTTGCAAATTCCAGTGGTAGCTTTGATGATCGGGAGGCCTTCAACCATATAATTCTTCTGTAATTTTTGCAAGTATTTGAAGTTCAGCTGGCCGAACCTCTCATGCCACAGTATACTGACTTCATTTCCATGAGTCAGAAATGTGGTGGGCTTTGCATCTACCACAAAATGGGAGAACTCGTAGGCTTTTCCATGATGGTTTGCAAGGCCTTTTGCTACAAGTTTTCCGGATGCAAGTTCTATGATCGCTACATCATATGGGCTAAAGGAGACTCTATTGGGCACTCCCATATGTGTCATTTGATAAACACTTAGGAGGTTTGATGCAAGAGATGGTACATACAGAACATTGGGAAAATAACCATGCTCAAGATCTACAGTACCTTGTCCTTTAGATATGATTAAGGAGTCATCTTCCATGTGGATGGGAATGGATTTTTCGGTATCCAAAGATGAGAAGGAGTCTCTTTCAACCATCATGTGGTTCGAAGCTCCAGAATCTATCAAGAGTGCTTTGGACTTCGAAGTGCTTGCCATGAGGGCATGACCTCTTTCATGCTGTGGTTCCCGATCTTGCATTAGAGGAAATTTCAACTCAAAATGGGCCTTTTAACTTTGATTCAAATTCCATGTCATCATGTGTTAGCCAATGAAATTGCTTTAAATTTGAAATAACGTATAGGTCTTAAACACTTTTTTAATATAAATTTGGGGATAGGTATCATGAAAAAAACTACTTTTTTTGTTTGTATTTTCGACATATATCCTCGTGTTTTTACTCAAATTTTGATAGAGAGAGCTCATTGGATGCGGAATTAAATTCCGCATCCAATGCGTACCCACTCGGCATACTTTTGACGGACCCCGCTACCCCAAAAGCAAGAAATACCTGAAAAAACATGATGATGATGTCATCATTACATTTTTTCAGGTATTTCTTGTTTTTGGGGTAGCGAGGTCCATCAAAACTATGCCGAGTGGGTACACGTTGGATGCAGAATTTAATTCCACATCCAACGAGCTCTCCCGATCTAAATTTGAGTAAAAACAGGGGGAGATATGTCGAAAATACAAACAAAAAAGCAGTTTTTTTCTTTTCTTCCTCCAAAATTAATAAATATTATTTGATTATTTTAACTATTATTTTTTAATTCTTTTTAGGAGGCCCATTTTGAGTTGAAATTTCCTCTAATGCTAATATCTCCTCCAAAATCTTTTCGGAAGATTGATGTGATTTTTCTCAAGAAGAGAAGTAGCTTCATCAAGTTTCTTTTTCATGCAGGCATGTTCAGGGTGGAAGCCCTTCCCACAGTATGAACACTTGACCTTTTCCTTCCCATGATGCCATTTGACTTTGTTCTTCTTTGAGCCGGAAGGCTCTTCATGCTGCTGGTTTTCAACTTTAGGCTTAGGAGCTTCAATTTTGGTTTTTTGGTTCTTCTGCTGCTTTTCTTTACCCTTCAGATCTTTGGGCCCCAAGACATAGAGGGCTTGATCACGGGAGGATCTGATGATCCCCATCTCGACAAGATTATAATGTTCACTTGTTAGGGACTCAATGAAGGCATTGGGTGAAGGCATCTTCCATCCAGGGGTTGTGAGCTTCCCCACAAGGAATGTAGAGACAAACACAGAATAATCAGCTCCATGTTTGGAGAGTATGGCGAGGATGAGCTGATCATCCTCCTTCTCCACCTGACATTGCTTCAACAGTAAGACAATGTGCTTGAACTTTGTGAAAAAAATCATTTAAGGTCTCAAAATTGGAAGGTTGGAGAGACATCAACTCGTTTTCAAGCTAGTATACTCTCAAATCATCCAGTTTTCCATACAGGGTTTCCAATTTGTCCCAAATTTCCTTTGGAGTCTTCAATCTCGAGAGATGGAAAAGAAGATCCTGAGAAACAAAGAGGCACAAGAATCTGAATGCTTCATCTTTTTTGTTCAAGAATCTAGCTTTGTCTATCACAGAAATAGGCTCTTCTTCAGTGTCCATAGTGACCTTATATATTCCTCTAGCACGTAGCTGGATCTCCATGTCTCCTTTCCATGAATGGAAATTGAACGGAGTCAAGAGTTCTATTGAAGAAGCCATTTCAAACTGCTAGAGCAAATGCTTTAACCTGTTAAAACTTGCAAATCACAAAAAACGGGGCACCGTAAGGTCGAACAACCTGCACATTTTAGGCTTTCATCACACCTAGCATAGTTGATCAAGCAAGCTTGATCAACATTTCCTTTACTTGGGGTATTAAGTGGTAAGCCTTGGCTTTTGGTGCAGTGATGAAATTTTAAGCTTTTGCTCAATTTTTCATGCAAGATCTGTCAAAAACCATGTTTTTGAGAGATTTGAGTTTCGTCCCACCGTGAGCTCTGATACCATATTAATTTGTCACAGTGGTCTAGTAACTGAAAACATAGTCTCACAAAGAATACAGATAAATATGTATAAAACTAGCAAAATGGTGCTGCAATGTGAGTAGCAACTCTGTATAATCAATGAATAATGAATAATACAATACAATGATCATGCAAGATGCATGAATTCCAAGACAATTCAAATTCCCAAGGAGGTAATTCGAATTGAATGAATGAGTGTAGCTTAACTGACTGTAAGCCACAGTAAACACACTAGTTAACCAATTGATCAAGTGCCGATTGACTCAACTGAGTCCTAATTGAAGTCAAAGTGCAATGAATGAATGAGTCTAACTGAAAGCAGCTCAGACACATGTCACTGTATGCCAACCAACAAGTGGTAGCGCATCATTAACTCCAATGAACCCCAATGAGGTTAACTGAAGTCAAAATGGCCATTAGAGGTGGTTGGAGGCGCCCCTGTTGACTCCAGTTCATTAAATATTAATAAAATAATCAATATAATTAATGGAGCTGCATTCACCACTCAGATTAACTGATTGTAACCATTAGTTAGAAATTAGGTGCATTTATGACACTCAGATCACTCCCGGAGTGCTCCAGTTGGCCTCTCCAAATGAAGAAGAAGGCTTAGTTGGCCTCCTTGACTGAAGGTAGGCATGGGTGTGCTCATGCTGATGTCATGTAATGCTCCTCTGATGCCAATTAAGTCAATAAAACTTAGAATAGTGGTTTAACAAGTCCAAATTGACCAAATTAAGTGTGCATGGTGGGTAAATGTCTCCAACAGAAATCCAGGTTGCGGTTGTTAGAGAAGGTCCTAGACCTGTCTCTGCTTATGTTGATGTTCTCTTTGCTCAGCTTTCCATGCTCATAGAAAATCCTAGCTTTGTGTAAGTTGGTGTCAAAAATTTTAGGCATGTCAAATTCAATCCTTTCCCGAAAGTTGGGAGGAAGACATCCTAAAACTTCTGTATTTTTACCTTCTCATTCTTGATGTATGTCACATAATGTAACAAATCCAAAAATATGTTATTAAAAGCATTGATAGTCATGGATCCAATACATAACTCATGAAACTCTTTCACCTTTTTGACATGTATTTCTCCTGAAAAATCTTGCGAAACTCACTCCACCGTATTTCTCTTAACTCATCTTTCTTGGTATGCTTCAAGTCTCTCCACCATCAAGTTGATTTGCCATTTAAGTTCTAGATGGTTAGACGGGATTTCATTTCGCTAGAGTAGTTTTGAACTCGGAAGTATTTGCTCATACCCAGAAGCCATTCTTTGGCTTTCTCCCGAGTGGTCATCTCTTCTTCATAGGTTTGGGATTTTATTTTTCTGAGCTCTCCTTGGAGATTGTCATCATTTCTCTGTTTCTTTCTGCATGGAGAAAGAGAATAATCACTATAAGGGTTGTGATAATCTCCTTCCGGAGGCTTAGGGGTATGTTCTTATTTTCCTTCCTCTCTCGGCCTACTGGCCCATTTAGGATAAAATTATTTGTTGAACTTGTTTTCGGAATGAGTTGGTTTTCCCTACAGGCTTCCTCCCGTCATGTTTCGCAACAATGCTTCATTAATTGCTTGTTGTTCCTTTCTTTCATTTAGATTATTATCTCTAAAACTATGCAAGTCTACTTGGAGACTTTGTATGGTTTTCAATATATCAGAATTTAGTTCCACCACCATTTCTGCTTCCAGGGTGGGGCTATTCAACTTTCCTTGCCGGCTGTTGTCTTCTTCAGTGCTTATGTTCTAAACTGTTCTTTTAAAAATCTCGCAATTGCAAATTTTTAATAACAGGAAAAATTTCTGTTAGTTAACAAAATTTAAAAACATACTTTGTTTTCTACAATGAATGTCTGGTACGCCCATTTGGTCTCTTAGTGTTGAAACTGGGCTCTGATACCACTTGTAATGTCCCCAAAATTTGAAAATAATTTTTTTATTAGGCTAGTCAATTACTACCTGAATTGGAAATTATCTTAGCTTATGGGGAATGTGTTGTACTTTGTTCACTAAGCTGAATTGTCGTAAACTGTTCTTACCTTCTTCTAAATGTTTTCCCCGATGTGGTTATTAGTGTACTTCTATGTTGTTGTTATGTTTCTTGAATATGAGTTAGATGGTTATGCTATTTATTGAATGCTTCTTATCATGTATTTACATGTATGTGTGTACAATCATTTGCTTACTTATTGGTTATAATGTTTGATTACTATTTTATGAATATTCCTGACTTAAATTTTATTGTCAAGGGGTGGAGTGGCGGGACTTGTATCCCTTGTAAAAAAAAACACCTTGAGAGGTAACTAGTTTTACTTGTCACTACAGGGTTTACTTGGTTCTTATTAAACTGATGCATTTCCTTCTTTGTTTTGTGCAGGTGCACTTGGTGACAAAAAATTGACTATAAAAGGGAAACAAAGACATACTACCTATGCTCAACTACCTCACAGCTTAGCTGACGAACAAACCTAAAGTCCTAACTTAGCGATTCTTATTAGGGTCGTTAGTGTTGTTGTTTATGCAAGGTTGGGTTTAATTGTGCCTAGGTTTACATTGGTTACCATTATTACTTAATGGTTAAAAGCTTGATTTAGTTTGAGCTTGCACTTAACATTTATATGGTTCATTTTGTATTGTATAGGGATTATGATATTAAGTCTTGACCCTATGTTGGTTAAGGTTCTTACATACAATGTGGAAGGCAAGTTATAATCCATTCATGGCATATTACATATGCCATGAATTATGGCTTTATCCTAAGTTCACAATACCATCATTGGGGTTTATGAATTGCATGGTAAATAATTGTCACAACACATCTTGGAGTTGTATGAACTATAGTATTGTGGTTTGGAAATCACATAATGGTGGATAGGGTGGCAGAGTTAATGTGCCTTGGGAAGCGGGGGTCTCAAGCCCTAATATTGGACTACAGTGGAGGTATGAGTCATTTGCGTTTTTGTTGGGTGATCTCTGTTCGGCTCTTTGGTCTGTATCATGGCATGCAGTTTGGAGTTTGACTGTGCTTGGAACTTTATGTCTGGCATTCTAGTTTTGTAGCACTTTTTTATTTGTTGTTTGGGTTTGGAAGTTTGGCATACTCCTCATTCTTCGTTCTTGGTTTTGTAGGTTGCAGGGCCTTCACTGCGTGGGTCGTGGTCTTCCAGGTGGCTGATGCATTACCCTTCACAGGTAAGCCCTATTACAAACATGTTTAAAACTCATTCCTTTATGTGTGGGTGTTTAAATAGAGCGTGAAGCTCGTCGTTTGGATGAATACGTGGTTTGGGGTTTAAGGGTTGTGACTGGAATGCTCTGTCTATAATTGATGTAAAGCATCCAGAGATGTGTATATGATTTGGGTTTTTTGTTGGGTTTGGAACCTTCAGGACGAGACTGATATGGTTCAGCTCTGCAAATGAATACTTTGGTTGATAGCGTCAATATTGTGGTCATGGTGATTAATTACAGATTCTGCGTTTCTTTAATATGTTGGGTTTTGATAAAATGGTGACAACACCATTGCTTGCAATGGTGCATTGTCTTGGAAATGCGAATGTGTGATTTCTTATATGAAGTATAGTGGTTACATTGTAAAATATTCGATACTATGTGTATAAAACATGGTTACGTTTCTTAGCTTGGCACTGTTTGGCTTGTGTAAACTTGTATTTATAATTTAAGTTCTTTATGTGGATATATTAGCAGCGTTGCTTGGCTTTATGGTCGTGCCATCACTGAAAATGGCCCTCTTTCCATTTAGCGTAGAGATTGTGTTGATTATGGTGATTCAAAATTTTTATTTCCTTATCTGTGTATTTATTTGGAAATGGTTGTGACTGTGGGGTTTACCCTATGAAATGAATGTCGTTGCTATTGCTTAGCGTAGGCAGGGGTTTAATTGATTTATAGTTTATGTTAATGGAAATACCGTGTTGTATAATGGTTGTGAGCCATGAAATGGTTACAACGTATTTAACTTGGGGTTTCATTATTGTGTGGATAAATATATAAATGTTTGACAATGTGTAGATTTCGTTGGTACTTGGGGTATGGAAATGTTGACATGGAAATGGTTTCGATCCATGGTTTTTTGGTATTTATTCTAGACTGTGTAAAATAATAATGAATTGTTACAACGTTAAAACACTGCTAATGAATCCTACAGGATTCGATGTTGGTTACTTTTAAATGTATTTTGGGTTTGTAAATCGTGAGCTTTGCAGGATTCGATTCTGGGCTACTTTGGTTGTAAATGATAGGTGTGTGTATAACTTGGTTTGGCATAAATGCCAACAAGATTCGATCCCATGACCTCTTGATTGATGCGATATATATTAATGAGTTTTGTGATTAAGTTAGGGTTGATTTATTATGTGGAATCTCTTGTGAGATATGATTTGGATATTTGTATTTTATGTTTATGTTATGAAGTATATAGTGAGGTTATGATGAATGAGGCGCTCGTTCCTACAGACTTTAGAGGTATCGATAACTTAGCTTAATATTCGTTATCGTGGTGTATAATATGGAAATGATTTGATCTTAGTTATTGTTTTATAATATTTTATTTAATGTGTTAGTCATTTATATTTTATGTTATAGTACTTCTGCTTAGAGATTAGACTAATACTATAGATAATAATTGGTTTATTTATGTTAAATATAGGCCTGCTAGCAATATGAGATATGCCAGTAGAAATAATATATATATATATATATATATATGTA
>LPNX010122944.1:75759-148689 GCA_001517045.1 Pseudotsuga menziesii
CTCTGTTTTTCCTTGGCACAATTTTGATTTTGTTTCATTCCCCCATGGCTGGAGAATCATTTTGGGCAATGCCCAACAGATTGAAGAGGGAAGCGAAATTTCAGAGTGGTTTCTAAGCCTTATTCACCCACGTGAAGCTATTGAACATGATGTGAAGACAATTTTGGTCATAGGGCTATTGTTCCCCAATTTCCTTGTTTTTTTGGCTTCCATGATGTTTTCCTTCAATACCAGAACTTGTAATTGCTGTGTAGGAATTCTTCATTTGGTGTGAAGAAAGGTCATTTTTTCCTTTGGAAGGCCGTCCAACGTTTTCTAAATGATTTGGGTCACTTGGATTGTTTTCCCCATTTTCCATATTCGATTTGGGTTCCTAGGACGTTTCGTCCATACCCATAACTTGTCTTTTTTTGTGTAGTGCATCCTTGTGTTGACTTGGCTGAGTAAGTCCAATAACCCATATGTTATTGGGATGACTATGTGGGGATGTGATTATTGGTTTGACTATGGGTGTATAGTCTTTTTGTGTGTGAGTCTGTGTCCCCTAGTTACTTGTGGAAATCATTCCCAGCTCGGGGGTGGTAGTGATGCTGAGATATTAAGGAGCACACCGACCTATGGTTGGGTGGAGCGTTGCAACGACATAGCTAGTTGCGGGAAAACTTTTTCTTAAGATAAGTGAGGCTTGTCTATGTTAATCTCTGCAATTGTATTTCTTGCATTGTAATTGCTTGATGGAATATGATGAACATGCTGGCCATGTTGAATTGATGAATTGTTCCTTTGAATAACTACAATCATAGGCATCTATGTATGTTTCCTTAAATGTGTTGTTAAACTAAGTTGCCTGGATGGCCAAGTCTGTTCAAAGACTTCGATTAGGAGGTTGAATTTTCGAGCAGAAACCTTATTCCACAATGGTATATCCTATAGGTGGGATGCCAGATGCAAAAGACATCATTTGGAATATTTAGACGTCCGTAAATTCCTTTTCGCAATTCCCTTTCCGCAATTGCAAGATGCGGGATGCGGAGATGTCCTTTTGTGAATTACGACTTTTTGAAGTTTTCGTTCTGCAACGCACCTTTCCATAACTTGCAGGATGCGGCTTCACAGATTTTGATTTCCGCAATGGTCATTTCCGCATGCGAGATGTGGGAATGTGGAATGCGGGATCGTGGTATCGCGATTTCCACAATTCCTGATCCCACAACTCAAGTTTTCCACGCCGTCGATTTTTGTAGGATGATCTTGAGCCATTGATTTGATTCTGGATGCAGAACCATTTGTGATCATTGGTTTCTATCATGATTTCTCTCCACCATCCAATATCCTCTGAGATATTTCCTTGCAGATCGTCAAAATGATCAGCGGAAGACGGGAGGGAGCGTGATAGTGTTGGAAATGTGGAGAAGTGGTTCGCGGCCATGCCCTGTGTTTCGATGAATAGTAAAGGTTCTCATTGAAATTTAAAATTCCGCATGATAATGGGGTATGGGTATGTGACAAAGTGGTATCATAGCCCATGTTGCATCCCTGGGCCTCAAAGGGGCCATGAGAAATCCACCTCTATGTTCAGAGAAATTCAGCAGGTTTTTAGCCAAGATTTTAGGGGCCAGAAAGTTGGAAAAATGGGAATGAAGTTATGCACTAGATTGCATGAAATTGAAGGGTTACAAAAACAAAATCCTTCAGTGGCATAGGGAACCACAAGGGGGCAAGCCCCCCTTGACCCTCGTCGTCCCCTGAGACATTTGATTATTGCAGATAGGAAACTACAGCAAGAAGGAGTGCTGATTAGAAGAATTGCTAAACTTAGCCAACCCAACAAAAGGCACATTGATTGTTCAGGCCTACAAGAAGCAACTGGTAAGTAATTTTTTGAATTTATGAGATTGAATAACAAATGATGTTGTTAACACATTTTGCAGAGTCATAGTGTATATTGGAGAGTTGATCTTGGTCTGACCGAGAAGGTCACATAAGATCAATTCCAAGAAAATTAACAACATGGATGATGCATAGGATCCCTGTGGACATGGGAAAGATGCTATGGGGGACAAGTTAAGAGACCCACAAGAGGGAAGAAATCCACTCCAATGATGGATATGTGGAGGACCCCATTTACGTTGGATTTCTCGACATGGGGAAGGGAATGTAAGTCCAGCTTATAATGTCCAAGCTCATGGAACTGTGAGATGTTGGGAAGTGGGAACATGAGAGTTCCCTAGATGCTGCAGCTACTATAATAAGCCTGAGAGCAGAGTTGCAGGATTGAAAAGAAGAAACTAAAAGGTTGGTCAAGGCTCTAGTAGAGAAAAAGTAGTTGACTACAACCATGCTACAGAGTTTGGCAGATCTCCAAAAGCAGATAAACTCTAGGAATCCATTAACAGAGATAGAAGGGAGTAGGAGAAATTTCCACGAGAAGAATGAGAAGCTTAACCCAAGGAAGAAAGGTTTTAAACCTTCTCCCCTGCTAAAGTAGGAAAGGTAGCTATCACAAGTTGTGATTGAGCTGGCCAGAGTGAGGAGGGAAAAGCTAAAGGAACCACCCAAATATTGGGGATGTGAGGACCCCATCTGCGCAGGAATTGTCCACTTGAGAATAAGAATGAGGGTCAAGTCCCTAGCACCCAAGAAGCTGGAACTATGGGTATGGAAGTAGGGATCATTCCTAAAATTTGTGCAGTGTTAGAAGACCACCAGGAATGTCATAAGTCAACTGTGGTGGAAGTTGAGGGTGAGATCATTGAACGAACTATTTCTGTTTTTATTGACCCTAGATCAACTCACAGCTATATTACCCCTATATTTGTTGAGATGTGCCCTTTGAAGAAGTCAAAGCACAAAAGATCATGGTTAGTCCAACTAGCCACTAGAACTAAGAAGAATACTAGTGAGGTGATAATTAAATGTCCATTGGTCATGGATGGCTTAGTCACCTATGCAGATATTAATGTTTTACCACTTGGATCATATGGTGTCCTCATTGGAATGGATTGGTTGGAAGCACATAGAGAAAAGCTTGATTGTTACAACAAGAATTTTGAGTGCTTGGATGACGAAGGAAACCTAAGGGTTGTAAAAGAATTTCCATAAGTGATCTCTAGAGGGAAGTCTTCGACAATGCAACTGAAGAAGTTCTACGTGAAAGGTTGCAGAGTGCATGCAGCTCATATTTTGGAGGCAGCAAAGTATGATACTCCTAGGTTGGAGGGATTTCATATGCTACAGGAATTCATGAATGTTTTTCCTTATGAAATTCTGGGGATTCCTCCAAAGTAAATTAATAATACCTTTGACCTTGTTCCTGGAACAACACTAGTGTCCTAGACACCTTGTAGGATGAGCATACAAGAAATACTAGAGCTGAAAATGCAGTTGCAAGTGTTGTGGGAAAAGAAGCATATCAGACCAAGTGTGTCCCCGTGGGGAGCACTAGTTGGGTTTGAGAAGGGGAAAGATGATACACTCTGGTTGCGTATTGATTATAGATAGTTAAGCAAGGCCACTGTGAAGGACAAGTATTCTTTTCCTAGGATTGATGACCTCTTTGATCAAATGAGAGGAGCAAAGGTATTTTCCAAGATTGACTTGGGATTTGATTACCATCAGGTAAGTATCAATGATGAAGATGTTCATAGGACAACCTTCAAAGCAAGGTATGGAACCTATGAGTTGGTAGTGGTACCATTTGGTTTCACAAATCACCAACTACGTTTATATGCCTCAGGAGTAATGTTTTCAGTAGGTACTTGGGCAAGTATGTTCTTATTTTCCTTGATGAAATTCCTACTTATTCAAAGGATGATGAAAAACATGTGGAACAATTGAGGCTGACCTTGAAATTTCTTAGGAAGCATCAACTGTATGCAAGGATTAGCAACTATGACTTCTACAAAGATGGAATTCATTATTTTGGTCACATTATCTCAGATAAAGGAATATTTGTAGACCTTGAAAAGATTGAGGCCATGAGAAGTTGTCCTGCTCCAAGAAAATTAACAGATGTAAAATATTTTGTGGGACTTGCAGGATACTACAGGAGGTTCACTGAAGAATATTTTGCAGGAAAAAATGAGTCTATGTATGGGCTAAGGAAGCCTACATATGAACTTGTGGTTCCATGAGGAAATGGCCCTTCCTGAATACTGTAGGCAGAATGACCTGAGTAGAGCAGTCTGGTGGTACCCACTAAAACCCAGGCATGAAACTACCATGGGCTATAAGAAGGATCTCATGATCGAAATCTAACCTTTGAACCGAATAGTTTTTGAACTTCAGATTTTAAATTTTGTTGATGAATGTTAATTAAATATTATTAACTGTTTGGCTTATCTAAAATGGTGTCAAGATGACATGTTGTATGTGAATTTCCAGGTTTTGGTCAGCATGTGTAATTCAGGGATGAGTACTCCCCACTTGAAAAAGCCAAACAATATGAGGATGACTTCATGGTTGCAAAAAAAATCTGATTTTTCTGTGGTGAGCAGAATTGTGAATTCAAAATTTTGGATTTGACCATCAATGTATTAGTCATTTGATAATTTGAAATTTATCCAGGCATGAAATAGATTTGAAAGTTTGTGATTAAATTTTATAATGAAATCTCATATGAACTGCATGCTTATATATAATACATGTGAGATGATGAAAACATGTACTGGTTGTACATGGCTCCTCAGAAGGATGTACTTGGATACATAGCTTCTCGGAGGGATGTGCTTGGAATAGGTTTGGAAACCTATAATTGCAATTATTTTTATAATGACATCTCATATAAACTGCATGCTTGTATGTAACACAGGTGAGATGATGGTGGTCCACCCCTGGAGTACATAGCTCTTAGGAGGATGCGGTCGAGAAAGATGACTCCTTTGGAAGGATGTACGAGAGTACATAGCTTCACCCCCCTGCCAGCTAGGCACCGGTATGCATCACTGGGGACACCTAGGGTGTAAGACATTCGGTTAGACTTCTTTCCACACACATTCACACTATAAGGGGACTATCACGAGAGTGGGGGATCCATGAAGAGAATAACCCCTAGGTATTATGATGTCTGGAAAGTAAGCGCCTGAGCATTGGTAAGAACTTGGAGGAGGTGTTGGGCCCTTAAGCTAGAACTATCATTAAGCACCCAAGAAGGTGTTGGGCTCTGAACCGGGGATGACCAGATCTTGGTTGAGAGACTCTATGCAGATAAGTATTTGATTATGTGACAAATCCTTGTTGATTTTATGTAATTATACATATGCATATGATGCGGTCCATATTTTGGAAAATCTTGTTAAAGGTTACATATTATAGAAATGAATCTGACAAGTGAGTTGATTCATTTTGTTTTCTAGAAAGGAAGTTCCTGAGATTGGCGAGCACTCGAGGAGGTGATAGGATCTTAAGCCAAACTGCCATTAAGCACCCAAGGAGGTGTTAGGCTCTGGAGCAGAGTTACCCAATCTCGGTTGAGAGATTCTACATGATAATGCCAGAGTATTGGTAAGCATTGGGAGGAAGTGTTGAGCCTTAAGAAGAGCTTCCATTAAGCACCCAAAGAGGTGTTTCAATCTAGAGCAGGGCTACCAGATCTTGGTTGAGATATGTTATACAGATAAATATTTGGTTTACTTATCAAACTTTTGTTGTTGTTGATTTTCTGTTAAAAAAACACACACACACACGAGCATATGATATAGCGATGGTTTTGAAAATATGTTATAGATTACACCTTATAGGAATGAATCTGACATGTGAATTAAATTGTTGTGGTGTCCAGAAAGGAAACACCGAGCTTGGTGGGAACCTAGAAGGAGTGTTATACTTTGAAGCATAGCTGTCAGATCTTAGTTGAAAGATATTTTCAAGTGATCTGAGACTTGTAGAAATTTGGTCACCCTTTAATGCACACCCAGGTGTGGGGTGGGGTAGGGTTGTGAGTGCCATGGTTGTATTTAGCCCAGTCAGACACTTGTGGAACCAAAAGAGGATACTTATGCAAGATAAGTATTTGGTTCACTTAGGAAACTTCTTGTTGATTTTATGTCGATATACATGTGCATGTGATTCATCTATGATTTGGGAAAATCTTGTGAATACTAACATGGGAACTGACTCATTTCTTTAGGTTTGAGCATAGGTATCACTAATTTACAAAGACATTGGAGATGTTCCAAGCTGCAAAGAAGGATTCTCCAAGACCAGGAAAAGATTCAGTGGTGTGTGCTGATGCATGCAAGCAAGGACTTCGAAGAGTTCCAGATCGTTTCATTGGACAAATAAAGGTGCAGGGGAAGAAATGCTGTCCTGAAGAGGCTACATGGGAATTGGAGGATTTCATACGATTGACACATCATTTTTGTTCAAATTTGCAGAGCATTGAGGGCGGTGCCAGTGTAGCATTTTGATAAATTTTGTAAAGCACCAAGGACAACACTATTGAAGGGGGAGGGTAATGTAACATCCTGGTTTTGATCCCATGGTATTAAATTGCATATGATGTAAATGTTGTATTAAATCATGGTGTGGAGCTCAAGGAAAAGGCCCCACCATGGGCTTAGTGTTTTATGTGTCGACAATTAAAATCGATGTCGATGGGTTATGTGCTAGCCATGCACAATGTGTTTTGAGACATCATGTAAAATGCTGATTAATAAAAAATACCACAACTAACTATGCACCGCAACGTTAAAGAGATGGGGGCATTATTTCACAAGGAATAGGGGGGGAACATTCAAACCTTAAGCTTATGAGGAAAATCCAAATGTCCAAGGGTAAAACCCATCAAAACTGTCATTCTTGTCTTTCTTCCCAACCATTTATTTCTGCCAGGATGTGGTTGAGGTAGTTATTGCATGGAAGGGGAAGAGTATGGGAAAATTCGAATTGGGAAGAGCCGCCCAGTTTTGAATGTCGTGTTTTGATTTCATGGGGAATAAATCACCCAAAAACATATGCCCATCCACTCATGCATTCACGTTTTTCATATTACCTCACGTTTTTGGAGGATGGGGGGGGGGACGTTTTGATCATCCATCCTTCATTGATGGGGGGAACTCATGCAACTAATTTTTCCTCTTCTCAGTCCTCCATCGTCTGTTTTTACTTAGCACGATTTTGCTTTTGTTTCATTCTCCCATGGCTAGAGAATTGTTTTGGGAAATGCCCACTAGATTGAAGAGGGAACTACAATTTCAGAGTGGCTACTGAGCTGTCTTTACCCACGTGAAGCTATTGAACATTCTGTGAAGTCGATTTTGGTCATAGGGCTGTTGTTCCCCGATTTCCTTGTTATTTTGGCTTCCATGATGTTTTCCTTCAATCCCAAAACTTGTAATTGCTGTATAGGAATTCTTCGTTTGGTCTGAATGATTTGGGTGTGAACAGAGGTCATTTTTGCCTTTGGAAGGCCATCAAACATTTTCTGAATGATTTGGGTCACTTGGGTTGTTTTCCCCATTTTCCATATTTGATTTCGGTTCCTAGGATGTTTTGAACATACCCAAAACTTGTCTTTTGCTGTTTAGTGCATCCTTGTGTTGGCTTGGATGAGTAATTCCAAGAACCCATCTGTTATTGGGATGACTGTGTCGAGATGTGATTATTGGTTTGACTATGGGTGTATTGTCTCGTTGTGTGTGAGTCCGTGTCCTCTAGTTCCTTATGGAAATCATGCCCAGCTCGGGGGTGGTAGTGATGCTGAGAGATTAAGGAGCACACTGGGCTATGGTTGGGTGAAACGTTGTAGCGACATAGCTAGTTGCGGGAACATTCTTCTTAAGATAAGTGTTCTTGTCTATGTTAAGCTCTGCAATTGTATTTCTTACATTGTAATTGCTTGATGGGATATGATGAACATGTTGGCTAGGTTGAATTGACGAATTGTTCTGTTGAATAACTGCAATCATAGACATCTATGTATGTTTCCTTCAATGCATTGTTAAGATAAGTTACAGGGTTATATTTCCGGATTGATGTTGGCCAGGATGGTCAATTTTGTTCAAAGACTTCGACTAGCCGGTCGAATTTTTGAGCAGAAAGCTTCTTTCGCAATGGTTTATCCCACAAGCGGAATGCAAGATGCAGAAGACATCCTTTGGCAGATTTAGGACCTCAGCAAATTACTTTCCGCAATTGTGGGATGTGGGATGCGAAGATGTATTTTTGTGAATTACAGATTTTTGCAGTTTTAGTTCCACATTGCACCTTTTCGCAACTTGCGGGATGCGGCTTCACACATTTTGATTTCCGCATGCAGAATGTGGGATGAGGGATGTGGTATCATGGTATTGCGATTTCCACAATTTCTAATCCCGCAACTCAAGTTTTTCGCGTTGTCAATTTTTGTGGGATGATCCTTAGCTGTTGATTTGATTTTGGATGTGGACCATTTGTGATCATTGGTTTTCATCACGATTTCTCTTCGCTGTCAAATATCCTCTAAGATCTATCCTTGTAGGTCATTGAATTGATCAGTGGAAGACGAAAGGGAGCGTGATAGTGCTGGAAATGCCGAGAAGTGGTTTGCTTCCATGCCTTGTGTTTCGATGAACAATAAAGGTTCTCGTCGAAATTTTTAATTCTGTATGATAATCGGGTATGGGGACGTGACAAGTTATGGGGTAGGAAATTTTAGAGAAGCCTTCTATGAACTTCCAGTAGTATATGGAAATTCCCATAAATGATTTGATGTCAGATAAATTTTTAGGAACCAACCATTCCATGATGGCCTTGACTTTGTCTGGATCGACTGAGATTCCATCCTTGGACACTACGTGTTTGAGGTACTGAATCTTGTCTTTAAAGAAATCACATTTACTGAATTTTTCATAAAGATATTGTTCCATTAGTACTTGCAAACCTATTCTTAAATGTTCTTTATGTTATTGTTCGTTCTTAGAGTAGATTAATATGTCGCTAATGGAGACAACCACAAACTTATCTAGGTAGTTGATTTAGATGTTGTTCATTAAACACATGAATGCATCAGGTGTGTTTGTCAACCCAAAAGGAATTACAACAAACCCATAGTGACTGTAGAGGGTCCTAAATGCTATTTTAAATATGTCCTCATCTTTTATTTGTACTTGATGGCAACCCAAACTTAAGTCTATCTTTGAGAAGATAGTTTCTCTATGAAATTGATCAAATAAATCATCTATCTAGGGAAGTGGGTAACATTTATTATGGTCATTTTATTTAACTATTGGTAATCTATACATAATCTTAATGTTCCATCCTTTTTCACAAACAAGAACGGTGCTCCTCAGGGAGAGGCACTAGGTCAAATGTACTTTTTGTTGATTAGTTCTTGCAGTTGTGATTTCAGCTTGATAAGTTCTATTATTTTCATTTGATATGGAGCTTTTGATGCTGATACCGATCCAGGTATCATATTAATTGTGAAGTTAATGTCTATTTTCGGAGGAAGTCCAGGGACTTCTTCTGGAAAGATGTATTGAAACTCTTTCAATACTGGTATGTATTCTAGTCTAATTTTGTTATAATTTTCATTACCATTCATTATATATACAAAAAACACTTTACATCCTTTTCTTACTAATATTTTCATTTGTAATGCAAATATCTCTCTGATGGTCACCTTCCTAGGGACCCCTCTTATAGCGGTTCATCAGTACATGTAAAGGTTTTATCAAAACAATTTAACACAACTTTATGTTCCTCTATCCAATCCATTCCTATTAATAAATCATAGGATCCTAAAGGAAAATATTTAAATTAACCTGTGTAAGGAAACCATTCATCATCAATTTACAATTTCTAACAAGACTAGTAACTTTCCATTTTGTACATGTGGCTAATTGCACTAGCCACGACTTGTCAAATGTTTTAGGTACCAATTTTCATAATTCAACTATTCTAGGTGATAGGTTGCTCATGCTTGCACCTATATCAATTAAAATAGAGATAGGTTGGTTGTTTATCATAACTTCAATTTCGACCATAGAAGTCTTGTGGTCTGCTTGCTGATTTTCCAATGCAACACATATTTTGGGCATGCTCCTTGCCATGTCCCCAACTGTAAATGCTTCTTGGATAGAATGAGCATTAGAATTATTTTTCTTACTGGACAATCTTTAAAGTAGTGTGTCCCTCCACAATCCCAACATTTTTTAACATAATAGAGCTAACATAGCTCAAATATTAACTACATTAATTTATTGATAAAAAAGTATATTCGACCTAGTGTTTCCCCTTGGGGAGCACCAGTCTTATTTGTGAAAAAGAAAGATAGAAACTTAAGGTTGTGCATAGACTATCTACAACTAAATAAAGTGATAATTAAGAAATGATACCCTCTAGCTCGAATACATGATCTATTCGATCAATTCCATGGAGAAACTATCTTTTCAAAGTAGACTTAAGGGCTGGTTATCATCAAGTACAAATAAAATAAGAGGACATCTTTAAAAATTCATTTAGGACCAGCTATGGTCATTGCGAGCTTGATGTAATGCCTTTTGGGTTAACAAACGCACCTGTTGCATTCATGTGTTTAATGAAAATCATTTTAAGTAACTATCTGGATAATTTTGTAGTTGTCTTCATAGAGAAAATATTAATGTACTCAAAGAATGAAGAAGAACATAAGGAACATTTAAAGATAATTCTACAAGTACTAAGAGAACACCAACTATATGTGAAGTTCAATAAATTTGATTTCTTTAAAGAAATAATTCATTACCTCGGACACATAGTATCCGAGGATGGAATCTTTGTTGACCCCAAGAAAATCAAAGCCATCACTGGATGGTCGGATAATGAAAATGTAACCAACATAAAATCATTTATGGGGATTATCGGATACTACTGGAATTTCATCGAAGGATTTTCTAAGATTTCCTACCTCATAACTTCATTGCAGAAGAAAGGCAAAAAGTTTGAATGGATAGAAAAATGCACGGAAATATTTAATAAACTGAAACATCTACTAAATACCTCATCAATCCTAAAAATTGTTGATCCTTTCAAGGACTTCGTCGTATGTATTGACGCTTGCAAGGAAGGATTAGGTGGGGTTTTAATACAAGAAAATTATGTCATGGAATATGAGTCTAGGAAATTAAAAGAGCATGCAAAGAATTATGCTAGACATGATTTAGAACTTGCTTCCATAATTCACGCCTTAAAAATGCGGCGGCATTACCTAATTGGAAGGAAATTTATGCTTATGTTAGATAACATAAGTCTTAAATATTAATTTGATAAGCAAAATTTAAATGCCAGACACACACGATGATTGTATTTCTTAAGTTAATATGATTTTGAAACCAAACACATAAAAGGAAAGGAAAACGAAGTTGCTGACACTTTGAGTTGTCATGAAAATTTACTGTTTGCAAGCAACAATTGTGAATTTGATATGGAAAATAAGATCATAAGCGCAGAAAATTTTGATAAGGAATATCGAAATTAAAAAAAAAAGACTGCTAAAAATGACCAAAATCAGGTAAAAACATATTTCAGACTAAATAAACAAGGACTGTAGTTGCATAAAAACATGTTGTACATACCAAATATAGTAGAAATCAAACCTAAAGTTATGAATGAGCTACATAAATGGCCATATTTAGGGCATCGTGGATACCATAAGATGATCATCATGATCGAAATTTTTTTCTTTGGGCCAAACATGAAGAAATAAGTGGCATAGTACTTAGCTCGTTGCCTAGAATTTCAACAATTTAAGTTGTAACATCAACATCCAAATGGACTGTTGGAGCCACTACCCATTCCAGAATGGAAGTGGGAAACAATTAGAATGTATTTTATAACATTCCTACCGAAGAAATTTCAACAACATTATTCAATCATGGTCCTAGTTGATAAATTATGTAAGGGTTGTGATTTTATTCATGTTAAATCTACCTATAAATCCATTAACATTGCATATATTTTCATGAAAGATATATTCAGGTTTAATGGTGTACCAAAAGTATAGTCTTAGATAGAGATGCAAAATTTGTAGGTAACTTCTCGAAAGCTTTGTTTAAAGGTTTAGGAACATAGTTGAATTTCAGTATTGCATATCATCCACAAACAAATGGGAAGACTGAAAGTGTAAACCAACTCCTAGAGGACATGCTAACGATGTATGTGATGGAAAAACCAGGTAAGTGGGAAGACTACATACACTTAGTGGAATTTTCTTACAACAATAATTTTCAAGTTTCTACAGGTATGAGTCCTTTTGAAATATTATATGGATGCAAATGTAATACTCCAAATTCATGGAGCATTCCAATTGATAGGTTAATGTTAGGACCTGATGCTAACTGTGAATTAGGTACAACAAAACTTGAAGGATGCCCAAGATAGGAAGAAAAGTTATGCTAATTTAAAAAGAACTCCTAGAGAGTTCCATGTGGGTGAACATGTGTATATAAAGGTAGAGCCCAATAAAAGTTCCTTGATATTGGAAAAGTATTCAAAGTTGGAAGCCAGGTATTGCAGGCCATTTGAAATTTTGGCTAAAGTAGGGTTGGTTGCGTACTAGTTAGCCATACCACCCAATATTAAAGTGCATAATGCATTTCTGGTTTCTATTTTAAAAAGATACGATCATGATATTTCTCATGTGATCTATTGGAATGTGATCTAGGTGGAACCCAAAGGAGAGTTTTAGGTGAGACCGAAGTGCATTCTCAATAGGAGAAAACTTTTACTCTAGAACCTTACCATCAGGAAAGTCAAGGTGCAATGGAAGCACCTTTGTCCGGAAGAAGCTACTTGGGAACTACAAAGTAATATGAGGGAGGCATATAGAGTCATATTCCAAGATGATGAAATGGAATAATAAAGTAGCTTATAACACCCACATAACATCGAGGATGGTGTTATCCTCTAAGGGGAGGTGTATGTAATGCACCGAAAATTAATAATTTATTATTTATTCTACTGAAAAATATTTTAATTATTATTTTTATTGTTTTATTATTTTTGATAGAAAGTAAAAAATTAAAATTTTTTATTTAATAAATTATGCTGAAGAGGGACAGAAGTGGAAATAGCTTTTAAAGAGGTTTTGCTGACCCACAAGAGGAAAAGACAAGTGGATGAAGCCAATGAGTGAGAATTCAAGATGCAGGAGGCATCATCCCCAAAAGCCAGGTCACAAATCCTAGTGGAGTGCTAAAGAGAAAAAGGCTCATAAATGAATAAATCCTAGGAAAAAAACTATATATTAGTATGTCCATGAGCAATAGGAGGATAGAACTGGACGGGGATTGAATATGAGAATGAAAGAGATGGTGCATTGAAGGATTTTTTGCTCTTGTGGTTTAGTGAACATGCTTGGCGGTTCTGGAGCAAGTAACTTGGCTGCTTTGGGAGTTAGTTGGGAGGAATAAATTTTCCACTTTTGTTTTCCCAACAGTGGTACCAATTTCTTATTTTATGTTTTAAATTTACAGTAGATTTTTTTAGTCTAGATCTGAATGAAAAATGTAAAGCCTAGTATGCATAGTTTAGTCTAGATTAAGTTATCAATACCTATTTAGTCACGATGATTATAAATGTAAATGGTAATTAAGGAAGTGTTAGATCAACCATCCATACTTCAGGTATGATTTCTGTTACTAGTTTATATGCTACAAGATGAATCCCGTACTTAATATATATGTTAAGCAATTCTTATTTATGTTATAGATTTAGAGTTAATATATTTATATACACTTTTCTATCCTATTTCAAAGTTTTAACTATTGAGACTATAAATATACTCTCAAATTATATACTTTATTTCTTACATATCTAGATTTATATTAAGTCTTAAGAGTTACTTATTTATAGAGTATCTCTGTTACAAATAATCCATATGAAGAACCCTACATTACGATTATAATGACATACTTATACAATTTGTATGGATCAAAATTAGTTATTCATTTAAATAACAAACATAATAGAAATATATGCCAATCTCCTACATAACAATTTTAGTATAATATATGTAGATCCTAGAAATCAGATATATTCAAATCGAGGATCCAAATTAATTAAACATCTACGATTTAAACACATATAAATTATGAATGATCCCTTACAGATCCATAATATAAAAATGACCTTCTACTACAATCGCAAATTATTTCCTTTACAATATAGAGGACAAACAACCATGACATACAGGAAAGTATTGCTACTAACTAATAATATATTGAAATCATTCACAGATCTAATATTTAATAAATGTAAAGTTTTTTCAGTAAATCCATAAATTAAAATCACAATCAGTTACAACTGTCGAGTTTCCTTTATAGTATACAAACTAATAAAAAGTCGTATATCCATGAAGTGAATAGAGTATAGACACAATTAAATCAAATTCAAAGTACAATCACAAGAAGGTACGCTAGCTATTACAGCTGTGTTTACCACATCAAAATAGAGTCAAAAAACAAATCCTTTTTCCCCCAAGGACCGACATTAAATCTATCGTTGATGGAAAACTATCCTTAAACACAACATTTTATCTACTACACAAGTAATCATAGACCCTACAGTTCTCTTTAACATTTCAAAAAATAATAAGTAAAGTGAAGAAATGGTCGAAGTTCATCTAAGGGATACCATTAATTACACAGAGGCCAAACACTTAATACAATATGCAATCATATCCATTATTTTTACAAACAAAGGAAACATTATAACATTTAAGCTAATCATTGGGTTCATGGTCATAAGAACATCGATGATGGCAAGCATTGAATTTAAAAAAGATAGTATACAAACTTAAAGACAAATCAAAACGCATAATGGAATACCACAATCCCGAAGACCAAGCATCACATATTATTATTTAAATCACACAACAAGAAGTGGTTTTAAGACCATCTGGTATGGCTTCCACATTCTTCAAAAAACAACATTAAAAACACTAAGAGAATGGGAGTAAGTTCATTCAAGATGGAACCCAAAACCTATCAAGAAATATTAAGAACATTACATAGCATCTAAACACATTTTCGAAGCAATGGTTGCAAATCTGGTGCAGGGTAAACCCTAAGGGTTTTATAAACACATGTAATCAATTTTGAGAACTTATCTTAAAAAGAGTCATGGCTACTAATCTCAACCCCACACTCATACCCAGCTTTTCCTGCAACCAACGTGTTATGTTTTTGTCAGTATGCATCAATCGAAACTATAAAAAAAATAAGAATTTTTAATTAAGGGTTTGAACAAGGCTTAACTAGGCGTTTTAAAACACAGGCCTCAGAGGAGGTGACCCCGTCACCTCCCTCTCTAGCGCCTTCAATCTATACATCGGATATGTTACAGTCAGAAACAAAACAAATTGAGGAAATTTTTGGTTTAAACCCTTGCCTTGGTATTTTTGAGATAGGGCCACGGGTTGGATCCTCCGGAGTACCCTTATTACTCCTCTATCTACAAACACAAACCAAAAACTCTTTCAGCCTTAAATACTACTCATTTACCAAGTAAAATGCAAAGGACAGGTTTATGAAATGTCTCTTACCTGTGAAGACAAACTTTACTGTCGGTGTATTGGCATGCTTTGTTGAAGCACAAGCTTTGCAATGCAGGTCACCGGGGAAATATTGGACGCCCAGGAACACCTTGAGAGAGTTGAAACACCACGCCATTAGCATAAGTGTAAAACCAGAGACCCTTACACCATCAACACTACTATAGAGAAGAGCCTTGGCTCTTGCCATTTTCAAAACTAGTCAACTAGTAAGAACTCCCACCATAAATAGAGCAAAGATAGAATCTGCTTTTTCCTGCAGACCAAACATACCAAATTAAGGGTTCGGACAAGTTACCAAACACATTAAACCATTGCATAAATCCTAGCTATGATTTTTGGATAGATGGAGAGCGAAGATCAAGTTTAGAAGCTGCGTGGAAGGCATGGATGCGTTTCCAACTCGCAGCCAGGACATGCCTTTATCACCAAGTCAACCAAAGGACAGGAAGAAATAACTCATGTCTAGAACATTCATGGCACTTAATCATTACTCACGGTTTTGATCAAATTTCAAACCATGAAATATAACCCAACTTTCAACCTCATAACATATCGTATGAACCATGGCATAAATAACATATAATTCTATACTTTTATTCATGCCAAGAACAATTACATCATGGATCGTGGGGTAGGGCATTCCATAAACAAAAAACTATAAATATTTTAAAACAAAACATTATTTTAAACCTCAAAACTTTGTATTATTTATACCGAAGGTTTAGCATATGGTTAGTACCATATTCCTTTACAAACCCCAAGTAATTGCACTTAAGGGGAGGGTCACCACACACCATACCTTATGCTATGGTAAAGCCTAACTCCTTTCAAATTACACTTAACCAACTTATTACATAAGTGTTGTTTTCAAGACTATGTATAGTCTCGCCAAGCCTTCGGGAAAGTAAGGCCCTCATAAAAGTAATCAAATAAAAACAAGTAAACGAAGAACATCACTTGTATGGGCATGGATTAAAGTTGCAAAAGGAGCTAGTCATTTCCTCAACTAACAGAACCACTCATAACAAACAAGATAAAAATATTCACAAGTTGCACTTGACTAATCTGCTAGTAAATGACAGTAAAAACCATGCATGTAAAAAAAAATTGTATGATTTTGAGGTGTGTCACAGAGAGCTTGTCTACACTTTGTCATGGTTAGAGCACATCCAGTTTATTACTCAATCACAACATTGAGAAACAATATATATCATGTACATTTGTAGGTTCATGTGTGATGTGTGGACTCAATTTAGTTTGATATTAAGGGTTAAAAACTATTGCTAAGCATTTTGTACGCCCCAAAGATGTTCAAATCTCCATGTTTTTCTCCTCTTGGGTTGTCTCCATGAACTACTTGCAATCGTGAATGACTTTGGTGGAATAGATATTCCCATGTGGATATATTAGTACACAAATATTCTTGTAAGTATTATAAATAAGTTATATTCCATTGTAATTCTCTTTAAATGGAGAAGAGAACATCTACTACAATGATGATAAAAACATCTTGTAATAGCTAAAGATTTCAATAGTTGAAGCAATTAAAAAGTGGAGATTGGTTATATACTTAACAATAATTTAAGAAATTATAGTTAGTTATGATTATGATAGTGAGACAACCTTGGGAGTAAAAGGAATGCTTGTAATTTGTATATCCCTGCTACATATATTGTAATATTTATCTATTGACTTGGTGTATTTGTGTTATGGCATATACCTTAGGGGAGGCAACATAACAGCTATCAATGTCATTCTTTTATGTACCAAATCCAAAGGTAACTTAGGAAATATCAAGGGGCTATCCAATGAAGGTTTGATAAGACTATGACAATACCCCTAAGTCTCTCGTTGGTCATTTATGAGATGACCATAGATGTATTTCTCGAGTCTAAGGACATAACACTGGTCTTGTTTGTGGCTTGTGTACATTATGGAAAAAATTCAATTTCATTTGTTGGTTTTATGCAATCATCTTACTTTTCTAGTGCAGACACAACATTATGGTCTTATTTGTGGCATGTGCAGATTATGGACAAAATTCAATCTCATTCACTTGTTTTATTCAAATCCTTGTTTGGATCCTCTATAAACCATGATCTTTATGGTCATCTCATTGGTTCTATTAATTCCCTTCATCCCTATTCTTTGGAAGTGGACGTGCAATAGATGTTGTAAGTAATGTTATGGAAGCCATTGTTTGTCTTTGTATTGATCCAAATAAATCTACAAAGATATAAGTCTTTGGGAGTGCAATAGACATGGTCATCTTGTGGGTTCTATTAATTCCCATCATCCCAATTCTTTGTAAGTGTAAGTGCAATATATGTTGTAATAATATGGAAGCCCTTGTTTCTCTTCATATTTATCCAAATAAATTTACAAAGAGATTAGTCTTTGGGAGTGCAATAGATGTGTTGTTTCTCCTTTTATTCATCCAAATAAAGCTACAAAGAGATTTGTTGAGATATTGATAAACACAAGTATACAAGTTCTACACAAACTTGGTTTTATTTCTCCTTTTCATCCTTCTTTACCTCCCAACCCTCAAACTTATCGGCGTATTATTGCACCTTCTTGGGGAAATTTCTAGTTAATACATGAAAATATTTTTTTAGTCATCAGTTCCATAAATTTAGAGGAAACCACACATGGGTTTACTTTTATGATACTTTCTAGCTAACATGTTGACAAAAAAAAGCCAGGAACTTACATGGGTTCTTTTTCTGGTGGAGACTCTACTTCAATGTGCAAGGTAATGAGGAGAAAAAGCGTAGTCTTTATTTTGCAGAATACCTAGACACTAAAAATAAATGAAAACCAATCATAAGTAGATCTCCCTTTTGCATAAAGAGTAGGATTCCTGTTAACACCAAAAATTCTTCACCTAGATCTCTATGGTCCAAAACATAATTATACATCATAATTCCACCATTATTTCCTCCATTTTGACCTTCACAACTCAAATTCCACCAAAAATGTTCCAAAACATTATTATTCCTCCCCCCACAAATACAGGGAAGTTGAGAATTTATTGAGAGATAACCCCACTCTCTCCAAAAAAAACAAAAAAACCCTAAAATGAGAATGGGTCAAAAACCATGGATAAATACCATGCACACTAAAACATAATGGGTCATTACCATGGGTAAAAAACATTGGATCATCCTATAAATACATTGTGAAGGTCTCCTCACAAAAATTCCTTGATTCCATAAATTTTGGCCATTCCTTAATTCCTCAGACCTTTGAACTTTCTCATCATTCCACACCTTTAGCCATACTACACCATGTTGCACATCTAGTTCTCTTGGTGCAACCCTTAATTCCTTTCTTGGTGACAATGCTTTGTTGCAGAACACATGGAGACAATGATTGTGGGAAGCCTATAGACCACTTCCTCAAACAGTTGCGGTGGCCGATTCTAAAGGTACTTTTTGTCTTTTTATTGCATTAGTTAGATTAGATATTGTCTTTATTGGTATTTCTTATTGTTGCAAGTTGAGGTTGAGAAATCCATCGAACCATGAACTATACCCTATGATCCGACTGATCTAGGGTTGGTGCTTTTGCAAATATTAGGGGAGAAATCCCCACTTCAATGCCATATATATATATATATATATATATATACATTTATTTAACGATACCTTTACGTTGATAGAAATTTTTATTTGAGATTTGGGATGGAATATGACCTATTATTTTTCATCTACAGACAGAAATGAGACAAGTGTATTTTCGAGATTGATTCTATCATAGCCATTCAAAATTCGAAATATACAATTATGAAAAAAAGAAATATAAAAAATAATTGATAGTTGATAAATGGATAACAGGAAGAATGTGTGGTTGATAACATGTAGATAGGCATGGATAACTCATAGTTGAACCCATTTAACTAGAAGAATATGAGGAATAAAAAAATGCAAAGTGCCTTCGATTTCATAACTACCTCTTAACCATTTGATCCCTATCAACTTGATCCAACCACAAACTATGTAGATGTGCTAGTTTTAATTTAAGAGTAGTTGTGAGGTTTAGTTTAAAGCAATAAATGCTTAACAAAGACTAAAATCTACCATAGATAATCCTTATAATTACATCAAATTTTTATTTAAAAGAAAAGTGCGCATTTACTAAAGGTCTTTATATATATATATATATATAAAGGTAGTTGAGAATTTTAATTTAGGGAAATAGATGCTTAACCAGGAATACACTCTACCATAGATCAATCCTAGTAATTACATCAACTTGTTCATTTAAAAGGGAAGTGCACTTTTACTAAATGTCTTTATATTATATACAATACATAATTAAAAATATAAGGGATTTATTTTAACTATTTATACCTCTATAAATAATTTAGAAAAGTCTTAAGTTATTTTTTGTGTTTAATATTTTCACTTAATAAAATCTATAAGAGGATTAATTTTTTTATTCTCTTTGATTAATATTTTATTATTATTTAATATGAAATCTTAATCTTATACTTTAACTTATCCTAGTTGTTTTAAAACTAATTAGTGAACTTATCTGATTCTTTTAACTAACTAGTTCTAAGGTTAACTTTAATTTAACTTAGATAACTCTAAATTATTAGTTTTATCTTTAATTTAGATAATTAATTAGCTTAACTTGGCTAACTTTGCTAATTATTTAACTTAACCAATTTTCAACAATTATTTTTATGATAACTTATCTTACCTTTAGATAACTCACTAGTTAGCCTAATATTTAGCTAATATTTACAAATTAACTTGATTTAGCTCAAAATAACTTAAAGATAATTTATCTTAACATATTTTTAGGTAACTTACTTACTTAGATTTAACTTAGCTAATTTAACTAACTGTCTTAATTTGTAAATCTAAAATATCAATGATATCTGGACTTATTTCTTAACTTTAGTACTAATTAGCCTCCATAATCGTTATATCAAAGGCATTTTTTAGTGCCCATGTGGTAACTACAAGTTTATGTGTCCCCACCTAGGACTAACCTTTTAAGTCATAATTTATGTGTCGCTTATAAATTTAAGTACCGTCATAGTTCATTTTCGTTGTTACGTGTGTGCGACACCAAGATGATAGGTATGACACCTTCCATCATCTCATGGCTACCTAGGCATTCAATTTCTCCCCCTAGTGGATTCCATGTCCCTATCATTTTTGTTTCATCAAGTCTTGAGTTTCCTAAGTCTACGATTCACAATACAATTTAGGAATTCACAATCATACTTACAAAGTTTTACCTGTGGAGCCCGTGCTTGGGCTCCTTTCCACACGTAGGTATATAATTTCACTTTCAATTACAAGTATAGGGACAGAAAAGTGGGATATTGTAGATGGATCTTCGACCACTACTTCAACATTTAGCGACTTTCAGGATTCAACAATTTAGTACCTTGATGTTTACTTATTTATGCTATTTCATTTCAAATATATATCTTGTATGTAATACTAGATTTGTGGCTTGGAAATTAAGGTTTTGAATGCAAATAGGTATTATTGAATGGTTATGTTTAGCGATGAGTGTTATTAGCTAGGTTTATGAGGTATATGTATTTGGATATATGTTTGCTGTAAAAAGAAAAAAATGTTTTCTCAATGGCCATATATTTCATATCTACTGTTTAATTAACCCATGGTTATTAGTAGCTTTAGAAAGATCCACGTGAGGGTCCTTACATTTAGTTTGACAAATCATGCATGCCATCTAAATGATTTGCATGAATACAATGGGAATCATTGCAACTCGATAGGACTCACCTGCAACTCTTATGGAATAGTTACTGGACTTGATATTTCTGATATGAATTTGATTGGTTACATTTATGATGGCATTCAGTTGCTTGCAAAGCTTCAAAGCTTGAAAATATGTTGCAATAGATTTTCCATGGCATTTCCTGCCTCGACCATGAACCTTACCCATTTCATCAAATCAATGTTGTAATAGGACAACCGAGCCGATTACATTCATGAAGAACATAGTTCAACTAGAGCACTTAGATCATGTAATTAGATTAAATAATTTTTTGGGGACAACCTAGATTCCAAAGAATAATTAATTGAAAGATCTAGTCTTGTAACCCAAAGAAAAAATATTAAGAATCCATAATATTTTCAAAGTGTAGCAACCTTAGCAAATATTACTAATTCTTAAATTTGCAACCATAAAATGTTTCACAATTAAAAAAAATATTTAAATTTCTAAGGTCTTTATATAGTTATTGGACAATTTTTGATCCGGATTTATGCAGGAACGCAATAGAATACACAAATAACCATAGAACCAAATATGCAGTGGAAATAACACTTCATTTCATTAATCAATAATTAAAACTTGTTTATATACATAATGGAAATAAACTAGCTAGAGTGCTGGTAGCTTATCTCTGAGAAGAGATGTGGTGGCTACATGCCTCTGAACTCTGTGTTACAATGAGGCTCGAAGGCCTATATATTATTGAGAAACAATGGAAACCCTACACATTCAAAAACCTAACCCTAGGAGGTGAAACACCTGCATGTGGGCCTCGTTGGGTAACTTGGTACATCAATTTCTCGGGGTCGTAACTCTAGCATACTACCTCTGTTTGACGTGCATGATACATCATTAGAAAGATCTGTTTAATGACTAAATCCATAAACAAAAATTATCAAGTCTGGAGCGGACTCATTTTTCCTGACCATTCAATGCCGAAAAAACGTCGTTTAGGGCCTCAAAATAGCTCCAGAAGTTTAGGACCCGAAAACTGCCAAAACAAGTAAATTGTGCTACAATTAAGGAAACTGGAAAATTGAAAGAAACAATGGTGGGGGTCCAAGTGGAATAGGTGGGTGGCCACCAATATCCTCCTGGATCAATTTTGGCATTTTTTAGAGTAAAATTATCCCATCGAATTGGGTGAATCAACTTTGAAAAAAAACACAAATTGAAAAATATTTTTCTAGAAATAAAAGTAAAAAAATAGCCCATGGGATAAATTTGGGAATTTTGAAATTTCAGCGCCTCTCCTAGACTAAATGTCTAATTCTAAAACTACCCAGATTGTCAAACTTATGATTTTACCACTACAAGTTGTGATTTGAACACAAATTGTTCTTCTAGATTCCTGTGAGTTGGGGACGTTTTGGTTAGAGCTTATAAAAAGAAAACTGAAACGCCTCGCTTTTTCGAAGAATTTTTAATAAGAATTGATCAAAATTGTTCCTTGAAATTGTTATTTCTGCAATTTTACAATTTCACTGATTGTAACTACGTGTCCTAGATTGACTACTTGATTTGAAAACTACCCAAATCACCGAAATTACGATTTGACTACTCCAATTTGCCATTTCAACAAGAATTGGTCTGCCCGATTCCAACTAGTTGGGAGCATTTTGGTTAGCGCTTATAAGGCTCTGTAAATTTCACCCCTAAATTCTTCTTGGTAATGGGTGTTAGAGAGCGATATGTTAAACCCTAAAATTGTCCTTGGTAACGGGCCGCTAGAGAGCAATCTGTTCAATTTGATGGTTATAGGAGTAGTATATGGCCTGCAAGAGATAACAATATGAGTATTGGAGAACATGCAGATCGAATTTTGTTGGAGCTATAAGCATTCATGTGTTTCTAATATCGATCATGACCTCTGAAGAAAAAGGTACCATAGAAATTGACATGACTAAGTGGTTGTCATTCACATGATTGCTTCATGTTCATACATTTATTTTAAGTGAACCTGCTTGATTCTAGCTCATTCCTAAGGTCCATCAAAAGCTTAGTGTGTAAGCCCCCCACTCAATCTCCTTAGTCATGAATGCTTGGCATAATCACCATCCTTAACAACACCTATTGGAATTATAGTCGGTTACATAACACACAAACAGATTTGGGGAACCTGGGCATTTGAATTTGGACATGAGAAAACAAATGATGTTATCTCTAAAACTTATCATGTGGTGAGATATAGGTGAAAGTGTGCTCGTAAATATTTGAATTCATTGCTGAAATACAAAACCCATCCTCAGAGAGATAAAATTAATTACAGAAGTAAAAGCGAAGCCTCAAAGTGGTATTCTCAGACAATAGAGAGGGTGAGGTAGCTCGGGACACATGGTGAGCAAAATCTCATGCTCACCAAGTTGACTTAGCCTCTCTCTTACCAATCAACATTAAGATATTAGCAACAATCGTATTAATAAGATTAATATGTTTGGAATACGCCAAGAGGTGTATATTTGACATTGTGAGATCTATAATAAACGATTAATAAATAGTTTTAGATTGATTGAGCCTATCACGCTTGTAGTACATTACCTAACCTATTTTTCTCATGATGCTACATTTCCAAATGAAAAGCTTATTATTGGGCGGAGCATGGTTTCACTTTAATGAAGTTTGACTTTTTTAGGTTAAGAGATCACATTCATCTAATAGTTTTTTATTACCACATTCATCTAAATTTACTTTAATAGTTGTATCAATATTTGAGATAACCTAATAGTTATCTAATAGTTAATATAATAGTTATCGAATATAACCCCATTAGAGTTGAAGTTAAGCTAATAGTTGTATAATCATTGGAGAAGTTAAACTAAGAGTTGTATAATCACTGGAGTTAATCTAATAGTTAATTTAAAAATTAATATATAGTAAGTGTAGTTCAAGTAAAAGTCATTATTGTAGTTTATGTTAAGCTAATAGTTGTTTTATCAATGAAATTACGCTCATTTTTGAAATTGTTAATTATGAATTTTGGATGACACCCATACAATCAAGATAATACATGTGTCTCATTTTTGTCCATAGATAAAAAAAAACATAAATTACCCGTAGTCCACCCCAAAATTCTATGATATATAAGCCTATCGACAACATATTTATTATATTTAAAAAAAATTAACAATTACAAGTAAAAATATTAAATCTAATATTTATTAATAACATTAAAACATATAATATTTATTATATTTAAAAAAAAATTAACAATTACAAGTAAAAATAGCATTGAGAAGAAGAACATAACATCGAACTTTTATTTTTTCAAGAAGGGTGGAGTGTGCCAAAAACCTAGTAAAACATGAGAGTGCATTACAAGAACATACTTATGTCTGTTATGTGCATCGTTATTCGTATATTTAGAAACTTAGAAATAAAAATCAACACGAGATATTTAAAAATAGAAATAAATTTCAGATTTTCACCAAAGTTTGATAGTAGAAATACAAAATCAATACCAAGTTTTTTTTGTCAGCCAAAAAGAAGACATGATATTAATGTGTCTTCCCTATGGTTATGTTATATTAGCGACATTCATCAAAGGTTATGTCGCATTGTGATATTTTTTAAGGGTTATGTCACATTACGATAATGCCCAAGATGTAACACATTAATAATGTGTCTCTGGATGTTTAGAAAATTTCTTTAAGAATTATATATATATATATATATATATATTTGTTTGACAAAAGAAATGGTTTAAACCATCCAAATTCTATTACATAGTAATGTAGGTTCTTATGTCGGTTTGTCATGTTTATCAAGGTTTACATTTCACTATGATGTTATCAAAGTTTATATCACATTACCACGTTAAGCCATGGTTTGTTATAGTGTTTGGTTGGTATATGTTAACACAACCAAAGATCTGACACATTAATAATGTGATAGTGGGTGTTTAATAAGCGTTACGTCGCATTGTGACGTTTATCACAGGTTATGTTACATTATCGACATTCATCAACGGTAATTTCACATTGTGATAATTCCCAAGATGTGACACATTAATATTATCATAACCCTTTGTGAACCTCCTACATAGTATTTGAATGCTTGCATTCCCCAATGTATTTGTCACGTTGTGAAATTAAACAAAGGATATGTCACATTGTCACAGTTTGCAAGGGTTTCATGTCACATCTTCGTATGTTTTGTGACACAATACATACTATAGAGAAAAATGTTGCTATGTCACATTGTGACTTTGATCATCTTCATTCTAATAATAATGAACATATGTTGACTTGGTACATCAATATCATGGTATGGAACATTATGATGAGGTTACATTATGAATTTGTGATGATATATGTTATTAGGTTAGTTTATAACATGTGAATAATAAATATTGGATATAATTAACTTCAATATATTTTTCATATATACTATATGGAAAAACATTGTATTAGACATATTTTAAGTATATTCTGTTTTATATTAAGTAAATAATATGGTAATAAATATATTAAATATTATTTATTATTATTATAATTAAAACATAATATATCATTAATAATGTCTGTTTGGATGTTGAGAAAATTTCTTTAAGAATTATCTTGATACATATATATATATATATATATATAGTTGTTTCACAAAAGAAATGGTTGAAACCATCCACATTCTACATAGTAATGTAGAATGTTATGTCGGATTGTGATGTTTATCAAGGTTTACGTTTTCCTATGACGTTAATAGTGTGTCTTTGGATCTTTAGAAAATTTCTCTAAGAATTATATATATATATATATATATATATAGAGAGAGAGAGAGAGAGAGAGAGAGATGTTTGACAAAAAAAATGGTTTAAAGCATCCACATTCTACATAGTAATGTAGAATGTATGTCGCATTGTAATGCTTTTCAAGGTTTACATTTCACTCCAACGTTATCAAGGGTTATATCACATTACAACGTTAAGCCATGGTTTATTACAGTGTTTGGTTGGTATATGTCAACACAACCATAGGGAAGACACATTAATAATGTGATAGTGGACGTTTAATAAGCGTTATGTCGCATTGTGACGTTTAACACAGTTTATGTTACATATCAGAATGTTATGTCGCATTATGATGTTTATCAAGGTTTACGTTTCACTACGATGTTATCAAGGGTTATAACATATTACGACATTAAAACATGGTTTGTTACAGTGTTTGGTTGGTATATGTCAACACAACCAAAGATGTGACACATTAATAATGCGAGAGTGTGCGTTTAATAAGCGTTTTGTTGCATTGTGACGTTTATCACAGTTATGTTACATTAACAACATTAATCAAGGGTTATGTCACATTGTGATATGTCTTACTAATTGTAATATTGCGACAAATTATTTAAATGATATCATGTAATTAATTACAAATCGATATTAAAATAAGTAATTGTGAAAGTATTAAATAATAAAGTATGCTTAACATATAAAATAAATAATATTGGATATAATTAACTTCGTGATATATTTTTCATATATATTATAGGGAAAAACATTGTATTAATAATATTTTACCTATATTATGTTTTATTTAATGTTTTATATTAATTAAATAATGTGGTAATAAATAAATGATATTATTTATTAGAATTAATTAAACAATATTATTTCTATCAATACTTTATGTATGTCGAAATAGAACATGAAAACCATTGGATACATAGCTATACCCAACTATGAAAAAAACTTACAATCCAACATTACAATGAATTACATAATCTCACAAAACCGATTAGGGAATGATTTGATAATGCAAGATGACAATTAGACAGCTTTTGTACTATTAGAATCTACTAAAACCTTTCACCAACATATTATTCTTTGATTAAAAATCCTAACATTGCGATGTGACAAACCTTTCACCAACATATTATTCTTTGATTAAAAATCCTAACGTTGCGATGTGACATTTTCAAGGAAGATTATCATAACCATTTGGAAACCTCGGACGTCGTATTTGAATGCTTTCATTCCCCAATGTCTTTGTCACATTATGAAATTAAACAAAGGGTATGTCACATTGTCACAATTTGGCTCACGATTTGATGTCAGATCTTCATATGGTCTGCGACACAATACATAATATAGATAAAAACATAATAATGAACATATCTTGACTTGGTACATCAATAATATGTTATGGAGCGTTATGGCTAGGTTACTATGAATTTGTGACGATATACTTTATTACATTTGTTTATAACATGTGAATTAAATACCTTCTTGTTAATTAAATACCACATTAAATTAATTAATGTGTATGAATAACCTCATTATTTTATGTTTACATTAATTAAATTATATAAATAGCATACTATATTTCATTAGTTTCACATCAATATTTTGACCAATAACCATATTTTGAGCAACACAACCATATATTATCATAACCAATGTGGTATGTAGTAAAGACACATAAACCATCATAAACATTGCATCCCAACATAATCAGAACTATAATTGTTTCCAATGTGACGAATGATGTAATTTATCACAACCCTTTGTGAACCTCCTACATAGTATTTGAATGCTTGCATTTCCCAATGTATTTGTCACGTTGTGAAATTAAACAAAGGCTATGTCACATTGTCATAGTTTGCAAGGGTTTCATGTCACATCTTCGTATGTTTTGCGACACAATACATACTATAGAGAAAAACGTTGGTTATGTCATGTTGTGACATTGATCATCTTTATTTTAATAATAATGAACATATGCTGACTTGGTACATCAATAACATGGTATGGAACACTTTGGCTAGGTTACATTATGAATTTGTGATAATATATGTTATTAGGTTAGTTTATAACACGTGAATAATAAATATTGGATATAATTAACTTCATGATATATTTTTCATATATACTATACATAAAAACATTGTATTAATAATATTTTAAGTATATTATGCTTTATATTAATTAAGTAATATGGTAATAAATATATTAAATATTATTTATTATATATTATAATTAGAATAACAATATTATTTCTATTAATACTTTGTGGATATGTCTATGCGCAAACCCGTTACTGGCAATAACCATATTAAATTAATAATGTGTCTCAATACGTCGATAGGCATAAATTTAGGCACATACTTTTTATATTAATGTTTTTCTCTATAGTACGTGTGCTTAAATTTAAGCCTATAAGCGTATTTAGACACATTATTAATTTAATGTGGTTGTTGCTAGTGTATAAATGATTCCTACACATTGATCTTCAACATTACATGTTAAAAGATTTTATTGTAGAGAGCAAATATTTTGGGCGTATTTGATGAAATTATTTGATGAACGTATTTAGGCTCCGTAAAAAGGGGACGAGTTCTTTGAGGTCTGTGTAGAATTTGTGACGCTTGAATGCTTTAATGGAGATTGCATTGGACGGCAAACGCGCTTAGGAAACTAGGTCGTTGTCAAAGATGCTTTAACATGCTTGATTTTGATCCCATATGTTTCTATGTATACATTGAAATCGATGTGATTGTCCTTGTCGATCTTCTCCACAAAGCAGTTGGATCTCAGTTTACTGCTTCGGGCGAACATAACGATCATCTCGTACCAAAGGGCCATCTAGTTTAAGAATGACTTAATACAGGGAATCTGGTAAGAATGACTTACTAGAGGTCGCTGGGGAGGATATGTATGTTTACCAGAATGCTTGGATTAAGTCATTCTTAAAATACATGGACCTGTGGTTCGAGATCGTTCTGTTCACCCGGAGTAGTAAACGGAGAGCCGACTGCTTCGTTGAGAAGAAACATCTGCAACAAAAAAACAAACAGGTTAAATACCTGTCAGTTCATGGAAGGAAGTTGAGTACAGTTATCATCATTGATAACCACCCAGTTTGCTAAGTGCGCTAGCCATCCAATGCGATCCCGATCAAACGCTTCTAGGAGTGTCACAAATCCTACACAGAGCTCAAAGACCTCGTCTCTTCATTACGGAGTCTAAGGGTTGTGGAAGACGTTCGCCCAAAAATTTCATGTAAATACGCCCAAATTATTCGCTCTCTAAAGAAGGACCATGAAATATTTTAAAATGTAATTTTGAAGACTGATGTGATGTGTGTAGAAATGATTTCTACATTCTACTTTTAATGAAAAATTTCATGTCTCCATTTTTACTGAAAGAAAAAACTTGGTATTGATTTTCTATTTCTGCTATCAAACTTTGGCGAAAATGTGACGTTTATTTCTATTTTTAAATATATGGTGTTGAGTTTTATTTCTATGTTTCTAAATATATGAATAACGACGCACATAACAGACAAAAGCATGTTCGTTTAATCTACAAAGAACACCTACATCAATAGCTTAGTTTGAGAAAATACAGCTCCATATGTTTGATTAGTTGGATTTCAAGACCTGAAAGTTGAAAACATAGCGTAACATGCCAAGTTCTTGATGTGATATTTGGCGATGTCGTGAATGTCCACCGTTTGGACCATCTGCGCGTCCAGATCCAAGACAAAATCTTCCTACTCCATGTTTGTATCCCTCGACACTGTTTAGTAGAAGTGGAAGGAGGACCGATATGAAAATCGGTTTCGTACAGCTGATGCAATACTATTAATCCGAGAGGCCTCATCATTCAAATAACAAATACCTTCTCTAAACTGAATTAGTTATATAAATAAATAACCTTTCATCAACATCGCTTTGGTCTTTAAAAATCCCAAGGGATTACTATTACTATAATTTGACAAGAAACTTTCCAATCATCATGAATCTGATGAAACTTGTAATAATCCGTCAAGACTTTCAAATTCATTTATCAAAGTTTAGTTTAGCATGTAGGTTAGAATTAAAAAAATCTGAGATTGATAATAAATAAAATAACAAATGTATCTATTCAAAGGCTATTATGTATAAAACAAATGCATTTATTTAAAGGTTATTTTGTCTAAAATAGAATGTTCAAAAGATAGTAAGCTCGATTATGTTAGTTCAAACATATTAAGGTATCTATAACCTTTGGTTTGCACGAGGCTCCTTAGGTTTGCAAAAGGCTCTCTTGGGAATTCAACATAAAAGGAACATGTATGTTTGGCACTAGCCATTGAACCGTCTCTCATTAGTATCGACACTATTATGGAGTGTACTTCAATCTAGTTCAATCTAGTCACTCCCTAACACGGTCAAACCAGCAAGCTAGGGGATGGCCTAACCAAGTCAAACTGAGTCAACAACTAACTAGACTCACTTTATAATGGGGTTGAGTTAGTATCGATGGATTCTTAGTGACTCAAATAGTTTAGAATAATTTGATTGTGAGATATTACTTGGGATTCCCTTTGGAATCAAAGTATTAAAGACATCTAGGACTGGGTGCTTGTTAAAATTGAAGGAACTCAAAAGTGGTATAATAAAGAAATTTTCTTATCTAGTGATTTCGCTGCCCTAAATTCTTATGGCGATGCATATGTACTAGTCCTCTTGTTGGTTTCCCAATTGTATTAGTTGCAACAAGTGTGAAAGGTTTCTTAGAAATTTTATTTGGGGGAACAAGAGTGCCTATGTGTTCTTGCTCCATTTCTCAAAATAATACAAAAGCAAATTGTCCTAGGAGCACTTTGTATATATTATATATATTTTATATATTATAATGCAGATCTATTAAAAAAAACATGCAAAATGCAAAATTAGTTGAATAAAAAATGAAAACATGCATATTTATGGTACTTGCAGATTAATATTAGTCCTCTGGTTGGTTTTTCAATTGTATCAGTTACAACAAACTTGAAAGGATTCTTAGAAATTTTATTTGCGGGAACAAGAGTGCCTAGGTGTTCCTACTACATTTCTCAAAATAAAAAATAAAAAAATGTCTTAGGAGCACTTTGTATATAACATATATATTATATTATAGTGCATATCTATTCAAAAGAAAAATGCAAAATGCAATTTTTTTTTTAAAACATGCATATTTATGGTAATTGTAAATGAATACTATTCCTCTTGTTGGTTTCCCAATTGTATCGGTTACAACACGCTTGAGAGGATTCTTGGAAATTCTATTTGTGGGAACAAGAGTGCCTAGGTTTTCTTGCTCCTTAATCCAATATTTGTTAATATGATAGGGATGATTCCTCTTGGAGGAAACATGTCGAGCATGTGGAATAAGTATCCAAGTCTCCTTCAAGAGGAAAAAAAGAGCCATGATGGAAGATAATAGGATTTCAATACCCCTCCCCATTATACAAACAATGGTCGATCATAATATGTTACAACAACTTGGAGATGATGGAAAAATATTCTTATGCAATATTAAAGAAGAGGAAGAGTTAGAATTGGCTTCGATCACCTCCTTTAATGGCTTGGAAGGTATGGGAAACTTCACTTCCTTTGGAGCTCAAGAAATCCCACTTGGGAGTGAGTAAATTACTCAAAGGTGCATTGCAATGGCCATAACATTATTAGAGATCACTTGGATCAATAATTGCATATGCTACTATGTATTCGATTCTCCAGTGACCTAAATAGAAATTCCCATGGCATCTGTAACAACCACTACACTTCCACCACTAAAATGGTTCATTGAAAAATGAAAATACATAAATGAGGTGGATGATATAAATGGGAATCACATGATATGTGGTATATGTAAGGTAGGAATCATTCAAAATTGACTGGAGGGATATATTGGAAATGAAAAGGATTTCAACAAGCTAAGCACTTTAGAGAATCTGGGTTTTTAGAACAACCAACTAAGTAGATTGTTGTTGGGTTTCAAAGGGATAGAATAGTTGCTACATGGACTTATTCTATCTATGTGGGGTGGATATGGAATAATAGGACATAATGTAGTGGAAACAATATTGTTGGAGATACATTAAATAAAAAAAATTCCAACATACATTTAATATGGAGGAACAATGCTAAGCGGTGTCAAATAAGGACTACAGTTGTTAACGAGCACTCTGAAAAATAATTTCATACAAAATTATGCCTATATTTTATGTACCAAATACATCTAAGATTGCTCAAACAATGACCAATTAGGAAATAAAAAACCCTCCACCTTTTAAATAAAAAAATGGTGATGGTGTTCCATCATAATCCCTCTCGTATTGACTCTCCTTGCAATCTAGGCATTAGTCCTTATCACAAATGTGAGTTGGTGAAGATGAACTATTTTAAATATGAGAATGAAATAAAGACATATGATATATCCCAAATAATACCACTAAGGCACTAACCTAACAAAACCAACCCATGAAGATGGTCCACACACCTAGCACACCCAACACATGCTATGGATTTATGCACCTCCATCTCCATGTACAATACAATTTATGTTTCAAGTCATTAAACTTAATGAAATACATTTTTTTGAGAAATGTGTGTGTGTGTGTGTGTCCTTGAAAGGCGATGCCAAGTTATGTGAAAAAGGTATTTCCTAAAATAACAGAATTGGTCACTATGAAGAACACATATAACTTTATGAAGAAGATGATAATAAATCATGATAAATACTTCCATAAATATGCATAAAATGAGTTAATTTGATAATAAAGTCGAGGCTTAAAAGCACCTAATCCCCCCATAATTGAATGATTTTGGGAAGATCTCAATTTTTTTATGTAGGATTTGTTGTCATTATGCAACCTTCCATTCATGCAGAAGTATCATAGAAGGGGTAATGTGATGAAGAACATTGATTCATTAAAGGAATGGTTTACCATAGAAACCAAGGGTGTTGGAATTATATATTTGTTTTAAAAGATAGATAATTAGTTGGAAGAGGAATTCCAAGAGAGAAAGCTACTATAAGGGTTATGTGGTATATATGGGTTTTTAGTGCTTGATGTGAGTGCAAGACCCATTTAAACCAACTAATTAATGTCTCAACTTTGTCCCATATGTGACTTGATACTTAGGAACATAGTAAACCTAGACCAAGTCAACCTCCTAAAAAAATAATATGAAAAATATATAAGGAACTATCTTGAATTGACTAAATAAAATAACTAATGTTTTCTACTTAGATAGAAAATGACCTTTCTTTTTAGTAATTAGCTGTGGAATCATTTCTTCAAAATGGGTAATACCTAGAAAAGGAGTATTAAAGACATTTTATGAGTCTTCCCCATTAGATATAAGATACAAATATTTACTTTACATCTCCCAACGGTCTCATATATTCACTTTACATCTCCCAACGGTCTCCAAGAGAGAATTTAGCTCCCAAACTAGCAATTATAAATTCTCACACCACCTATAACTAATTAGGTTATTGGGATTTTAACTCTTATGGCTACTTAAGGGTGTGTATGCAGGTGTAGCTTATTCTCTATTGAATTTGAACTTCACATCATTATAATTTTTGTGTCTGAACTGTCAAATATTTATTTACCTAAGTTGACCACTTCAAAACCATGGGTAAGTTTTTATGAAACCATGTATATCCAACATTCAACAATGAATGTATACTATTGTGCAATCCCTTTGGTTCCACTATAATTTTAATAATGGTTTGATGATGAAACATATTTTAGGACAGTTATTACTAACATTTACAAATAAAAAATGAGGTTAATTGTAGAAAGCCTTGAACGTACAAATGTAAGGGAAATTGAGCCTAGAGATTAAATATGAAGAAATACATGTTAGGGTCTTCGACTATAACCCTCATTTCCTAAGCGAAGGTGTCCTATAGAATGATATCCTCCTTTTCCCCCTTTTCCTTCCATCTTATTATTATTGTTATTATTATTATCATGTATTTTAGTTATTCCTTCCTCGCTGGTCTCATTTGCAACTATGCCCTCCTTGCGCTCTCTCTTATTTTGCAATAATTTCATCACCTCCATAACTGACCTAGGACATAATATATAAACTAAATTTATTACTTCAATCTAGCGACCACAAGAGGTTAAGTACCAAAGTGAGGGGCTTTCTCACCGCCTCTGCTCTTCCTCTTTGTCTTCTTCAACGTCGTATGTTTAGAGAATCCACTTATTCCAAATATGCTTTCTCTCCACCATGGTTGTGCTTGTGAATTGTTTCCACTCACACAGTACTCCCCAGACCACCGAAACCTATGAGGGAATTGCGAGCATGTGAACCCCAATTGATCATAAACTCCACGAATGGAAACATATATTTTCACCCCAAAGTGAAAATGGCTATGCCAAAAAAACCCTCGAAATAAAACAACAACAACCACACCCTATAACTCCCATAGAAATAACATCTCTATGTGCATGAATTTTAATGTTTTTATTAAAGATATTGATGTTCCCTCGAGGGAAAAACTTTAAAGTTTGTAATTTACAACTTTGTTGCATTAGTCCTTCGGGCCATCTTTTTGTTTTTAAGATCTAGATATTCATAATACCCATCATGTAGTGTTACTTAACCCTTAGACTTGAAACACATACGAAGTCAATTATGGGTAAGTAGGTGCCATTTAATCCCAGTGGATTAGCTAAACCAAGGTTTACCATGATATTGAGCATGTGTTTGCAATCCTATTGTAAATATTTATAATGGAGATATGCATCTTTTCAAGTATGGAGATATGTTCTTGCATTGGTATTGTTGTTTATTTATGTGGACCTAACAGATACTTGGAGTGGCTTTGACATACCCGTTACAATTACCAACAAAAAATGAAAAAAGGTGAAGTAATTCCATCATGGGACCTTTTAATATTATCATCATAGTTTGGACATTGACCTTTATTTGTCTAAGACATGACTAGTGAGGAATTTGAGGGAGTAAAAGAATGTAATATGTGATTAATGTATCAAGGAAAAGGGACAAATACAATGCAAAAACTGGTCATTTACAAGGTGGGAGGACACATTAATTAAACTCAAACCCTCACACATCTAAATATGCCATGTAAGTAAGGAGAATATTTTTTCATCAACCTTACCTTAATCCATTTTGTCTCTAGGGGTCATGCAACATTAATAGGCCTATGTCCACCACACAAACCCAACT
The DNA here is from genome assembly GCA_001517045.1 of Pseudotsuga menziesii. Lineage (NCBI taxonomy): Eukaryota > Viridiplantae > Streptophyta > Pinopsida > Pinales > Pinaceae > Pseudotsuga > Pseudotsuga menziesii. The sequence continues at coordinate 111,002 of LPNX010122944.1, forward strand.
ATAAAGGGAATATTTATCATGTAAGTATAATATAGTGTTCGTTTCAAGTTTGGCACACTAAGGATGGATCTCATGGCCTATTCCATGTTCTAGGATAAACATATAGAGTCCCGGGCCATAACATTTTCCTCAAGGGATAGTGGCCCACACATGCGGCCCTAGTCCATAATGTCATCTCTATGTGGGAAATATTTGGCTTACAAGCAATAAATGGCTATTTCAAGCTCTATCCAAGAAATAATCATTCTAATTCATTGGGCCATATTACCAAGTCAAAATATAAAGTCTAATGGTAAGGGGCTCACGGGGCATGTGTGATTCCCTAGACCACCTCAAAGGCCCTATATACTACACATATAATATTTAGCCAATGAGTAAGATATGTTGGCCATTTTGAGGTTTGGCACACCAAGTATGGATTTCAGTCCATAGGCCATGATTTGATGTGGAAAGAGTTGTTGGGACACAAAAAAAATTCTTAGGGCTCATGAACTATGTGCGGGGCCTTAGGCCACCACAAATCCCTAAAAAGGGAATATTGGCATGTGAGAAAGATATAGTACCTCTTTTTATGAATTTTAGTTAACCATGGATATTTATTGTAACTTAAGCAATCGAAAGGTCAAAAAACATAGCCTTAGGCTATAACATTTGCATTTGGTCTATAAGCAAGATATGGTCTCTGTTTAAATATTTTTAACAGTAAAGATGATTTCTATGGCCTGGACCATGGACCAATGTCTAAATTTAGGGTACACGGCCATATGAATTACCTTGGGGCTCATGGCCCATGAATAGAGGCGTAGATTATAACACAAGGCCTACATGGGGAATCTTAGCCTACATGTGAGATATGTTCATCATTTTGAGGAAGGGCATGGAAGGGATGGTTTTCAAGGCCCATGTTATGTCCATATTCGAGGTGATTAAAGGTGCCACTAGAACAATAGAGCTATATTCTTAATTAAATTAGGTATGAAAATGTCACGAGTTTTAATATTATCAACTAGGATTAATTGGAGCTCAATGATGGTGTTGACATGCTCTATTTGTTTTAAAAGATAGATAACTGGTTGGAAGAGGAATTCCAAGAGAGAAAGGTATAAAGGTTATGTGGTATATATGGGTTGTCAGTGCTTGATGCAAGTGGTGCAAGACCCATTTAAACTAACTAACTAATGTCTCAACTTTGTCCCCATGAAGTATGAGGACAACTTTAGATATTTTAATTGCGGTCACAATGATATCTATAATGTCACATTAAATAGTTATAGTAGCATGGAACAATATTTTTATCCCACAAGATAATTTGGGATCATTCAAAGTGAAAAACAAGGATTTTTTAAGTGTCATCTTAAACTTAATTTCTCTTTCTTCATGACTTTTCATTAAAATATTGTAAACAATATGTATGACATCTTAAGGTTCCATGAAATATAGTAATGAGACAAACCTTCAATATGCTACATATATTCAATTGAAACAGAATACACACTACATCTAAGTTTAATGGTGGTCTAGATGAGGATTTAACTTTATAATATTGACCAACAAAAAAAAACTACTTTTCCCAACATTGTGCAAATCATGGATGCTAGTTTGACAAGGGAAAACAATATAACACTCTCAATGCAACATTTAAAGAGAGTGTATGTTAGTATATATAGTTTTTGACTTACAACACCTTGACGATGTATATTATGACATATATAATACACTCTTAAATAAAACATTACAAGGTTCTTATGGTGTTCCACCCACAACATCGACCTCAGTGGTGAAATCCAACCAAAAAATTGTCAAAATGTATGTCGAGTCTCATATTCATGTATGATATTTCATAATATTATATTATATATTTATATTTGTCCTTTGGGGTTGGTCGAAGGTTCAACGCTTGTTAAGATTTTCATTTTTAAGGGAAAGTCTCGATGATAGGGATTACTGGCCATTGTAGATATATAAAATGTAAATATTTGGATATTCAAAACTTTGAGAGGTTACAAATGATTCTAAATATTTGTCATGTTTTACACGTTCATGAAATCTTTAGTGATGATTGGCACTCTTTGTAATACACTACAAAGGTGCATAAACACATGTTGTTAAGGTATGTGCATGCAAAGTGATGAAGTATGTGTATACATTCTATGACTTGGTATAACTAATGTCTTTTTATAGAAACTATGGTTTAATGTATACATTAAAAATTCTATCCATTAAACCGATCGAAAACATTGCACACTTCAATGTTGAGATGTAATACTTAATCGATTGGATGATGAAAATTTTGAATACTAGATACCAAACACCACACTCAAATCATCGACATTCACATAATAAAATTTGTTTCCTAATAACTTGGTATACCTATGATAATTTTGATCTACATCAATATATAGGATCCTTAGAGAATCTTACAAATCAAATTACTTGCAAAAACCAGCAAAAAAGCATGAAAGTGGAACAATTTTACATACACAGTGTGAATAGAAGCTGAATATTATTTAACTATATAACATGTGAATATGTTTAGAACATGTTTATATTACATCTGGTGCAATTTGTGAGGCTTAGGAAGCCAAATATGAGTGTACATGTGAAATTGACCAAATTGGCTTCAATCACCCCTAGGTGGGCCAAACTCACTCCAACTCGGCCCAAATGGTGTGGACATGGATGAAGTGTGATGGAGAAATAATGACTCCTTGACATGCGTGGGTGTGTAAAATATGGTGAGTGGGAGGCTCAAGGTGGCCATTAAATGCTCGAACAGTCCAAAATTTGGGCTAAAACCACCCCTAGCGCTCTGAGTCAACCAAAATTTCCCAATTCAAGAAATGGGAGCACAATTGTCATTAATGAGGCCGTACATGTGGAGTTTGACTGAGCTAGAGTGCTCCTGTAGGTGTGAAAGTAGCAAATTAACTGGTAATTATGTTGGATTAACTTCCCTAAGTCCAAACTATAGCATATCAATGCATAAATGCAATTAAAATTGGCTAAGGATTTATACTAAGGTACTAAGTGGCGTATTACCATTCTGACACCCCCCCCTCCCTTAACCATAACTTAGTACACCTCATGAAATGTTAGATTTTTATCATTCGAGCTAGGATTATGATCTTAGGATATTTAAATGAGAGAATAACATGGACAACAATAAACACAAGAGACAAGAGACACAAAGAATTTTCCTCGGGGAAACCATAAAGGAGAAAACCCCACAACTTCCTCAGAGATAGAATCAGCAACAAAAGTAAAACCTGAAAACACAAAGATGATCTCCTGACAGTAGCAGTCTCTTTCTTGTGCAAGCAACTTCTCCTCTCACTCATGCGCCCCAATGAGTGAATGTGTGTGTGATAAACAAAGAGGCTCACTCTTTATTTATATTCTTTCATTCACTTGAAACCCACTCCAACATGTCGGCCTCACTTAACAATTACTTACTAGAGCCGAGATCTCTAGGAGTGTCTAATAACCCTAGTGCCCCACAACTTGTGGGGACTTTGCCTCCTTCGACCAACAAGGAGGGTTATCCTTAACACAATGGTGGGGACTATTGCCCCGACTTACAATGAGTCACCTAGGGTTGACTTCTCTAGGATATTCTAATAACCCTAGGGCCCCACAATTGCGGGGAATTTAACCCTTGACCAATAGGAGGGTTATCCTTAACACAATGGTGGGGACTATTGCCCCGACTTACAATGAGTCACCTAGGGTTGAATTCTCTAGGATATTCTAATAACCCTAGGGCCCCACAATTGCGGGGAATTTAACCCTTGACCAATAGGATGGTTACCCACAATGACTCGACATGACTTGTTTACATTATAGAACCTCCTGATAGGAACATCGGGGCATGACATGACTCAAGTACATTAAAGACACATCCTAGAATAAACATCAGGATACAATACATAAGATATACAGATGAATACATTCTGAAGTTACAAATACATTAACACTCCCTCTTAACTAGGAAGGTATTCTCTCCACACAATTTATCAGCACAAGTCTTCTTCTCTGTATCATCTGGAACATCATCGAGTCCTCGTCATCTTCAAGTCATCTTCATCTTCAGGTCATATTTCATATTCAAGTCATATTCATCTAGATCTGGATCATCAATCGATCTAGATCATCATCGTTGGACATGGATCATCACTCGATCTGGATCATCTCTGTTGGATCAACATCACTAGATCTGGATCATCATCACTGGATCTGGATCATCACTGAATCTGGATCATCTCTACTGGATCAACATCATTGGATATGGATCATCACTAGATCTGGATCATTATCACTGGATCTGGATCATCACTAGATCTGGATCATCACTAGATCTAGATCATCACTGCTAGATCAACATCACTGGATCTGGATCATCACTCGATCTTGATCATTTCTGCTGTATCATCATCACTCGATTTGGATCATCACTGGGTCAACATCACTGGTGCTATCTCATGATTCTTCTCATCATAGGAAGTTCTACAGAGCCAACCCTTTTTCATGTTGGTTTTAGGCCTACCTCATTGTAGGTCTTTAGTAGCCCTTATATCTGACCCTAAGTCAGAATGGCCAGCACTCACATCTGACCTTGACTTGTCAGGAAGGCAGAGCACTTGCATCTGACCTTGACTTGTAAGAAAGGCACTTAGTCGTAGACTGAGGGTTCCTGGTAACTGACCAAGTGCCTCCATTCAGAGAATGGTAGTAGCCCTTATATATGAAACTAAGTTAGAATGGCCGGCACTCACATCTGACCTTGACTCATCAGAAAAGTGGTATCCCTTACATCTGACCCTAAGTCAGAATGGCCAGCACTCACATCTGACATGGAAGGAAACAATCCTCTCACCATGACAGAATGGCGGTAGCCCTTACATCTGATCATGTAGGAATCAATCCTATAGTCACACCAGAATGGCCGAAACTCACATCTAACCTTGAATCATTAGAAAGGTGGTAGCCCTTACATCTGATCATTTAGAAATCAATCCTACAGTCACATCAAAATGGCCAGCACTCACATCTGACATGAAAGGAAGCAATCCTCTTACCATGACAGAATGGAAAAAACCCTTATATATGATCAAGTGGGAACACATCCCTCAATCACATCAGAATGGCCATGCACTCATATATGATCATGTGAGAACACATCTCACAGTCATATTAGAATGGCCCTCAATCCTAGACTAAGTTTTCCTGGTAAATGACCAGGTACCTCCATTCAAAGAATGGAAATAGCCCTTATATTTGATCATGCAGGGACCAATCCTATAGTCACATCAGAATGGATCAACACTCATATCTGACATGGAAGGAACCAATCCTCTCACCATGACAGAATGGCTCATCCCCTACATCTGACCATGGAAGGAACCTAATTCTCTCACCATGTCAGAATGGATCTAGGTCTCATCATTTCCCCTTGGATGGAACCTCAATATGGAGAACACCAAGCTTCTCCCTAAAGTACTCAAACTTCACTTTGGCCATTTATAGCATAGAATCACATTAGGGGTGATTACATCCAAGGATGACCTGTGAGATTTTCCAGGACCGATTACATCCAAGGAAAACCTACAGGTCTGTTTACATCTAAGCAACGTATGGGCCTCGCCAGGATTTATGCTCAGACAACCTGTCACACAGACTATGCTAGAAATCCCTCTTTGGAGAGATCTCGATCTGGATCACATATTGGAGCTTCACTGCTCCTCTCTCCCAAATATTAAGTGGCAACATCTTTTGCCTCAGTTGTACTCAGTTCCATGCAGGACTCCATCCTGCCAAACCAAGAGATCACATTTGTTCCCATACTGAAGTAGCACCTCAAAATGCTCTTCCTATCAATGTCATTGCCTGCCCAATACGAATCCACATAACCCTCTAGGTTAATCTTCTGAACCGCCTCATAGTTGAGCCCATATTCAACTGTACCCTTCAGGTACCTCACTGCATGTTTTGCAATAATCAGGTGAATATGTCTCAATGTGTTCATAGCAAAGCAAATATCTGGTCTCGTATTTGTCATGTACATCAAGGAATAAATCATCTGACGATACATCGTGGCATCAATCATCTCTGATGAAGAATCTCTCAATAGCTTCATGTTCTATGCCATAGGTGTGGTCATGGCCTTGCAGTCCATCATCCTGAACCTCTTCAGGATCTCTACTGCATACTTCCCTTGTCCAAGGAAGATTCCATCTGCATTCTGCCACACCTCCATGCCTAGAAAATAGTGCATCGACACATAACAGGAGCATCACTGGTCTTCTGTCTTCAACCTTGAAGCAAAGGTTGGAATCCACTTTACTCTTAGTAAAGCCTAGAGTCATCAGTAATCTATCCATCCTGTCATACCATGTCGAACCTTAGGATCTTCTGTAGTCACTCCCTCTGAAGCAGAGCATCATACTCCCTCTGTCTTCCATACTCTATGCACTGAAACATTCTGTATCGGAGTGACAAGTAGCTTCCTATGCTACTAATATTCTATGTAACCATCTAGTGTATAGAATTTTATCTTCAACCTTGTAGCAAAGGTTAAGATATTCATCAAGCTCATCATGTATGTGCTTCAACTCCCATTGGCTGCAAATGTCTCTTTGTAGTCTATGCCTTCTTTTCGTGAGAATCCTCATGCTACGAATCTTGCCTTGTATCCCACGCTGTTTCCATCTACTGTATGATGGAACTACGAACTTCCCTTGACATCATTCTTCTTGATTTGGTATTCCCTTTCCTCTTGGTTACTTCTTCATGGCTGGAAGGTTCTGCATCAATGATGTTGCTGCATTTGTCATATTATTCTTCATCTTGAACTGTTGTTACTTGTTCTTCGAAACAAGTCTCATCCTTCTTTGCTTGTAGGCGATTATGTATGCGATCTTTCCTACAAGTCAAATGCATTTGTATGGTTAGAAACATATCATAAGGAATATTCATACTAGAAAATTCTTATGCATAAATATATCATCATGCAACTATTTTAGCCAATACAACATTCATCCATATCTCACGGAAACTTTCTAGATGCCTTCCATCTCTACCAGGAGAACTTTGAGATTGTGCACTAATCCAATATGTCAGCAAAGAGGTTTCATTCTAGAAAAGTAGCAATGGAGAGTTGTATAGCACCATGAGCTACTTACCCATCACATGCATATTAGTAGTATACTGTCATTAATGCAAACATTCTATCATGCATAATACATAAACAAATGTATAACAAAGCAATATCATGAAATGACAATTGAATACTTATATTTATTTGTTTCATGGGTAGACTCCTTCTTGTGCCTTCAACTTCATCATCTTCTTCATTCATAATAGCATCGTTTCTTATCGAAATGCTAAGATGGATAAGAGATTCTTCAAGAGTTGAGTTCTTCGTATTCCTCATCGCTTGAGGGATCTTCTGTGGATGGTGAGAGCTTGATCTTCAGTTGCTCCCATCTTCTCTTCTCTTATTATGAGTCGAGCTTCTTCTTCTTCCTAGAGTCTGCTGAAAGTAATCACTTTCTTCTGGCATGCATTCCTTGAATGAATGAATCCCATGATCCTGGGAGGCCATTCAAGATGGCTATCACCACTTCTTCATTCTCCACTTCTTCTTCTACTTCTACAATTTGTTCTTTGATTTGAGAGACCCTCGTAAAGTATGACTGTATGGTCTTTGCATTCTAAATCTTCACATTCTTCAATTGGTTTCTTAGCGTCATATTTCGATTTATGTTATTTCCTTCAAATAGCTTGGTCAAGGAGTCAAACATCTTCGGTGTCTTTAATAAAGACAGTTGTGGTACAAGTTGATCTGTGATTGAATCAACAATGATCTTCTTGGCTTTGACCAAGTTATTCTTATGTAAGGCTTTGAGCCTCATCTCCCTTTGGAACTGGGACCTCTCTACTCATGTAGGTGTCTAATTCATTTTCTTCAAAGAGATAATATACTTCCATGCTTGGAAGTTATCCATTTCACAAGGCTTATCATCAAGATGATGTGATATATCACTTTTAATTGAGAACCTCAAATGGAAATAGCGAAAGATTAGATCTTACCGATTTGAGGTGTCCGTCCTGGTTCCAGAGCTAGCTGATCGAGGGTTTGTCAGAGAAACCATAATTTTCAAAACTTGGAATATTCTAGATATGATTGGATAGAAATATATATCTCTTCAATTTAAGCTGTCCAATGTACTCCTTTTCTGAAAATAGTAGAGGGAAGCTCCCGGAACAGGAAGCCCTCGTTTTCCAATTTCTTCTGCATAAATGCCTGTTATTGTTTCTGCGGTATCTCTGAAATTAGTGCTCCTATATGTCTAAAAATTTGCATCAAGGTATCCTCTCTTATCCCTATTCCAAAACCCTAGGTTTCATCAGAATTGGTTTCACCAATTGGGACTTATGATTGTTTTCCCAACGTGATCTATTACAGGACTGTTCAGAACAACAAAGTTGTACAGACTTCGACATGTCCCTGGTTCATCATCTGGGTCTGAAACTTGGAGCACAAATAGTACAGTCCATGCCCTTTCTGGAACATCTTAAGAAGTTGCATTTGAACCTTTGTATCCCAATATATATCAATTCTCCCTAGGTGTCCTGTTTAGGGATGAATGTTGGAAGAGGCTGGAACCCTAACTTGGAGGGATCATATCTCCCAGAATATAGAGAATAGGAGGATGAATTTTGGATATAGTGTACATCAAGATTTTTTCTTTGAAATCTGATATTTTCATCTCTTGAGCCTTTGCAAATCCTGAGATATAGTGAATGTACCAAAACTTATCAGTTTTAGCATTTTAGGGTTTTTCCAGCTTAGGGTCAAACTAGGGTTTGACTTTCCTGAAGTTTCACCAAACCAATAATATTGACCCAGGTCTCTAAACTTCCATTTTGATGAGGAGAGTAATCCTATGCCAGGATTACTCAAAAATTCCTCTTCTGTAAGAAGCCCTAATTTCCCCCACCAAAAACTGAAAATGCTCGGAATTGAATTCCGCTTCGACAGAAAGATGCACCCTTCAATGGAGAGTCAGCCTAGCATACTTTTGCTGATGGATTGTGGAGAGAGACCCAAAAATTAAGAAGCCCTATATTTTGTAGCTGCATAATGTCTTCTTCTCAGGTTAGCTCTGATACCATGTTATATTTTTATCATTCAAGCTAGCATTATGATCTTAGGATCTTTAACTGAGAGAATAACATGTACAACAATAAACACAAGAGACAAAAGACACAAAGAATTTTCCTTGGGGAAACCATAAAGGAGAAAACCCCACAACTTCCTTAGAGATAGAATCAACACCAAAAGTAAAACCCGAAAACATAAAGATGATCTCCTGACAGCAACAGTCTCTTTCTTGTCCCAACAAGTTCTCCTCTCACTCATACGCCCCAATGAGTGAATGTGTGTGTGATATATAGAGAGGCTCACTATCTATTTATATTCTTTCGTTTACTTGAAACCCACTGCAACATGTCGTCTTCACTTAACAATTACTTACTAGGGCCGACATCTCTAGGAGTGTCTAATAACCCTAGTGCCCCATAACTTGTGGGGACTTTTCCTCCTTTGACCAACAAGGAGGGTTATCCTTAACACAATGGTGGGTACTATTTCCTCAACTTATAATGACTCACCTAGGGTTGAATTCTCTAGGATAGTCTAATAACCCTAGGGCCCCACAACTGTAGGAACTTTAACCCTTGACCAATAGGAGGGTTACCCACAATGACTTGACATGACTTGTTTACATTATAGAACCTCCTGATAGGAACATTGGGGCATGACATGAGTCAAGTACATTACATGCACATCCTGGAATAAACATCGGGGTACAATACATAAGATATACAGATGAATACATTCCAAAGTTACAAATACATTAACAGAAAATAATGTGGGATTCCTTGGAAACAAAGGCTCAAGTCATCTCAATACAAACATAAATTTTATTTATCCATGTAAAATTAGGAAAAGAAGGAAAAACTCATGGGACAAAACATTCCCTCGAAAGGACATAGGGATGAAAACCTCAAAAATAGAATCAATCACCATCCATCACTCACTCCAAGAAAATATCTCAAGTGATTGAAGGTCTTCTCAGTAAAACTCTTGGTGAATATGTCAATAGTTTTCCCGGTGGATGGGAAATACTACAAGGAAATCACTTAGTCATGCACTAAGCCCCGGATGTAGTGCATATAGATCTCTATGTGATTTGTTTTCTGATTCTAAATTGCATCAGTAGATATCTTGATGACACTTTGATTGTCCACCCAAATGTTGGTAGGATAATCAATTGCAACACCTCTTGAAGAATTCCTTCCAACCAAAAACACCGTGTGGCTGCATTCACTTCTGCCCTGTACTCGGCCTCTGCTGAAGAAAGATAAATTGTACGTTGTTTCTTACCAGACCAACAAATAGAAACTTCAACAAGCATGAAAAAAAACCTGAATTTGACTTTCTGTTAGTGGGATGTCCAACCTTATATGAATAAGAAAATCCAGCTAGTTGAAGTGAAGAACTAGCTGCATAGTGTAACCCAAAACTCTTTGTTCCTTGGATATATTGGAGGATCCTTTTGGCTTCCTTCCAATGGATCTTATGTGGATGATGCATATATCTTTATACAACACTTACAACATAAGACAAATCAGGTATTGTATGTGTAAGGTACATCAAACTACCAACTAGCTTCTTGTACTATGTACAATCTACAAAATGAGAATCACCAAATTCACCTAGTTTTATGCCAGAAAGAAAAGGGCACTTGGCTACCTTACAATAAGCCATATTGACATATATTAGCATGTATGAAGCATACTTAGGTTGACTCAGCATGATGCCTCTTTCAGATTGCTCAATTTTCAATCCTAGAAATTGTTTTAGCAATCCGAGATATGTCATTGCAAACTTATTGTGTAGGGATGCCTTGATTGATCCACTTTGATCATTGCAGCTCCCTATAATTAAGAGTATTATATTTTTATCAATTAGACAGTATTATCTTAGGATCTTATTTGAGAGAATAAGATGCACAACAATCAATCACAAGAGACAATATACACAAATATTTTGCTCAGGGAAACCATAAAGGAGAAAAACCCGTAACTTCCTCAAAGATAGAATGGGCACCAGTGGTAGTAGTAAGACCCAAAGACAAAAATATGATCTCCAATAGTTGTTCTCTCTCTCACTTGAGTGAGCCTCTTCTTTCTCACCTATGCGCTATAGTTGGGTGAGTGCGTCTCAAATAGAGAGGCTCACTCTCTATTTATACTAATTTTTGACTTGACAATTACTTACTAGGGTCGAATTCTCTAGGAGAGTCTAATAACCCTAATGCCCCAAAACTGCAGGGAATTTACCCTCCGATCAATTAGGAGGGTTAACCTCTATGACTTTACATGACTTGATTACATTAATGATTCTCCCGATAGGAACATCAGGAACCAATGAAATACAATATATAAAATATACAAGTGAATACATTCTGAAGTTACAAATACATCAACTCTCCCTCCTAACTAGGAAGGTATTCTCTTGACACAATTCATCACCACAAGTATTTGTCACTAGATCAAATATGGATCATCATCAAGGCTGGATCATCACTGGATCATCATCAAACCTGGATCATCATTAAATCTGGATCATCACTGGATCATCATCATCATCACTGCTTTCGCTATCTCAATCAAATGGTGTTATCTCTTAATTCTACTCATCATAGGAAGTTCTATAGAGCCATCCATTTTTCATGCTGGTTGTAGGCCTAGCCTCCAGGTAGGTCTTCATATTCTTTAGGGCTTATATCCAACCATGGCAGGATAAGCCTACCACCATGTCGAAAAGGTCCACCCAACACTTATATCTAACCATGGGAGGAACACATCCAGTATCTATGTCAGAATGACACTCCTAGCACTCACATCTGACCATGGGAGGCCCAACTTGACACCATGTCAGAAAGGAACAACACTCACATCTGACCATGGGAGGCCCAGCCTGCCACCATGTTAGAAAGGATCGTCCATCACTTATATCTGACCATGGGAGGCCCAGCCTGCCACCATGTCAAAAAGGCTCAGCACTTATATCCGACCATGGGAGGCTTGTCCTACCACCATGTCGAAAAGGATATGCAATTACATCTGACCATGGGAGGCCTAGCTTGCCACCATGTTAGATAGGCTCACCACTTATATCCGACGATGGGAGGCCCAACCCGCCACCATGTCGAAAATGCTATGCACTTACATCTGACCATGGGAGGCCCAGCTTGCCACCATGTCAGAATGGCTCTGTACTTACATCTGACCATGGGAGGGCCAGCTTTCCACCATCTCAGAATGGCTCTGCACTTACATATGACCATGGGAGGAACCTATCCTACCACATTGTCAAAAAGGCACACAGACTCATCGCTTCCCCTTGGAAGAAACCTTGATATGGAGAACACCAAGCTTCTCCCCAAAGTACTCAAACTTCATTCTGGCTAATGGCTTGGTCAACACATCAACTATTTTCTTGTCCGTTGCAACATAATGGAGCTTCACTGCTCCTCTCTGCACCATATCCCTAATATAGTGATATTTAATCTTGATATGCTTGGACTTGTCATGGAACACCGGGTTCTCCGACAACTTCACACAACTCTGGTTGTTGCAATATATACAAGTAGCATCCAACAAGAGATCAAACAAATCAGATAGTAGCTTCCTTAGCCACACTGCCTCACAACTAGCCAAGCAAGCTGTGACATACTCTGCTTCGGCTGTACTCAGTGCCATGCAGGATTGCTTCCTACTAAACCAAGAGATCACACCTGATCCCATGCTGAAACAACACCCGAAGTGCTCTTCCTATCAATGGCACTACCTTCCCAATCTCAATCAACATAACCTTCCAGGTTAATTTTCTGATTCACCTCATACTTGAGCCAATAATCAACTGTACCCTTTAGGTACCTCAGAATATGCTTTGCAGCAATCAGGTGAACATGTCTAGCATTCGTCAGAAACTATCTGGTCTCGTATGTGTCAGGTACATCAAGGACCCAATCATCTGATGATACATCGTAGCATCAAATGACTCGGATGAAGCATCACTCAATAGCTTCAGGTTCGATGCCATAGGTGTGGTCATGGCCTTGCAGTCCATCATCTCGAAACTCTTCAGGATCTCTACGGCATAATTCCCTTGTTTTAGGGAGATTCCATTTGTACTCTGCCACACCTCCATGCCTAGAAAGTAGTGCATCATACCCAAGTCCTTCATCTCGAACTTAGCAGCAAACTTGCTCTTCGTATCAGCAATCAACCCATCCTCACCTGTTACAAATAGGTCATCTACATACAATAGGAGTATCACTTGATTCCCTTCTTCAACCTTGTAGTAAAGGTTGGAATCCGCTTTACTCTTGGTAAAGCACAAACTAGTTAGGAAGCTGTCAATCCTATCGTACCATGACCTGGGTGCATGTTCCAAACTGTAGAGGGCTTTCTTCAATTTACACACATGAGTTTCCATATCATGTGTCTCAAAACCGAGTGGTTTTTCCACATACACCTCCTCTTCAACTACACCATTCAAGAAAGCAATCTTGACATCCATCTGGTGTATCTTCCATTTCATTATTGCAGCTGGAGATAGTATTGATTTGATGGAAGTGTATCTAGCTATAGGTGTAAACATTTCTTCATAATCTATTCCTTCTTTCTTTTAAAATCCACGAGCCACAAATATTTCTTTATATTTCTCTATGCTGCCATCTGCAGCATGCTTGATCTTGTAGATCCACTTAGAAGTCACAACAGACTTCCCCTCTGGTCTTGGGACAACATCCCATACATCATTCTTCATGATCGACTGGTACTCCTCGGTCATAGCATCTGTCACATACCCCAATTTTGTAAAATAATGTTAATTGTTTTAATTTGGTTTCCTAAGACATTATGTTAAATTTAATGCTAAGTAGGAACTGATGACTCAGCAGAGTCAAAAGAAGTGGAATGTAATTCTAAATATTTTATTATTAATAAATAAAAAGTGGAGACAACAGCTTGGGAGAGCTGTTAATAAGAGTGTTACTGGTCAAACTGGTGGAAGGAACTAGGTGGAGGGAAAAAGACAAGTGGCAACATCCTCAAACACTTCCTATGTTGTAGGTGGCAACTTCCCTACATTTGGGGTCATGATCCCCCAAGAAAGTGGGATCAGAGCAGGTGGCTCAATAAATGACAACTAACCCAAAAAGACCTAGGCAATCTTTTAAAAGTACCCAATGAATAGAGCTGGGGTTGCTCAGATATTTTCCAGGAGAAGAGTCATTCAGCAGGAATGCACTTCAAGGAATTCATTGGGAAAAAGGAAAAACTGTAAGGAAGGTGTTTTGAGAGATAATCTGCAGTAACTTGGTATGATACAGCTTGCTAGCTGAGAGAACTTGTTGATAAGTTCAGGAATTGTATTAAATCTAAAGACTGGTACTTGATTATTGCTACACCTAGTTCCAGCTAGGGAGACCAGAGCAAGCTCGGGGGTCATGAGGAGTCATTTTTTGAGCGCCCTCCAGGAGTTGGTAGGGAGGAACAACCTCCCATTGCTGTTCTCGTCCAAGCTCGAAGAACAAGTTCCTGTTATTTATTAATTTTTGTGTATTATCTGTGTGTGATTGAATGATGCACTGTAGCTTATGATGTAAAGATTTAGATGGTTTAGTAATGAAGTTGTTCTTAGTTTGTTTAGTAATTAGAATCATTTTGATGAAAAATAAACACCTACCTGTGTTTTTCCTCATCTGGAGTGATCCAGACCGTACTCCAGCATAGGTGGTGGAATTATAAATAAAGATAGTATGATGAAAATGTAGAATAAAATGTTAGTGGAATTATAGAATATTTCCTTTTGTTTTGTTATCAGAAGAAATATCTTTTGTATCAGGAGTAGTATTAAACCTGGACTGAAACTGTCAGTTTATTAGAAACAGAGAAATAAGCTATATTATTTACTGATAGTAATATGTATGGGTAGATAAAACAGTTCTTGATACATTAGTTACTTTCAGTAATCTTATTGCTTATTTAAATTCAAGAGAAGAGAATAATAGTTAAAGCTAGAGTAGGGTTAAGCTAAATAGAAAGGCTTTACAACTCTACAGTTTATTTCTTTTCAGTTTAGGCTAATTAACTACTGCTTGTATAATAATCAAAATTGAAAGAAAGATAGCTAGAATTTTGATTTAGTTCTACAGATAATCTATTTGATTTCAGAATTTACTTATGGATAGTAATGCATGTTATTCATTTATTCTGTACTATCTAGTTAAGCATAAACAAAATCAACAATTGCCAACCTATACTTTTAAGCTGTCAACAAATGCAGTACATATTTCTTTTACTTTTATTTTTATAAATATTTACTTGTAACATAAACAAGACAATATAGAATACAGAGAGTACTTCTAAAAAGTATATAGTACAGTAAGTGTAAGAACACAGTAATAAAATACTAACTTATTCTGCGAGTATAAATAAACAAAGAAATAAGCTAATAAATATATAATTATAAGAACAGTATTATTATGTAAATAAGTAATGTTCTTTTCTTATTATAGTAAATAGTAAACAAGATATAATTCCTGTATTCAAAAGCTGTAGCTGGCAGATACAGAAGTACCTCAATAAAAACATAAAGTCATTATATTCTGAAGGGTAACAATTATGAAACAACATTTATAGTTCTTTTAAATAAAGTAAATTAATATAAAAGTAACGTACAGAAACCCTAGCAACTAAATTTAAAAATATTACAAGTACGCGCAAGAAATAACCAACACAGTGACAGTAGGCTCGATTTACCGAGTTAGCCAAACAGTATACAACTTAAGTAATAACCCAATAATTTACAGAAGCACAATTATAATAAAAGATGTTCTTTTCTCAAAAGAAACAGTATATACTTATTATATATTTTTCGAATTAGGTTCGAACCCTACTAACATCAAAAATACAACAGAGTTAACAAAAAATGAAAAAGTCTAATACAATGTATGAGCTCACAATTTCAAAAAAAACTTACAGAGCGAGGATTTTGTAGCCTTTTATCATTTACATGTACTTATACACAGTAACTGTAATAACAACCAAAATTTACACTCACGGATGAAGCCGGAGAACCCTGCCTTAAGCAAGGGTTTTAACACCCATTAAAAACAGTGAACCAAATAACCAGAATAACCAAAACCCACAAGGGTTATTCAGGCCGCGGCGACCAACCCATAATATCCCATAAGGGATTGGACAAAGTAGAATGGCCATGGAAATTCCAGGGCTTACCATAACCATCAAGTCGCCGCAACCTTGTACCAGCAACGCAGAGAGAAAGAGACAGGTTTATACCTGCGAATTCATCACACTTTTTACTGTTAATATTTTATATCAAAAGTAAACAGCTATATAAATAAAGCAATCTGCAATAATAATGAATGAGTTAATGACGTTCTTACCTCAAAACTTAATTGAAATGTAACCACCGATAACCAGCAACGCAGCGACCAACACGAGGAGGAGACATACTTTCATTTGCCACAGGAAAGTTGGAGGTTACTGACACTGTATTCATCAACAGTGGCCAAGAGTTGAAGCATTTTACTGAGCAAGTGTACCACTTGGGCCGTAACCAAACACTACAAAACCCTATGCACCAGTTACTTAAGAGAAACAAAACCTCGACTGCCACTGCCGAACCCGAGGGAGGGATGACTTGCAGACTGACAGACATTGAATGGAGCAAGCGGTGGAAGTTAAAAACCTGGAGAAATGCAACCATTCTAATCTAAGCGATGAGGGCATTCCATTGCAGCCCTTCTCTCTCAGTATCCAAAGCAGAAATTACGCAGGGCGAAAGACCAAAAACAGGTTAGGTGACTGTCACTCAAGCTAGTTACAGAAAGCGACATGAAGGTCGCAGTGCAGTAGCAGAGCAGACGGAGGTGAGAACGATGGATAAATAATAATTCTAGGGTTACAAGTGGTCCTTTAATCTACGCAACACATGGCCAAAACGATGCCACGATAGCGAGCAAATAAAATTGCATATGGCGGGTTCAAGTCTATAGTTCCAGCAATCATTCCCTCACGAGCATTCTTCCAATCATTTGATAATTAGAGAATCAACCATAGTCTTTAACTCCAAAGTCAACCTACATTTACGTTGCATGATATTTGAGAATCATTATTATATATAACTAGGTTGAAAAGCTTATCAACGGCGTGGAGAACTTACGACCCAATAATATGCATTATGGTATACAAATACTCAACAGTCATAACCTTGATATTAGTAAAATTTGTTTATGTTATGGAAAGAATTTATAACGTTTATCCTTCTTGGTGAGAAATTTACTTATAAATAAATATTCTTCCAACCAAGTATTTGTAACATAAGCAAAGCTAGAATCAATACTCAACCTAGCATATTATGTTTGTAAAGAAGATAAAGGAGGTTTTTCGTAAAAGAATATAGAACTTAAACAAAGGTAAACCATAGACTCTTCATGGGGAGGGTCTATCCTATGACCCCTTGTTTAATGAACATGGCATTTATATACTATCCAACTTAACTTTATTCAAAGATTAGGCTAATTGTTATGTTATAAAAGAAATTCATATAATTATTCTTTGATAAATATCTTTCCTGCTAATATTAGTCTCATCATCTTTGTAAGAATTAGTATTGAACTAGAAAGGTATGTTTTATGCATGATAAGGCTCCAAATGCTTAATTGCTTAACCTTGAAATTCTGATGATATATATATGCCATAACTGAATGTTACTTTCCAAGCAATTATAGTACAGAGGAATTTAACCCTCCAACACTAATATATTTTAAATGAGTGTAGTATGCAAGAAGGTTATAATCCCTTTTATCTTCAAAATAATGGAAGTAGGACATTGGTACATAAATTTTTTATCAATATACACCACGATCATATCAAGCAGTGGCCAAGTCGCCAAGTCAATCATGGCGTAAATAGTAACTACGCGTAATTTTAAATTAAACTACTGACTTTATAACTCTGCCATTCTTACTTTGCTTGTAAAGAAATATTTAAGGCTTTTTACACTTAACGACTATGATAGACATCCATTAGTTCAGTAAATATCAAGAACTATAAATTTACATCTACTAGGAAAAAGGAAGTTGTAGCCATTATTAACAAAACTGAATCTCATTCCTTAGCATCTTAAAAAGGAAGACAGCTTAATGATTTTACCTCAAGAAGCTTTGGAAATTGATTAGCAATTATATTCTATACTGAATTATTATTGTGCGACGAACTTATATCAGAATACTTTAGAATTAACGGCAAGAAGCACCCAAACTTTTACCTGTAAGTCTGAAGCACAGGAAAACTTTTGCGTTAGCTCGAAAGCTAAGTAAGCCCAGAAATTCATGACAGTTCCACCTTGTGGTTTCAAGAACAACATGTCAGTAAACTGAAAAAGAAATCGTTCTTTAAGATAAACATAATCAAATAGATAATTCAAATAATTGAATTCATCAACATTTAACTAATCAAATAATTAGTTGACTGCATTTATGAAATTTATCTGTATTTTGAAAATTTTAAATTTTTCGGAAATTTTGGGGTTTTGACAGCATCCTTCCATTCTTTCTTTTCTACCACTTCTTCATAGTTGGAAGGTTCTTTATCAATGATGTCACATACTAGGGCTACATATCCAGAGTAGGACCTGGCTCTCTTCCTTTATTTGTGCATTTATTCTAGAGCTCCATATCTTTCTGCACCTTGGATAGCCTCTCATACCCATGCATGTTTCCTCTTGTGACGATTCTTCTCTTGGGGTGGATCTACAGTTTCATGGGGTTCTTCTATTTCTTGATTTTCTTCTTGAGTTACATCATTCATATTTTTATCTTGAATCCTGGGTACTTCTATTTCTTTAGGGTCTTCAATAGGTATCTTTCTGGATTTGTTATAAGTTGAGTCTTCGTCAAAAGTTATGTCTCCACTGATGTCAATCTTGTTGAATCCTGGGAAGTATATTCTATAAGCCTTCGACATTTCACTATATCCCACAAATATACCCTTCTTTCCTGAAGGATCTAACTTTGTCTTGTTTCCTTTTGGAATGTGTATGTACACTGGAAAGCCAAATATTCTGAGATGACTGAATTCTAGTTTATTTCCAGAGAATACTTCTTCAGGTGTCTTGTTCTCAAGTACTCTATGTGGAGTACGGTTCTGTACATCTGTACATACACAACTATCCTAGCAGTTTCTGCCCATAGATGCATGGGAAGATCTTGATCATGAAGCATTTCCCTTGCAGCTTCCATGACCGTTCTATTCTTCCTTTCTGCAACCCCATTCTATTGTGGATTATATGGAGTGGTCAACTCCCTCTTAATCCCTGAATCTTTGCATAATTCTTTGAAATCATTTGATGTGAATTCTTTGGCATTGTTTGATCTAAAGGTCTTGATTTTATTTTCTGTGTGGATCTCAATCAAGGCTTTGAATTATTTGAACTTGCTGAATACCTCATATTTTTTTTTCAAGAAGTATATCCATGTATTCCTAGAAAAATAATCAATGAAAGAAACATAGTATACATACCCACTCAATGAACTGGATGACATCTGACCGCATACATCAGAGTGGATGATTTCCAATATTCCTTTTGCCTTGCTCTCGCTACTTGGAAATGTCTTCTTTGTGTTCTTTCCTTTCACACATTCTTTGCAAAAACCTTCATGCTTTGCCTGTATTTTTGGAAGACCTTCAACAGCTTTTCTTGCAAGTGATAGTGCCCTATAGTGCACATGTGCAAGCCTTCTATTCCAAATTTCATTTGGATCTACTGAGTCATGGACCAAGGCTTGTTCTGGTTGGCCCTTTAGCTTGTATAAGCCCCCCTCTTGCTCTCCAATCACTACTACATCATCCATAGTCTTTCCATTTTCCCACATAAGGACTTGGCCATCTACAAATGCAACCCTTATGCCTTTTGCATCTAATACAGATATGGAGAGGAGATTTTTCTTTAGTCCTGGTACAAACAAGACATCCTTCATCTTCATAGACTTTCCAGAGTCTAACTTATAGGAGGATTCACCACTACCTTTTATTGGATAATGGTAGTTATCCCCAAGTTTTACTTTATGGGGTGATTCATGTTCAGATAGTTTGACAAAAGATTCCTTAAATCCTGTCATGTGCTTGGAAGACCTACTGTCTATAAGCCAATCATTGCTTTCACGTGTGAGAGTTCCCATGAGGGAAAAAATCAGAACATATTCTTCATCACTTTCTTGTTTGATTCTCTTTATGGAACGTTCATCATCCTCTGCAGTGTGAGCATGATGTCTTCTTTTGTTTTCCTTCTTCTTGTGAGAGCCCTTGTTATTCTTGGGACAATCTCTTGCAAAGTGTCCTATCTCATCACATGTAAAGCATTTGTATTTAGATATGTATTTGTTATATTTTCTAGGGTTATATTTCTAGTGAGAATGCTTACCTTTCGGATGATGATAGTCCCTCCTGATTTTCTTGTAGAGTACTACAAGAGCTTCATATTCAATTCCCATATTTTCTTCTCGGGATACTGTTCAAGATTCTTCTTGTGAGTTAGGTTTATTGGGGCGTTAAGGAGCTAGGAAAGGATAAATGCAAATATGGTGGTCTCAATAGAGAGTTAAGGACACCTCCACCAGAGCTAGCCTAACTTCTAAGACATCCACACACCCAATCCCAGGAATCAGTCCCTTCTCTGCTTCACAGTTCCTCAGGCCCTGACTTCCATTTCCAATTCTCTTCGAGGGTTTTGGATAAGAAATCCAACAACCTACTCTATCTGAGTGGCTCCCAAACACTAGGTTTCTCAAGCATACCCAGCCTCCAATCCTACTCTAAACAGTCCAAAGACCAACCACTGCATAATCGCAGTGAAACAAGCAGTTCACAGCTCTGTGAAGAAAATGAGGACAACAAGGTGACAACCTAAACGAAATGGTGAACACAACTCAAGTCAAACAAGATGATCCAGAGTTTTTCTTGGTCCTAGCGTGGCCAAAACAAATCAAAAGCAATCCCAAAAGATGTTTGCACACGCAGCAACCCAAAACCAGGGGAAGATCAACAACCCAATTGCACAATGAAACAACGACAGTGTTACATAGTCTGAAAATGGGAAAGAAGCTAGATTCTCAGCCTACGCCTGAGAAATAACATACACACAGACCCCAATTGGTAAGGGAAAAGCATACCCAAAAGAAATCGTGCCTCTTAGGCCGCTCTTCAAGCTTGCCACAGGAGAACACAATCCTGACCTACGCGTGAGGTAAAACAATACTCCCTATGTGAAGGGGAAACTTACACAAACCACAATAAGCAAAATGTGGAGAGCTTGACCGACTGCTTGCATGAGGAGGGAAAACAGAAGCGGTGGGGAGAGTGGGAGAGAGTGGAATGATGCCCCTCTGTCTAAGCGACGTGAAGAGGAAGAGTCCGCTGGTGGAGTGGGCACGTGGGCAAGGATTGACAACCCTACCACACCCACCACCACTCAGTAATAACTGCTCCCAGCTAATAGACAACAGAAGTTTAAACGGGTGGTTGACACATGGCTTTTCCCCATAGCCCCAAAGTTCAACAATTCCCCCTCCTTATCCTTAGGAAAATCATGCCATTTTCATTAACATTGCACCGTCGTAGCTAGATGTAGGTTCATTTTAATTAATGTGCATATTTACATGATGCCAAAACTATTATGTGCTGGGTAGCACGATATACCATCGACAACGATCCCAATTGCCGAAACATAACACAACCAAATCGATGGTGGGGCTTTTGATTTTAGCTCCACACCACGATTAATTACAATATATACATCATGTATATTTTAATGCAACTGAGGTCAAAACCAGGGTATTACAATCCCCTCCCCCTTGGAATAACATTGTCCTCGGTGTTACAATACATAGGAATACATATACAATTTGCACATCCAAAATTTCAAAATTTTGCAGATTTGTCCCATGTTCAATTATTTACTTGAAATTTCAGGACCAAGCCCCTCAGCTTTCATGAGATTCTCTTGCTGGTTCTCATTTTTTGGCTCATCCCCAAGTCTAGGAACTTTGTGGCTGCTACCCTCTTTATGTTCCCTTGTTGGGCAGTCCTGGCGGTAATGATCTCCTCTGCATTTCCAACATTTTGCTGGCTGCTTCATCTTTACCTGCTCAATTTCCTTTGAGTCTTCATGCATGGAACGTTTCTTAATGGATCGCTTGGACGAATGTCCCATCATTGATCCACTTTCCTTTCCTTTACGGGTTGCTCTCAGAAGGATTTTTACCTCCTTTTGCAAACCAATGGAGTCTTGTAAAATCTGGTGGTTCATCTCATTCTACCTTTTCTGTATCTTGAGAACCTCTCCAATATTCTCTTGGGTCTTGGCAATTGTTTGAAGAATACTTCCAGTCAATTCCAACAAGTTTTTGGTCTGCTGCCATGATCAATGTGCACTACTGGATTTCACTTTTCTCACCTGTGAAATGCATCATTGAAATTCTGTTAGACCAAGCATATTATAGGCATTAAAGTCAGTCAATTAATTGCCCAATTCAAATTATAGGAAGTATCAACTCAAAATGGGCCTCCTAAAAAAAATTAATAAAATAATAGTTAAAATAATAAAATAATATTTATTAATTTTGGAGGAAGAAAAGAAAAAAAACTATTTTTTTGTTTGTATTTTCGGCATATCTCCTCACGTTTTTAATCAAATTTCGATCGGGAGAGCTCGTTGGATGCAGAATTAAATTCCAGATCCAACGAGTACCCATTTGGCATACTTTTGACAGACCTCGCTACCCCAAAAACAAGAAATACCTGAAAAACAACGAGCTCTCCCGATCAAAATTTGATTAAAAACAAGGGGAGATATGCCGAAAATACAAACAAAAAAAGTAGTTTTTTTATGATACCTATATCCAAATTTATATTAAAAAAGTGTTTAAGACCTATACGGTATTTCAAATTTAAAGCAAGTTCATTGGCTAACACACGATGACATGGAATTTGAGTTAAAGTTAAAAGGCCCATTTTGAGTTGAAATTTCCTCTAATGGGCATGACAGTCCAAGTCTTTTCAAGGAGACTTTCTTACTCTTCATGTCTTCCCAACAGGCACATGAGCTCATTCATGTCCATTCTTGGGTAGGGAATTAACTATTCTAGCATTCACAATTTACTTTAAGCAAATACACACATTCTATTTTCAGTCATACATGCATTCAACAATCTTTTGTTTTCACAATGCATATATATATAATCAAAAGGAAAGAGAGAGCAGCAAGTTTTTCCCCTCTTTGTCTCGTTCCATCCTGGAACCCACACCACCACTGTGGTTTTCATGCTCTCAGCCTCTTTCACTTCACCGTGAATGCTGGACCGATCCTTCTTGGTCATGACACTTAGTGTTTCCGGTCTATTTCAGACCTCTCAACCATGGAGCCTCCCCACATGGTTTGTCTCGGCTGCTAGGACCTTCACAGTCTTACTAGCACCTTTTTCATTACTGCTCATTCTGAGCTCTTCAGGACAATCACATGTCCACATGCACCCCTAGGATGCTCTCATAGTCCTTGCTCCCAGCGATACCTATATTCAAACATTTCATAGATTCACATGTTGAGTTTATTCTCAATGGTTTTTATCTCTTAAACAACAACTTAGAATCTCATAACCAATCATATACACATCTATTTTCATAAGCAAGAAATTGCAAATAATCCAATACTTATCTGTATTGTGCGTTTCCTCTTTGGTCCATAGGATCCTACTTCGCTTTGCAAGCCTTGGGATTGCTTATGGACTCGGATGTTAGGTTAGCACACAAGCTGCTCCTCAACACCAAATAATTAATGTCTAGCCAGTACACCTTCACGCCAACTAGGAAGGAACAAATCAGCCAAGCCAACACAGTTGGGTTTATCAAGCCATGCACTTATATCAGCCATGCACTTATATCAACAATACACTTATATCAACCATGCACTTATATCAACAATAAATCACCATTTCTAGGTCCAGGATCTACTATGGATCCCTAGGCATATAATAGCATTATTTCAGTGACATCTTCACCACATCCTTTTGTACATATCAAGCACAGTCAATCTAACCTACACTTGGGTTTATCAGACTGCCCAGCCAAGCCAATCCACAATTGGGTTTATCAGGCTGCAGGAAACCAAGTCAGTACACTTATATTAACAACCAAACTGCATCTTTTTATCCTGTCAACACAAGCAATATCAACAACCTCATCAGCGTTATTGCTCTAAAACTGTAATCATGTTTCATATCATTCACTATCAAGTATTGAGACACCAGGAGTGCGTCCACCCCCAAGGGTGTAATCAATATTGAAAACCCTTTCATGATCTAACATCAGGAAAGTGTGCACCCCTTTCCGATGTGTGTCATGTAGGCCCTATTCATACTCAAGCAGTCTACCATAATGGAAATAGAATCAAAACATGCTCTGCATATTGAATTTAACAATTTGACGTGCATATTCTTAGCTAGGGTCACATAACATTTATCCATTTGTCGAGGCAGTATTCCTTCGTTAAGGAGGAATGGGGCTCCCTTATTTGAGTTGATAGTCCCTCAATTTGCCATCCCAACTCCCTTTTACATTTCATATCCACACATGTCTTACCGACATAATCTATACCATCTCACTCATGTTGCTTACCAAACATGTAGTGCAGATGAGACATTTCCAAAATGTCCAATGGAGTTTCACCCGAAACCCATTTCCAAGATGGGGGAGAACCTCCCAATAAAGTTTGGCTCCTGCAGGCCATCACACATGATCTTCCTGCAATGTGTACCCCTGGCACATTCATCAAGTATCCAAATAGTCAATCATTATCTGATAATACAATCCAAATTGATTGTTCTATAACCAAGCAATGACATTCGTAATTAAATTCAATAGGAATTTGCAACTTTGTCTACTACAGAAATTGATTTGCTTAGCAATGAGGTGATTCTCATTTGTGGGTCTCTTGTAAGCAACACCACTATGCCCATTATTATTTTATGCTTACTAGCATAACATGAACACCCACTTACAATGCGTCCTCCTGACACACTTCTATGCAAGCCAATAGTGATTAGTAGTTTTCAGCAATTTCTCAAATCTGAAATTTACAAATTTAAATTGACAATTTATTCAGCATACAAACTATTTTCACAACTATGAGACTCTTCTCATGAGGTTTGGCTCTTTCACATGGTAGATTCCGGTCCTTGTCATGGTCTTACCCACTTTTCCATGCCCCAAACAATCTACTTGAAATCTGAACTTCAATCAGCCACACACTTGGTAAGTCTTGAGGCATATAACCTTTTCCATTGCTGCAACAATCACTAAAACATTTCCAGAATTATAGAATTCAAATAATTCCAGCTGTTAGCACATCAATATTACCAAAACTCATTTACTTCACGCAATCATTATCATACTAAAATTGCAAGGTATAGTCATATCATTTATGCCAAAATGAAATGTTTAGATAATCCTTACTTCATAAGTGTATCGTTTGTACCACCTTTCCCTTCCATAGAGCATTTCTGGCAGCTAATCGATCATGACTACCCTCTTCATGCACTTACTATCCTGCATCCATAACAACTCTTGAAATGGTTCCAAAATTATCATCAATTCATCATTTCATCCATTAGTTATTCATAATTACACATTCACTATCTCGATGCATTAATGTAATGCATCACAACATTTGCACCCATAGTATGCATATCTACAACATTTACTCATACTTTTCATATGCATCTATTCAATGCATAACCACAAGATTTATGAAATCTTTTAATGCATATCCACTCAATGCTACCTTGCATTGATTCAGGAATGCTATGCATTCAAACATACCATGCATGGCCTTACCATGACTACTTCATATAGGATGCGTTACTATAATCAAGACCATCAGTACTTACTTTCTTTGGGCTACTAGGCTCATAATAGCATATACAGGCATGATACCTTTCTATATGGATGTAGTATAAATTTTAAATAACCACAGGTTATGAAACCTCTTGCTTTTACCACCCCATGCAATTGTCATAATTAAACCATTACCTACATGGATCCTACTTACATCCTTGACACTACCAGTTTGGTTGGTCTCTTGCAGGAGATTGCAGAATTCTCTCACCAACTTTTGATTCTGGACTTGTTGCCTTATCCCTTTCTCCATAGGGTTGCTGGCCACATTCGTCAGCATCAGCAACATGTTCAGCCATGTCCATGTTGTCATTGGTTTTCCCATTAATGCTAACACCAATGCAATAATTACCATTAGTGGTTCATTATAAATGTAGAATTCTCACTACTCTTACCAACATGTAATATCCTATCCATGCAAGGCATATCCTCATACATTTTATGTACAAAACTTATAAAATGTAATTATAATTAGCAAGACAGGGTTTAAGGAAATTTCCCTTTTCGAGTCCCTCATCTTTGCATGGAACTCCTCATCCACACAACAGCTGGTTTGAATTCATGGTCTTGCTACCTCTAGGCATGCAATTCCCAGATTGTCCATACTGACAGCAACACACTTCTTTTTCAAGCAATCACTAGTACTTTGCAACACCACATTCAAACTTTGGTGATTCCTCCTTTTTCTTTGCTAGATAAGATTTCCAATGCCTATCCACATGCCTCATTCTGACCTCGAGTGTGAAAACCTCACCACTTCTAAAATGATGATTTTCACCAATTTTAGGCAAAACACACAACTGTATTTTGGTTTGGAATGCTAACTTCAGCCACTTAGGATTTTCTTCCTTTTTTTTTATCCCTGAAATTGTTGAAAAATTCCACTGATAACAGTTAAAAATCGCTGAGAAATCCACTTAAAAAAACCCAAAATTCGTTTGGCCCAATTGGACCTCTTCCCAACTAAATCTTCGACACTTTGACGATCAAATCAACAATTTCCTTTGGCGCTCATCGGTGGCCCTAACAACTAACATTTTCCAATGGTTTGCTATCAGCGATGCCAAGGATCGGCAATCAGATGCACTATGCTTTAGGGGAATAGTCCCTTAGGCGGCCGCAACAGCGGGAAACAAACTTCCTGTGGCTTCTGCGGCCCTAAGCTTGTCATCGGTCGGAACAGTCAACCCCTGTGGCATCAGCGATGAAATGAACTAGAACACAGTAGCAGCATTCGGGAGCACTATCCATCAGGTGGATAACTCCTTAGGCATCCGTAACGGCGGCAATCCAACCAACTATGGGTTCTACAGCGATGCAACCTGTCGGAGGTCGGGGTAACTACACACTACGTGCCGACGGTCTTTAACTTCAACATTCTACTGTGTCAGCGACCTGGGCACTATCGGTAGCCGAAAGATCTAACCGTCAGAGTGATAGTCCCATTGACAGCCGCAACGGTGGACTCACAAACACCTAAATTCTTTCGACGTTCATTGGCGGCCTGATTTTTTAATCTTCTCTGCCGAATCGGTGATCCCATCTTCTATTTTCCTTCGATGTGTTGGTGGCTCAAACAACAACTTTTCCTCCCGCATCGACGATCTAATTCACTAATCATTGGATGGCTAGTTCCCTAGGCATCCACAATGGCGGCCAATGAACTCTCTATGGTTTCCATGGCCACAACCTTGTTGGCGATCAAAGCAACTAACAACTGCAGCATCGGCGGTTGGGGCCTCTATCCATCAGAAGGATAGTCCACTAGACAACCACAACAGCGGATGCACGAACAACTAAATATTTTTGATGTTCATCGACAACCGAAACAACTAATTTCTTCCGACGTCAGCTGCCGCATCGGCGGTTCCATCATCTAAATTTCATCGACAGTTTGGTAAAACTTCCTTCTTTGTCCATCGCCACGTCGGCTGCGTCATCAACTAAATTTCACCCATGATTTCCATACTTAAGAAATTTTCAAATTTTTTCTCTTTCTACTTTCTTTTGCCAATGCATCGGCACCTGCGTCGTCTATTTTTCACCGACGTTTCGATGATCTTCGGAAGATCTCTACTGAAACTGCATCTCTGGCTTCATCTATTTTCTGCTGAAACCCTTCATCATCAGCACCCTCATCCTCTAATTCTCGTCAATGGCGATGAATTTTTGTGACTTAGAATTTTTTTGATTTTCTCTTTAATATTCTTTCCGCCACCGTCGTTTCAGCGCTTACGTCTTCTGTCCTCCGCCGATGTATCGGTGCCTCAAACAACTAAGTTTCACCGATGTATCATCGATGCTTTCAACGTCTAATTTTCGATGAAAATTCCTCCTTTCTCTTCGGTGCCTTCACCTTTTCCCTGCCGACGTATCGGCATTTCTATCCTCTAATTATCGAAGATCTGAACAACTAAACTCCGCCGATCATCGATGGTCTCTTTTCGGATGGTCTTTCAACTAAAAAGGGTCAACGTTTCAGTGGACTTCGGCTGTTCTCCATCGAAACTGTGGCTCCAACTTCCACTAAATTTCGTCGACGGCTGATGAACACTTAGAGAAAAAAATTCACAAATTTCTTCCTCCATCGGGTGACCTTCCGTCTAGCTCTCTACTGCATCGGAGGAGATTCCCACTTAGTCTTCCGATGGGACGACGGTTCAGGCACTTAAACACATTTTTCAACAAAAGTTTCCAAGAAAATTTCTATTATAATTTCTGATCTCTGCTGGGCAGAAGGAAAACTGCCTCTGCTAGTTGATGTTTCATGGCCCTCTGAGGCCCAATGCTGCAATGATGGCTCTGTCACTGCATCTTCACGGCCCATTCAGTCCCATGCTGCAACATGAGCTCTGATACCACACTGTAACGTCCTCAAACCTCCAACCGATGAAGAGGACGCTACCAACCATCCAACATACGGGAAAATAGCTCCATGAACATGAAGATACATATAAAGCTGAGATAAAATGCCTAAAACATCAAACATGCTAAGATGCATAAAACATACAAGGATGCATAGTTACCCAACATACAACAGAAGCAAACATATACATTCAAGCATCAACATGTTCATCATGATTCATGAAACAGTAAATGTAATTGCAGAAGCAAAATGGACAAGAAAACTTATCTTATACAGAACTAGTCCACAACCAGCTACGTCGCTGCAACGTTCCACCCAACCATAGGCTAGCGTGCTCATCAATCTCTCAGCATGCCGAGCTGGGCATGATTCCCCAAGGAATAAGGGTCAAAGTAGGCTTACACATAGCCAAGGTTACACAAAATAGCCAAGTCAACACGGTTGGGTTTATCAGGCCGTTAAGGAGCTAGGAAAGGCTAAATGCTAAGCTGGTGGTCTCAATGGAGAGTTAAGGATGCCTACACCAGAGCTAGCCTGACTTCTAAGACATCCACACACCCAACCCCAGGAATCAGTCCCTTCTCTACTTCATAGTCCCTCAGGCCCAAACTTCCGTTTCTAATGCTCTTCGAGGGTTGTGGAGAAGAAAGCCAGCAACCTACTCTTTCTGAGTGGCTCCCAAACACTAGGTTTCTCAAGCATACCCAGCCTCAAATACTACTCTAAATAGTCCGAAGACCAACCACTGCATAACCAAAGTGAAACAAGCAGTTCACAGCTCTGTGAAGAAAATGAGGACAACAGGGTGACAACCCAAATGAAATGGTGAACACAGCTCAAGTCAAACAAGATGATCCAGAGTTATTCTTGGCCCTAGCATGGCCAAAACAACTCAGCAGCAATCCCAAAAGATGTTTTCACATGCAGCAAACCAAAACCAAGGGAAGATAAAAAAACCCAATTGCACAATGAAATAATGACAACGTTTCACAGTCTGCAAATGGGAAAGAAGCCAGATTCTTAGCCCGCACCTAAGAAAGAACATACACACAGACCCCAATCGGTAAGGGAAAAGCATACCCAGAAGAAATCATGCCTCTCAGGCCGCTCTTCAAGATCGCCATAGGAGAACACAATCCCAACCTGGACATGAGGTAAAACAATACTCCCTACATGAAGGGGAAACTTACACAGACCACAATCAGCAAAAGGTGGAGAGCTCGATTGAATACCTGTGTGAGGAGGGAAAACAAAAGCAGTGGGGAGAGTGGGAGAGAGTGGAATGCTGCCCCTCTATCCAAGAAACATGAAGAGGAAGAGTCCACTGGTGGAGTGGGCATGTGGGCAAGGACTGATAGCCCTGCCACACCCACCACCACTCAGCAGTAACTGCTCCCAGCTAATAGACAACAGAAGTTTAAATGGGTGGTTGACACATGGATTTTCCCCATAGGCCCAAAGTTAAACAATTCCCCCTCCTTATCCTTAGGAAAATCATGCCATTTTCATTAACGTTGCACCATCGTAGCTGGCTATCAGTTCATTTTAATTAATGTGCATATTTACATGATGCCAAAAATATTATGTGTCGGGTAGCACGATATACTATCGACAATGATCCCAATTGCTGAAACATAACACAATATCAATATATAAATCATGTATCTTTTAATGCAAGCCGGGTCAAAACCGGGGTATTACATAGATCATCATCAAGGTTGGATTGCCTGCACCCTTGAGATCTTGTCTTCCTATGATCTAGGGGATTTCTTGCCAATTCCCCTCCAGCTTGTATGCTTTTTTCAGCCCATTTGGCCCCTGATGGTGAGTCATCTATATAAATTTCATCTACATCCATATAATTACCATAAAATATAGATCTTGAATCATTACTTACTTCATCAAGGTGTTCGGGAGAAGAGGATTCCCTCGATGCAAGCTCAAAATATGGTATTGGTTCCTCTTTGAATTGCACACTCCTCTCAATGAAAGTATTGAGTGTGGATGTGAAAAAGAGTTTATAACCTTTTTTTTCCTCACCATATACAAAAATGTTGCATGCCTTTCTTTGTGGCTGCAAATCCTTCCTCTTTTCTGATGGAATTTGAGCCCATGCTCTTGATCCAAAAAATTCTGAAATTTGAGACATTTGGTTTATGGCCAAACCATGCCTCATAGGGATTTTTTCCTTTGAATGATTTGTGTAATGACATGTTATGTATATATACAACAAAATTAATCGCTGTAACCCATATCTTGGTACTTATATCCCTTTCTTCAATCATGCATGTGGCCATCTCTTTGAGAGATCTATTTTTCCTCTCTTCCACACTATTTTGTTATGGTGTGTAGGGAGTTGAATGTTGCATTTGAATGCCACATTCCTCATAGAGATGCTGCATAGTTTTGTTTGGAATATTCCTTCCCATTGTCATTCCTAAGTATTTTTACCCTATGCCCACTTTTATTCTCTACTAAGTCCTTCCAAATATTCAATTGCTCAAATACTTCAGATTTCAATTTTAGGAAGTATACTCAACATAGTCTCGAGTAGTCATCAATGAAGGTGAGTACATACCTTGATCCACCATAGGAGGGAGTGGGTAGAGAACGAATGAGGTGTGAATTTACCAATCAAATATTTTGTGTGTATATCCTTTCCTTCCCCTTCTCATTGATGCACTATGGATGCTTCTCAACGACACAACCAATGCAAGCACCATTGGAAGCTTTGATTGGAGAAAGCCTTTCTACCATCTCATCCTTGTTGAATTCTTGAAGATACACATAGTTCATGTGTCCAAATATTTCATGCCATATATTGGAAGTGTCATTGGCATGAGAGAGGATAACTTTCCCACTGGAACTAGGGAGAAAATTTGAGAACTTGTACATCCTCTCTTGGTGGTCTGCATACCCAATTGCAACAAGTTGGTTTGAGGAGATTTCTGCAATCTCTACCAAGTCAGGAGTAAATGTTACTCTCTTGGAGTCTCCTCTATGGGTGATTTGATAGACTGACAACAAATTTTCTGCCAAATATGGCACATAGAGCACATCACTAAAATAACCATGCTCCAAGTCAATCCTACCAATTCCTTTGGTCTTGATTTCAGAGTCATCTCCCATTCGAACGACTGGGCCACTATTCGAATTCATAGGGGTGAAGAGCTCTCTGGTGGAAACCATATGTCTAGATGCCCTTGAATAAATAATGAAGTTTGAGGAATTAGATGTATCTACTACCAAGGCATGGCATTTCTCTTTGTTGTTTGAACTTGAGGTTCCATATTTCTTCCTTGCCCCATCTCAGAAAGGGCTGCGGTCTTTCTCCAGCAGCTTCCCCATCTGGTCAACATTTTTATTCATGCAAGAGCTCTCTATATGCCATACCTTGTGGAAATATTTGCATTTGTTTTTCTCTTTCCCCTTCTTCTCTTTATCCTTAGGAGGATTTGAACCCCCATCAATGGTTTTGGGTTTATCAGGTTTCCTCTTCTGTGACTTCTTAGAATTCTTTGCCTTTTTCTTTCCTTTGGAGGAATTAAAAACACCCATGTCGAAGGATTGATATTTAGCTTTGATGATGCCCATTTGAACTAGTTTATCCTGCTCTTGGGTGAGGGATTCCATGAAGCTGGATAGTGTTGGCATCTGCTAATTTCGAAGTGTCAATTTGCCAGAATGGAAGGTGCTTAGAAACACTAAAAATTTTGGGCCTATCTTCGAAAAGAAGGACAATATTAGTTGATCCTCTTTCTTCTCAATTCGACATTGCTTTAGCTGAAGCACCAAATACTTGAACTTCATGAATAACTCCTCAATAGTTTCAAATTGCACTAGGCTCAGACTTATGAGCTCGTTTTCAAGCTCATGTCCTCTCAATTCACCAGTTTTCCCAAATAGTGGTTTAAGTTTAAACCAGACTTCATTTGGGGTTTTCAAATTGTCTATATGAAATAATATCACTCTTGAAATACTTAAGCATAGGAATCCATAGGATTCATCAAGTCTATTGAAGTACTTATCTTTCTCTAGAGGAGAGTTTGGCTCCACTTCTGTTCCCATGGTACCTTTGTGGATACCCTTGGATCGTAGTTGAATGACCATTTCTGCCTTCCAATCAAAGAAATTGAAGTGGGTAAGAAATATGTGGTTTGCTTCCATTTTTGCTTGCGCAAATGGTGAGAAATTTGTTGAAAGTCTTGCAAAAAACACTCAATTTTATCTGGAAATTCTCTAAAAAATGCAGCTCAAACACTCAAGATTTATCTGCAACTCACTCAATTCCACTCATATGTGATACCTTGTGATAAATTTTATCTACAAAAAGATCTAGGATCCTTAGAAAATCTCACAAATTGAATTACTTGCAAAAACCAGCAAAAAAGCATGAAAGAGGAACAATTTTACATACATAGTGTGAACCGAGAATGGATATTATTTGACTGTATTATTAGATTTTAAACATTTAAGCTAGCGTTATATTAGGATCTTTAACTGAGATAATAACAAGCACACCAATCAAACACAAGAGATAATGAACATAGTGTTTTTCATCGGGGAAACCATAAATGGAGAAAACCACGCAACTTCGTCAGAGATAGAATCAACACCAAAAGTGAAAACCCAAAATAGTAAGATGATCTCCCGACAGCAGTAGCCTCTTTCTTTCTATCCCCAACAACTTCTTCTCCCTTAGCTATGCGCTAAAACTAAGTGTGAGTGAGTGTGTGATAAATAGAGAGGCTCACTCTCTATTTATACTAATTCCCAACTTGACAATAACTCACTAGGGCCAACTTCACTAGGAGAGTCTAATAACCCTAGGGCCCTGCAACTGTGGGGAATTTAACCCTTGATCAATAGGAGGGTTACCCATAATGACTTGACATGACTTGTTTACATTATAGAAACTCCTCATCGGAACATCAGGGAATGATATGACTCAATTACATTAAAAAAAATTCTTGGAATAAACATTGGGGTACAATACATAAGAAATACAAGTGATAACATTCTGAAGTTACAATTACATCAACACTCCCTCTTAACTAGGAAGGTAACTGACCAGGTGCTTCTATTCTAAGAATGGAATTCAATGCTTATATCTGATCATGTAGGAACCAATCCTATAGTCACATAAGAATGGCTTAGCACTCATATCTAACATGCGAGGAACCAATCCTCTCATCATGACAGAATGGATCAGCCCTTACATCTGCCATGGAAGGAACCAACCCTCTCACCATGTTAGAATGGCTCATGGACTCATCACTTCCCTTTGGAGGGAACTTTGATCTAGAGAACACCAAGCTTCTCCCTGAAGTACTCAAACTTCACTCTAGCCAATGGATTTTTCAACACATCAGCTATCTGTTCATCCGCTGCAACATACTGAAGCTTCATTGCTCCTTTTTGCACCATATCCCTGATATAGTGATACTTGATATCGATATGCTTTGACTTGTCATGGAACACCGGGTTCTTTGACAACTTCACACAACTCTGGTTGTCACAATATATATAAGTAGCATCCAACTGGAGATCAAATAAATCAGATAGTAGCTTCCTCAACCATACTACCTCACAACTAACTGAACAAGCTTTGACATACTCTACTTCAACTATACACAGTGCTACACAGGATTGCTTCTTGTTAAACCAAGAGATCACACCTGATCCCATACTGAAGAAACACTGTGAAGTGCTCTTCCTATCGATGGCATTGCCTGCCCAATCTGAATCAACATAACCATCCAGGTTAATCTTCTGATTCACCTCATACTTGAGCCCATAATCAACTGTACCCCTCAGGTATCTCAGAATATGCTTTGCAACAATCAAGTGAACATGTCTTGGATCTATCAGGAACTGGCTCAAGGTGTTCACAGCAAAGAAAATATCTGGTCTCATGTTCATCAGGTACATCAAGGATCCAATCATCTGACGATACATCGTAGCATCAACCGCTTCTGATGAAGCATCACTCAATAACTTCAGGTTCGATGCCATAGGTGTGGTAATGGCCTTGCAGTCCATCATCCCAAACTTCTTCAGGATCTCTACTGCATAATTCTCTTGTTCGAGGAAGATTCCATCCACATTCTACCACACCTCCATGCCTAGAAAATAGTGCATCATACCCAAGTCCTTCATTTCAAACTTGGCAGCAAGCTTCCTCTTTGTATCAGCAATCAACCCATCCATTCCTGTTACAAACACATCATCTACATACAGTAGGAGTATCACTGGGTTGCCATATTCAACCTTGTAGTAAAGGTTGGAATCTACTTTACTTTTGGTAAAGCCCAAACTGGATAGAAAGCCATCAATTCTACTGTACCATGTCCTGGGTTCCTGTTTCAAACTGTACAGGGATTTCTTCAATCTACACACATGATATTCCCTGTCATGGGAGCGCATCTATAATTAATGAGGGAGAACATGTCGATTTTGACTGATTTGGAGCGCTCCTATAGGTGTGAAGACAACAAATTAATTGGTTATTATGTTTGATTAACTTCTCTAAGTCCAAACTATAGCATATCAATGCATAAATGAAATCAAAATTGGCTAAGGATTTATACTAAGGTACTAAGTGGTGCATTACTGTTCTAACAAGATCCCTTCACACCAATCCGCATGGAACTTGACATTACAAATTAGCATCCTACCTAAGGTTTATGGTCATCATTACCAAGACATGGTAATATACAGGGAAGTGAAGGGAAAGAAGGAGGTGGTTATAAATATATAGAAATTAGTGGATGAGAACTTATAGCTTTAGGGAGAGAAACAAAATAAATCTAATGGACAATGGGTATGGGAATTATGTCATCATGCAGTTTGTGTTTATGTCACATCAGGAGGTTGTTGAGAAATGAGGGTGTTTCAAGGTGATATCTATCATACATGATTCCGAGGTGGTATATATCATATATGTAATTAAAGTAGTTTCTGAATAATTTTGTCTATAGTTCCTATGAATATAAACTTAGTAGGTGACTCCACAATGGGTGGTTTTTTAAGTATATAATTTTGTTGACACACTTTTCAATCTTTCATGTCATTATTCCAAATGTTTGAAATCTTATGACATTAGTCCAAATATTTGCATTCTTTTGTCCTTTTACCATGGGCTACCTTGTGGATTTGTTGAATTCACCCCATTGGTCACTTTGGACTCCACATTACCACTATGCTTGGTCTTTGAATTACTATGGGTATGCTTGAAGGGTAATGTAAGGATGGAATATTTGAACCTAACTTAGGAGGAAGGGCCTCAAAAATATTAAAATGGGCATCGTAACCTTGTTGCAAGCCAATAATTCCATATGCAAAGGATCATTTGATGGCTTGGGTCCCACACATAGTCCATGAGTCCTAAGGAAAAACACTATGGCTTCAAACTATCTATTTTGACTGTGGACCATGTCTAAGCTTATTATAACCATCCTTAATGTGCTAAACTCAAAATGGCCATCATCACATGACAATGATTCTCTTTACAAGACCTTTTGTGGTGTCCAAGGGATATAATGACTCCCCATCAGCCGCATAGACAAACATTATTGTATAATACCCTACATATATTCATTGAACCACATCACAGGCATTAAGAACCATGTCTAATGTTCTAATTAACTTCAAAACTAGCACCATATCCCACTTCCAAGTCAAATATTCCCTATGGAGGGTCAATATGGTCGTTTGGGACCACACACATGTAACATATCTCCATAGTAAAATGCAACAATGCAAGTTGGCCCTAGATTTTCATTATATGATGGAATGGACCTTAGGTTCCATCCCTAATGTACCCCTCAACTTGTTGGCATATCTCACATGTAGGCAAAGGATTCCCTACACATTCCCTATGCAATGATGTAGGTTACTATGCAAAGAACATGAGCACAATAGGAAAATGTTCTATCCCAACAACATGTATTTGGTTATTAAATGAAGGATTAGTGACCAAGAAGAATCCATAATGTGACGAATCAAATATACACCATTTCCCTATGACAAGAAAAAGGTGGACTAGGGTCTCATGGATGGCATATGTAGAACCCAAAAGCCACATGTTATAGACTAAAACTATGGACCTTCTCCTTGTAACATGAATTGGGTCATGAGAAACATTTTTGGTGTACTAAACCTTCAAATGTGATGCTCAATCTTAATCACATGCCAAATATTTCCTATGCATGGGATATGTTGTGGGATTTTCAAATGTGATATAACCACCACCCCCAAAAGTCCAAATCTCTTGTGACTTTTAAGGGAGGTTTTTTTAAAAATCGGCTTAAAAGGGACCTTTAGGGGGGTTTCGAGTCACCCCCCCCCCCCTGTGAAAACAATTCATGAATTAATGGACATTTGAGGGCATCTTTATCACAACCGCCTACACAAGCCCAAATTCCCATAAGTTTTGGGGGCCAGTTTAATTCAACCTCCCCCAAAATCCCAATTATCATGCCATTTGGGGGCTTCTTTAAAAAAACCACCCCCAAAAGTCAAATTATTATCACTTTTGGGGGGTTTAAAAATTGCCTAAAAATAACCTTTAGGGGGGTCTTTCCAAAACCCCACCCAAAAGTCCAATGGGACTTTTTCTTGGGAGGGGGGGCGTGGCAGGGGGCTCTAAGAACCGGCCCCAAAAGTCCTAAGAATTGGACTTTTGGTGGGGGGGGGAGGGGGGCGGGGG
>LPNX010122944.1:149088-165428 GCA_001517045.1 Pseudotsuga menziesii
TCCCTAAATCCCAAAACTTGGAGTAGAAACTTGCTATGGATATCAATTTTACTTGAAAAAACCTAGCACCACGCTTACCCTTTAGCTAATGAGCGGTACCTTGCTCAACACCGCCTGTGTCCTATTATAGAGAAGCGGTGCCACCACAGAAGTGCTTTGTCTTTGAAGCGATTCTCACCTAAACTGCTCTATCATAAGGGAACAAAAGCGATACCCTAGGTAAAATGGGAAAAATAGAAGTTTCTCGAGGCTTCTAGATCTTGAGCCTCGTGTCCTCCCTTATCCCTATAAATATGGGTTAGTTGAGCTCAAGATCCCTCTTGGTAGGATATTAGAGCCACCTCACCCATAATTCTCTCAATTATCCCTATACATTGACCCTTATAAAGCTCATGTCCATAGTTGAGGGAGGGAAGAAGAATAGTAGAGTTATGCTGTTTAATTGATACCCTAGCCTAATCCATGGGAGAGCAATTGTGGAGCAAGTTGGAGCTATTGGGGACAAGGTGTTAGTCTTGTGAAGGAGTGTCTCGACACTAAGGCACATGGTTGTAAGATCTTTCATTTATTTTCTAATGCAAAGATGATTTCCTTCTCACATGTTTGTTGTGTAAATCTCGCATACATGTTATTGGATTCCTTAGTCACTAATATGGACGTATAGATGTTTTTCTAGTTGCTTTGATGTCTTTGTATTTTTGATATGTCTTACATGTATACAGGTCTTTCTTCAGAGTTATATTCTAGGTTTCTATAATGTTTAGGGAAGGTCTTCAACCAAGTTATTCACTCATTTGTTTTAGATTTGAACCATTTAGACCAGAGGAACAACTTCGGTTCGCAGAAGGTGCATTATGCCTGATTACAAATCTGGCAACTCCTCTGGGGATAGATCTGTCTTATTCTTCCTTAGTTTCTGAACTACTCTTGTCTGAATCCAAGCTCCAACCTCCTATCTTTGTAGTCAGATCTACATCTGATCTACTGAAGTTTTGGTTTGAAAATCTCCAGATCTCTTTAGATCTGGGCCACCTTAACTTTCTGTGCTCTGTATTATGGTTGATTCATCAGTTTTTATAAGATTTTGACCTTTCTAACTTGATTTTTTTGCTCTCCTATGCATTCTGGGATTTTGCAAAGAACCGCGTATGTGCCTTTGGCAAGAAGTGGCGCCACCTCTTGAGTCCAATTAGCCATAAGAGGTGCCACTGCTTGAATCCAGTGAGCAAGAAGAGGTTCTGCCTCAAAACCACCTGTCAGTAGCTTCATCTACGTGGTGCTAGGTAGGCCCTGTTCTAGACTTTGTATTTTGATTTTTGTGTGTTTTTGGTTTGATTTTTGATGAAAATGAAGTGTATTTTTGAAAAAAAATGCTCCCTCACGGCCATGAATTGTATATTTTGTAGTTGCTTTGAGTGTTATATTCCCTCTACATTCAAAGAGAGTTCATGTTTCTTGAGATCCATGCTGAGAGATAGATTATCCTTTGAGATATTTTCTTTGCTTGAAACCTCTTTCTCTTTTTTGTAGATATTATTCATTGGAATTGGAAATATACATTTCATTTTCATGTGTAGGCTTTGGTTTATTTTGGACTTGGAATGCATGAGTGATCCATGTTGTTTTGAGTCTTTCTTTGCTTGGGGCAATTCTTGTTTCCTTTTGCATGCTGATTTTTTCAGTGTTTGGTAGGAAAGATTGGTTCTTCGTTTCCTTGTCAGTTTCAAAGAGAAGTTTTAGTTTTCTCTCTCCTTTGCTTTATTCACAAGCATGTTAATCAATTTTCTTCTTGTTTTGGGAATGATTGTTTGAAATTCTAGATCTTACTTTCATTAAGAATAAATATCTGTTTTCAACTTTGCATGCATTAGAGTTAGTTTCGTTTCGAAACGTTAGTGAAATCATCTTTCCATTAATTTTTTATGCATCTTTTTCAAGCATGAAAAGATAGGAAACATTTTGGGTTTATCTATGTTTGATGTTCTCTAGATCTCTTTCTTATTTGCTTTGAATATTGTTTCGGGTACATTGATATTTTACTTTTCGTTTGAAGAGATAGAATTGCATTTGCATTTGGGTGTGCACTTTTTGGAAGAAAGGTAAATATCTCTCCCTCTCATAGGTAGAATTTCATTGAAGAGGAAAACTTGCATTATCATATAGATCAGTGTGCATAGTCTTTAATTTCAAGTTTTCACTCCATGGTTCCACCTAAACGCACAAGATAAAATTAACGGTAGTACTAGGTTAAAACTTTTACCAATTTGAGTGATAAGTTAGTGACGTGTTTGGGCATCGTAAAACGTAGGAGTTGTCATTAATTTGTCTACACTATGTCCTGGGACTCGCGCAGTTCTTCCACATACTGTCGGTATATCGAACGATTTTTCACGTACCCTTGAGGTATATAGAAAGGTACTTCATGTACTCAATTGTATATAGGAAGGCCCCTTGTGAATGGTTGTGCATTAGACAACACTACTACTAATTTGAGCTCCCACGCACCTAGCTTATATCGGGAGACCCTTTTGGGAATCGTCTAACCAACAGAGTTAACCTTTTGGCCGTCTTGGCTTTACAGGTGAAGCTTGTAAAGTCTTGATAATCCTATGAGATTCCTGATTCTTATCCACTCCTGTCACATGTTTGCTTATTGCTTTTAGTTTGAGTAGTACTTTCCTGTGCGTGGTAGTTAGGGGGTTTTTATAGATTTTAGAGATGGCATCCCAATCTGGGACTACCACTCAAGAGGTCCCTTTCCAAGGTGTACCTTTTGTATTCCCTCCAAGTGAAGGTATTGGTCCTCCCTTTATTGCCACTCTATATCTTCCTGCATTAACTATAGGATTACCGGTTTGAATTTTTAATCCAGTAATTCCTGTTACACCTAATGTCTCAAATGTTACCTCTCCTCTGGGAGTGGATCGACCTCAACCTAATCCCTCTCCTTCTTCACCGGTTGTGGCTTCATCTCTTTTTTCTTCTTCTATTGACCAAATCTCTATGGTTAGTAGTCATGTGGATAAGAAGAAGAAGAAAGGGAAGGGTAAGAAGAAGAAGGGTAAGAAAGAGAAAAAGCAACAACTACCTGCTCTTGATGGTGCCCATTCTAAGAGAACACTCGAAAAACCCAAGTTCCCTTGTAAGATTTGCAAGGGGGACCACCTTCTTAAGGAGTGTCCCATTCTCTCCCGTGTATAAGAAGAGTGGTCTAAAAGGTCCAAACCGTTTGTGTCATCAACCTCTGATCATCATGTTGATGATACTCGCTCAACCAGTGACCCATTGGTAAAAGGTTGTAAGGGTGAAGTCTTGTATCCTTGTTTGATATGCAAGGCTATGCATCATACTTTTCTTTGTCCAATCATGGATGAAGCTTTGCGTTGGTTGGAAAATATTACTGATCATCAATAGGTGATTTCAACAAGTGATAGTAAGTTATCCCTCGATTCCCTATTGGTTGACCAAGTGATCAATTCAGTTTCATCTATAATTGTCCCACTCTTGCTTCGGAGAGTGAAGTGGTCAAGTCGATGTCATTTCCACCCAATCCCTCTCTTTCATCAGAGAATGTTAAGATTGAAGTAGTCGCTTTGACCAAATATTCATCTTGTTCTTCTCTTCCAATAAAGAATGAACCAAAACCTGCCGAAGTTTTTATGCTTCATTCTGATTGTTGTCGATAAGAGGAAATTTTTTCTGTTTTGAAAAAACCCTCTCCAAAAACTGAGGTTATTTCTTTTGACTAGAGTAACCTAACAGAGTCTCGTCTTCATTTGAGTGATCCTTTCTAGATAGTTGTGAATGTTACTGCTAGGAGGATACTTCGTACTATTGTTGATGAAGGGGCTTCTATTAGTATTCTATCCTCAACTGCTTGGTAAGATTTAGGTTCTCCTCAGCGTGTGCCATCCACTGATCAGATACTGGCTTTTAATCGAAGACCTACTGCACCTTTAGGGACCCTTCCTTATTTACCTATTACATTAGGAGGGAAAACTGTCTGTATTGATGTTATGGTGGTCCAAGGTCATTTAGATTTCAATATGCTCCTTGGACATGATTATGTGTATGCCATGAAAGATATAGTGTCCACGCTCTTTAGAGTTATGAATTTTCCCCATGATGGGAATATTGTGACCATTGATCAGCTTTCCTTTGTTACACCTGACCATCGCGCGACTCCTAGTAATCAGACTGCCCTGAATATGCCGCATGTTCTTGTGATTCCTTCCCCTTCTTCTAGTTAACTTCTTCCCATCATAGGTAAAATGGGGGGCATGGCTCTAGTCTATGGACATCATAATGGAGCTAAACCACTAGCTTTTATGTAATGGGGGAAACCTACCAACCTCTGGATATCATGTTCGGTAGGAGCAGGTTAGCGAGCATAGTTCCCATTTTGTGTCAATCTTGTTAAAAAATGAAACATATGCCTTTGAGCAAAGTTCCCATTCCATGTCAAGCTCGTTAAAAAATGAAATGAATCTCCTCAAGCATAGTTTAACTTTTGGTTTCAAGCTTGCGTAAAATGAAATCATTCCCGAGCATAGTTCATTTTCTATTTCAAGCTCGTTAAAAAATGAAGTAGGATTCCTTAAGCATAGTTTACCTTTTGGTTTCAAGCTTGCATACAAATTAAACCATGTTCCAAGCATAGTTACCTTCTATTTCAAGCTTGCGTAAAAAGAAAACAGATCCCCTTCCCTTGAGTCGAGTCTTCCCTTTAGTGTTAGAAATTGAACCTTCTTTTCACTTGCCTGATTCTCATTCTTCCTAGCCCCTTGGTGAACATTTTCACATTAATAACCAGGTTTTTAGATTGGGTATGGAAGAAGAATTATCAGATGAAACAAATATTGGGGCGCATGTCGAGCCCCTAGCAACCATTCTAGGGGTAAGCCTCGCTAGTGATCATGTTGGGGGAAAGCTTCCAACCTATGGATACCATGTTAATGGGATTTTTCAAGCATAGTTTACCCATTGGTTTCAAGCTTGCATAAAAATGAAACCAATCTTCGAGCATTCTTTCAACTGATCTTTGAGCTCGTTAAAAATGGTAAGATGGTGTTGAGCTTACTTTTCATTTTTTGCACTCTGGTTAAAACATTAAAAGTGGTTTGAGCTTAGTTTGTTACTTTTTCATGCTCTAGATTCAAACATGAAAAAGGTTAATAGAATCTTCTTTAATCCCTTTTAGAACTCTTAAAATGTGAAAAGATAGTCGAGTATTTGTCTTCTTCATACTCGTAAAATTATTTGAAGAGTCATCTCTCTGATGGTAGGTTATCTCTTTTTCGATTCAGATAGACTATTTACGAAAAATGAACACTCTAGATAATCATGACTAGAAGAGTTCTCTAAGGTATTATTTTATACTTTTTCGGGCCTTAGGGACTAAATCATACAAAAAAGGACCCTTTGGAATTTTATTTAGTTTGTTCAGATTCTCTAAACATGAACTACACCGAGTTTTCTTTCGTTGGACTTGTTAAACTAAACATTGAGAGACCCTCTTTTGGGAACGAACCCCTCCTCTCTTAGGTTTGTAAAACATACGAGTTTGGACTTGTCTTCAAATGAGATATAACGAGTGTTTGTTACCCTCTTTGAACTTGTAAAAATGAAAAGAGGCAATCATCAACCATGATGGGAAGAATGGGAAGGGAATCATTTTGCAAATAACTGGCAGTTTGTCGTTACTTTTGAACATGGCACTTGTCTGCATATCATTTCAGTAAATTGGGTATTCAGTTGATCTCCATGACAATACACTTTCATGAGTCATGTCAGTCTTTTGAGTCTTTCAAAAGAATGCATTGTCCACCATCGCACTGTGTGTTTTTCTGGTCTAGTCATGCCGCCAAGTCTTTTGTTGTGTCACCCGATGTTCAAAGGGAAGTTGAAGAAGTTTACCTTTGCAGTCAAAAAAGTCTCTGTGTTAGTACTTTTGAGTCAGTCTTATGGTTACCTCATTCACATCATTCCAGAAATTTGTTCTGAGTTTCGTGTCGTCGATGTGGGTCTCATCATGGCCCTCCTTCGACGAGACTATTCCTGTTGACATCAGCTCATCATCCAGGAAATAGTCTTAGAAACAAATTTAGTACCTTGAGATTTGTATGCCTCAATGATAGATTCTCTCGCTCTCAACATAGTTTCATATCATTGACCTTTGATTGATATAATTGATTGGGTGTTCGACATTAGGACATCTATTCACACTTAGTAGATTATACTAGGGTACCTTGGAAATCATTAACATCAATCATTGATCTTGCTCAAACTTGTTAACGGTTCACATCATTGGCCAGTAATCAAGTGGTTTCTACCATGTTCGAATTCAAAACATTGTAATCACATGGATAGAATCGTACTTTGTGGAAAATGAGGTGAAGACCCTAGGAACTTGTTTAGCACTCATTGCTCTCCCCATGTTGCGATGGAGTTTTGTATATCAAGCATGGATCCACATTTGTATTGTCATGGCTATGCTCAAATTTGTGTCTGTATGACATAGATCTATGTTGTATGTTTGATAGCTATGTCTAAGTTTGAGTCCTCTATCACATGGATCTACATTGTATTCTAGTAGCCATGGTTGTTTATTCCTCTCATGGATCTACCTTGTATTGGTCTGTAGCCATGAGTAAGTTACATTTGTTTATGAGTCAAAAGTATTGATGTACTACAGATGCCTACTTGATGACACTCTCTGATCAAGCTGACTCTTGCCTCAAAGTGACAACTTGTTCTCTCAAATCTCTCACTTATCGTATCCCTCTAAGCCTCATGCTTTGGGGGGCATTCTGTTATACCTAAATCTTGTCACCATCATGTGATGAGATCCTTAACCCCTATGTTTTCCCTAAATCCCAAAACTTGGAGTGGAAACTTACTCTGGATATCAATTCTACTTGAAAAAAATTAGCACCACGCTTACCCTTTGGCTGATGAGTGGTACCTTGCTCAACACCTCCTGTGTCCTATTATAGAGAAGTGGTTCCATTGTGGAAGTGCTTTGTCATTGAAGCATTTCTCACCTAAACTGCTCTGTCATAAGGGAACAAAAGCGGTACCCTGGGTAAAATGGGAAAAAGAGAATATTCTTGAGGCTTCTAGATGTTGAGCCTCATGTCCTCCCTTATCCCTATCAATATGGGTTAGTTGA
This sequence comes from Pseudotsuga menziesii, assembly GCA_001517045.1. Classification (NCBI taxonomy): domain Eukaryota; kingdom Viridiplantae; phylum Streptophyta; class Pinopsida; order Pinales; family Pinaceae; genus Pseudotsuga; species Pseudotsuga menziesii. The sequence continues at coordinate 156,260 of LPNX010122944.1, forward strand.
GCTCAATATCCCTGTTGGTAGGATCTTAGAGCCACCTCACCCATAATTCTCTCAACTATCCCTATACATTGAGCCTTATAAATACAAGCTCATGTCCATAGTTGAGGGAGGGGAGAAGAATAGTAGAGTTATGCTGTTTAATTGATACCCTAGTCTAATCCATGAGAGAGCAATTATGGAGCAAGTTGGAGCTATTGGGGACAAGGTGTTAGTCTTGTGAAGGAGATTCTTGACACTAAGGCACATGGTTGTAAGCTCTTTCATTTATTTTCTAATGCAAATTTGATTTCCTTCTCACATGTTTGTTTTGTAAGTCTTGCATACATGTTATTGGATTCCTTAGTCACTAATATGGACGTATATATGTTTTTCTGGTTGCTTTGATGTCTTTGTATGTTTGATATGTCTTACATGTATACAGGTCTTTCATCAGAGTTATATTCTAGGATTCTATAATGTTCAGGGAAGGTCTTCAACCAAGTTATTCACTCATTTGTTCTGGATCTGAACCATTCAGACCAGAGGAACATCTTCTGTCTGTAGAAGGTGCATTATTTCTGATTATAGGGGGTTCTAAAAACCGCCCCCATGTTAGGATATTTAGACACTTAGGAGTTAGTTAAGATCAACTTGTGTAATATATCCATTAGGCAAAAGTGTGTTTCTTTGGTATGCATTAGTATGGATTTGTAAATATTCTAATCCAACGGTCACGGTATGTTTTAGACATAGAGTGATCCTACGGTTCAACATCTCTTAGATCATACCTACCATTGATCCGTGGCTTAACACCTGATTGGTCTATGATCTCTATTTAAATAGCATAGAGGATCCTTGGCTAGTTGATCGATTATGAGAAGCTCATGTAAATTTCCTTCTTTTGCATAATAAATTGCTCCAAGTAGCTATTTGGCTGGGGCCATGGACTGTTTCCCTCTCGAGGGTTTTAACCACGTGACAAGCATCGGTGTGTTGATCTATGATCTATTTGTGTGAAGCGGTTGCTCAAGGTGTTCGGTCTTTTGGGAGTACCCTGTTTACCCAAACATGGTATCAAATCTTTTATGAAGAGCCACTTTCGGTTTTGATAAAGATCTGGAACCAGTGTTGCCGAAAATTTGAAAGGGTTTTTGGTTTTGGATTTTTTGTGCATTTTTTGCCATTGGGAGCTATTCCATTGCGTCAGGAGCACCATTTTCATTGGGAAATAGTTTTCATTTCACCGAAAACCGTTTCCGTTTGCTCCAGAAACACCCATTTCGACAAATCTGAAGGTATAATGTTACAGTGACGGATTTGTTTTTGTAAATCTCTCATATTTTATCAGTTTATTATTAGATATTTTTTGTTTTAGTCTTGGACTGTTGCCTTCCCTGACTGCATACTCTTTGCCGTGCACCTTGCATGATCGCGATGAATCAGAAACACTAAGGGAAAGTTTTTTTTCTTGTCTTCTTGGCTACGTATGCTCTTTGCTGTGCACCTTGTGCGATCACGGCAAATCAGAAACAACAAAAAAACTTGAAAACGTAGACTTTCCGAGTAAGCTAACCAAGATCTAACCCCATTGTGTGGAAAATTTGTTTTGTTTTTGTTTTTCATTTTTTTTTTGTGATTTGCAGGAAAAGAAAGCAAGCATGGAGAACGAGAGAGAAGAGTAAAAAAAAAAAAAATCTATTATTTTACGTACCTTTTAAAACTAGCTCACTTGGTCCAAATTTGCTTTATTACTTAATAGGTCTTGAGTTCAAGTCTTATTGCGGCTACTTTTCAGTGCATGCAATTTCTATTTTCAAGTTATTTTATTGTAAAAGTGCATCTCACATAAATAAAATAAAATAAAAGTGAGTCACTGAAGTCTTTTAATTTATTGCCGCACTATTTAAAAGTCACATTATTGTAAAAGTGAACATCACTTATTCTACAAAAGTGATTCACTTCAAAGCAAATTTATTGTAAAAGTGATTGTCAAAGGTTGATCTTGGGAAGAGGGGGCTTCTTTTTTTAGTTGGTCAAGTCAATATCTGCCATGTCACTATTGGGGACATCTTCAACTTTTTCTTTGATCAAGCATAACTTCATCATCTAGAATCAGTTTTAAGTGCCATTTTTTTTAAAACAGCATATTTTTTCGAGCTATTTGCATCCAGAAAGTTGGTTTCTATTTTTTTAGCCATTATTTTACAGTATAGCTGCCCCTTGTGATATTATACTTACAATTTCTAACTATTTCTCATGGAAATCTTGTATGGAGGATGTTCTGCGAAGTAGGGGACTTTTCAGGATAACCTCAAGGAAAGAAACAGAACCCATTGATGATGATAAGAAAATTGAATGGAAAAATATATGTGATGAATCTCATGGATTGATTGGGATGTCAATCTCTATTGATTTGCGATTCCATATATCTGGAATTGATGAACCTAATCTTGCTTAGGAAAAGTTGGAATCTGTGTTTGGTAAACATAATGAAATTTGGGGTCATCAACTTGAGAATGAGTTGCTTTCCTTGAATCCAAATGATTTTTCATGCATTCAAGACTATTTATCTAAGTATAAAAATCTTAGACTATTATGTGCAGAATGCAAGATTAAGAAAGAAGACAAACAAAGTATTTATCATAATCTTTCAAAACTTGGACCTGCATATTCTGTTTTTGTATCTACATTATACTGCATGAAAGAATACTTGACTGCAGCTAGCTATCAAGAGCCTAGCCTTGAATGCTTTTGTGATTCCTTAATTAGAGAGCAAGATGAGCTCATTCATCTTGGAATAATTAACAATGCAGATACATCTGGGAAAGCCTTATTGTCCCAACGGAAAGAAAAGTCCAAGAGTCCCAAGAAATAGAATTTTCGCAATAATAAACAAAACAACAAAGGTCCCAAACCTTCTCAGTCAGCTCCTTCTTTAAAAAATGACAAAGAATCCAAGAAAAAAGGAAAGAAGACTAAGCATCATTGCAATTTTTGTGGGAAAGATAATCATGATGAATCTAAGTGTTTTAAGAATATGGAAGCCTTGGAAGCAGCAATGAAGAAGCACCACATCAGCCTAGATTCATCTTCAGAATCTACCTCTCATGGACATGCACTTTGTGCTTCTGGTTACTCTTATACTGCATCTTCTTCTTCTACTTCAATTGAATGGCTCATTGAATCTGGAGCATCTTATCATATGGCTAAGGATAAATCCATCTTTTCTACTATGCATGAATGTAACACCAAACAAATATTTGTTGGTGATGATAGATCTCTAAGAATTGTAGGATCTAGAACAGTTCCAGTAGAAAATGGTCATTTCAGTGATGTACTATGTGTTGCAAAAATTTCCTGCAATTTGTTATTAGACTATCAAATTACTCATTTAGGTGAAGGTAAAACTGTGACGTTTACACCTCACCAAGTTGTAATCAAGGATTTTAAAAATCCTCAAAATGTCCTTGCTACTGGAACTGTTGATGATATTACTAGGTTGTACAAATTTAACAACTTTGGGTCATCACCTTTTCCTTCAGTTTTTGTTGCTCATAGTGATAACTTGAGCAAACTTTGGCATGAGTGATTTGGTCACTTAAATTATCACTCATTGCAATAACTATGTAAAGACAATATGGTGACTGGTCTTCCGCTGGTATCTTATAAGGATGGTGTTTGTTCCAGTTGTGTACTCGAAAGACATCATCGGGACAATTTTGACAAACGTGCCTCTTGGCACGCCTCGGTTCCCTTCAAGCTTGTGCATAGTGACTTGTGTGGCCCTCTTCCATCTGCCTCCTTTTTTGGTTTCAAATATTTCTTAACTTTCATTGATGACTACTCTAGATGCACTTGGGTTTACTTCCTAAAACTTAAAAGCAAAGTATTTAACATGTTCTTGGCCTACAAGGCCCTTGTTGAAAAATAATCTGGTCATCAAATTATCAAGTTAAGATATGACAATGGAGGAGAATATGTTAACAACAAGTTCACTACTTTTTGCACTGAACAAGGAATCCAACAACAACACACTATTCCATATACACCACAACAAAATGGTGTAGTTGAACGGAAGAACCGCACTTTAAAAGAAATGGCTAATTTTATGATCCAATCTAAGGGACTAAGTCTTCAATATTGGGCCGAGGCCATAAATTGTGCAAATTACATAGTTAATTGCACACCCACTAAATTTTTACAAGGTATAACACTGGAAGAAGCATGGAGTAAAATTAAACCAGATGTAAGTCACTTTTGTGTGTTTGGTTGTGAAGCATGGGCTCACATTCCAGATGAAAAATAGAAAGCATTGCAGCCTAAAAGTGAAAAGTGCATATTTGTTGGATATTCTAAATATGTAAAAGGTTATAGACTTCTTCAGCCACATTCTCATGATATAATCATTAGAAGAGATGTTAAATTTGATGAAAATCTCTTGGCCTACGAGCCCAACTTGGCGGGTGTACCATCTTTGGCCTGCGAGCCTGATTCGGTGATTGTGCCTTCTTCTTATTCTTCTTTCAGCTTCCTTGATAGGTTTCCAACTCTAGTTTCTAATGATGACAGTGAGGATGAAAATCCACCTCCGCCTGCTCATGTTCCTCCAATTGCACCAGCACCAATACTTCCTCGTTGGGTCCGTTCAACATGTGAAGCAACTAGTGATCTTGCTGGTGATCCTAGAGATCAACGTCAAACACATTCTCAGTTTCAGCGGGCCTCTTCTCTTTTGGCTCAAGTTTCTGAGAATCATGATCCAGAAACTTTTGTAGAAGCTTCAGGAAATCTAGATTGGGATGCAGCTATGGATGAAGAATATCGTTCCTTATAATGATACTTGGGATCTTGTTCCTCTTCCAAAAGGAAGAAAACTTGTCAGATGTAAATGGGTCTACAGAACTAAGTATGCATCAGATGGAAGTGTTGAAATAATTAAGGAAAGATTAGTTGCCATTTTTCCCAAGTTGAAGGGATTGACTAAAATGAAACCTTTACCCTTGTAGAAAAAATGAACTCCATCCGCCTTGTTCTTTCCCTTGCAGCCTTACATAACTGGGAAGTCCATCAAATGGATGTCAATTCCGCTTTCTTACATGGTGATTTACATGAGGAAATTTACATGGAACAACCTCCTGGATATGTTTAGAATAACTCTAGCCTTGTTTGTCTCCTTAAGAAATCCTTATATGGCCTTAAGGAAGCTCCTAGAGCTTGGTATGCCAAAATGGATAGCTTTCTCCTTGACACTGGTTTTTCTAGATGCCATTCTAACCCCAATTTCTATACCAAGAAAGTAGGAAACCATCTCATCATACTTGTTCTTTATGTTGATGATCTTATCCTTACTCGTAGTGAGCCTAAACTTATAACCCATGTGAAATCTAGTCTTAAGCAAAATTTTGAAATGTCAGACTTAGGACATTTGCATTATTTTCTTGGTCTCCAAGTCTTGCAAATCAAAGAAGGAATCTTTCTTTCCCAGTCTAAGTATGCTTGTGACCTTCTTTGTCGCTTCCACATGGAATATTATAAACCAGCCCCTTCTCCCTTCTAGTCTGGAGTCAAACTTTCTGCCACTTGTACTTCCCCTGAAGTAGATGCCACCTTGTATCGTCAGCTTGTTGGTAGTCTTTTATAATTGACTCATTCCCGTCCCGACCTTTGCTTTGCTATTGTTCGTGTTGCCCGTTATATGCAAAATCCTCATGAAAGTCACTAGAAAGCAGCAAAAAGAATACTTCGATATATTTGAAGTACAATTCAGTTTGAGATTCATTACAGTACAGGGGGGAAACCTTTGTTGGTTGGTTTCATTAATTCAGATTGGGCCAGTGATCCTGATGATTGAAATTCTACTGCAGGTTATGTTTTCAGTCTGGTATCTGGACTTGTCACTTGGGCTTGTAAGAAACAACCAGCTCTTGCTCTTTCTTTATCAGAAGCAGAATATTGAGCTGCAGTTAGTGCTAGTTAGGAAGCTTTATGGCTTCAACAGATCCTTTCAGAGTTTGGATTCGAGTAGCAATAGCCTACTCCACTTTGGTACGACAATCAAAGTTCCATCAAGCTTGCCAAAGATTCAGTTCTACATCAGCGCAGCAAACACATTGAGCTACACATGCACTTCATTAGAAATATTGTTCATGATCGTGTTATTGAAGTGCTCTGTCGCCCTACAGATGATCAAGTTGTAGACATCTTCACCAAGTCTCTTACAGAAGCGAAGTTTTCTAAACTTCAGTCTATGTTAGGAGTTCAAGAATGTGTCCTTAAGGGGGGATAGGTTCTAATGCCTCCTTCCTTGTCCTAATAGTGTCACTTTTGTAAATCCTTCAATCCTATCCCAAGTTGTTCTTAAGGGGGGGTGTTAGGATATTTAGACACTTAGGAGTTAGTTAAGATCAACTTGCGTAATATATCTGTTAGCTAAAAGTGTGTTTCTTTAGTATGCATTTGTAAATATTCTAATCCGACAGTCATGATATGTTCTAGACATAGAGTGATCCGATGGTTCAACTTCTCTTAGATCATACCTACCATTGATCAGTGGCTTAACACCCGATTGGTCTATGATATCTATTTAAAGAGCATAGAGGGTCCTTGGCTAGTTGATCGATTATGAGAATCTCATGTAACTTTCCTTCTTTTGCATAATAAATTGCTCCAAGTAGCTATTTGGCTGGGGCCGTGGATTGTTTCCCTCTCGAGGGTTTTAACCATGTGACAAACATCGGTATGTTGATCTGTGATCTATTTGTGTGAAGTGGTTGCTCAAGGTGTTCAGTCTTTTGGGAGTACCCTGTGTACCCGAACACCCCAAAATTCTAATTCTCATGACTTTGGTTTTTTTTTTTTTTGGGGGGGGGGGGTTAAAAAAACCCCCCCCAAAAGCCTAATTTTTTTGACTTTTTAGGGATGTTTTAAAACAAACGCCCCTAAAACTCTAATTCTCATTACTTTTGGGGGGCGGGGGTTCTAAAAACCACCCACAAAAGTCTAATTGTCATTAATTTGGGGGGGGGGGGGTTTCTAAAACCCACCCCCAAAAGTCTAAGTCTCATGACTTTTGGGGGTGGGTTTTTTAAAAATGCCCCCAAAAGTCTAATTCTCATGAATTTTGAGGGGGCGGAGGTGTTCTAAAAACCAGGGATGATTTTAAGTAACCATACTTATTTAAAAGTGTATAAATGTTATGTTAGTGTTGAGTGTTATTAGCTAGGTCAAATCAACCACAAACCTTACCCATTTGGGCAAATCAATGTTGTAATAGGCCAATAGAGCAAATTGCATTCATGAAGAACATAGTTCAACTAGACCACTTATATCATGTAAGTAGATTAAATAAGTTTTTGGAGAGAGCATAGAGTCCAAAGAATAATTAATTGAAAGATATAGTCTTGTAACCCGAAGGAAAATTTTTAAGAATCCATAATTTTTTCAAAATGTAGAGACCTTAGCCAATATTACTAATTCTTAAATTTGCAACCATAAAACGTTTGAAAATAAATAAAAAAAATCAAATTTCTAAGGTCTTTATACAATTGTTGGACATTTTTGGTAATTTTTGGAGTAAAATTATCCCATCGAATTGGATGAATCAACTTTGAAAAAAAAGACAAATTGACAATTCATTTTCTGGAAATAAAATTAAAAAAATAGCCCATGGGCTAAATTTGGGAATTTTGAAATTTCAACACCATCTAGATTCCAACCAGTTGGGAGAATTTTGGTTGGCACTTATAAGAATTCCTAAATTTCACCCCCTAAATTTTCCTTTGTAATTGTCGTTAGAGAGTGATATGTTAAAACCTAAAATTTTCTTTGGTAATGGGCTGCTAGAGAGCGATTTGTTGAATTTGATGGTTATAGGAGTAGTATATGGCATGCTAGAGATAACAATATGAATAGTGGAGAACATGCAGATCAAATTTTGTTGAATCTATAAGCATTCATGTGTTTCTAAGATCGATGATGACCTCTGAAGAAAAAGGTACCAAATAAATCGACATGACGAAGTGGTTGTCATTCACATGATTGCTTCATGTTCATACACTTATTTTAAGTTAATGTGCTTGATTCTAGTTCATTCCTAAGGTCCATCAAAATATTAGTGTGTAATCCCCCCACTCAATCACCTTAGTCATGAATGCTTGACATAATCACCATCCTTAACAACACCTATTGGAATTATAACCAATTACAGAACATACAAACAAATAGGGGGAACGTGGGGATCTAGATTTGGACATGAGAAAATGAATGATGTTGGATACCAAACTTATCTTGTGGTGAGACACAAGTGAAAGTGTACTCGTAAAGGTTTGAATTCATTGCCGAAATACAAAAACCATCCTCAGAGTGATCAAAATTAATTATAGAAGTACAAGTAGAGCCTCAAAGTGGTATTCTGAGACTTTAGAGAGGGTGACGTAGCTAGGGACACATGGTGAGCAAAATCCCATGCTCACCAAGTTGACTTAGCTTCTATCTAACCAATCAAAATCAATATATTAGCAACAATCATATTAATAAGATTAATATGTTGGGAATACATTGATAGGTATATATTTGACACATTGAGATCTACAATAAATTATTAATAAATATTTTTATATTGCATTGAGCCTATCACCCTGGGGATACATTACCTAAGCTATTGCTCTCATGATGCTACAAACACATATTTCATTAAATTTGGAAATATTCTATTACAAGGACTTCATCCACATTGAGTTTTTTTGTAAATCTCTAAATACATATTCTATTAAATCTAGAAAAATCAACTCAAAGAACTATTCCATTAAATTTGGAATAATTAATCCAATGAAGTATTTTCTTAATTAATATTTTTTATTTATTTCAAGTAAAACTTTAGTATTCAACCATTCAAAAGGAAATATTACATCTCAAATAGAACTAGTCTAGGAAATATTACATCTCAATTAGAACTAGATGGGTTGGACATAAGTCCTGATGAGTCTATGAATATTAATAATTTTGTAGATGTTAAAATCTTTGAGACAACGAGATATATTATGTGGGAATAATCCAAATTGAATGAAATTGCACACATAATTTTATGCTATAATACTCTAAGACATGATCTATACTATATTTGAGGTGACCGAAGTACTAAAAAGATTTATATTATAAAACACCATGTTTGATCATTGCTTTCATGAAGAGG
>LPNX010122953.1:7860-23825 GCA_001517045.1 Pseudotsuga menziesii
CATGAATTTAGTTTGTCAAAATGGACTATCTTGGATTCATCTTAACTCTAGTTTTATTGAGCACACAAAGGAGTCAAATATCTTGAGCTCCAAACTACTTTAGAGTCATAAACTTAAGGAAACATTTACACCTTAATAAATTTGATTCCTCTCAATTAATAAAGTGAGAATTAAGATGAATCTATACTAATTTATTCTAATTCCAAATACATTATTAGTATAAAATTTTGAATTTCAATTAAAGTACATTTTATTTCATTTTAAAATAATAATCATAACAATAAATACAATTTTTTATTAAAATCATTATTAAAAAACAAAAACAAATATATTCCCTCAAACTTCTCTGCATTACTTTACAAAGAATCAAGAATAGCCTTCAATTTTGCCTTGTATGACATCTTGACCAAAAATGAGTCATATAACATCATGGAATCATCGCTTACATCAATTGTTTATGTTAATTCTAAATGAATTATATCCTTCTTGAACTTTTGGATTTAGTTGAAATTAAACCTTATTTTATATAACATCATGTAATCATCATTTATATCAATTGTTTATGTTAATTTGAGGTGTATTATATTTGTTTTTGAAATTTTGAATTTAGTTAATTTAAATAACAAACAAAAAATGAGTCATGTAACATTATGGCCATTTGTTTATGTTAATTTCAAACTTATTTATTTTGCAATTATTTTTTCCTTTACATTTTGAATTTCATTATTATTGCATTTTTATTTAGAAAAATCAAACAAAATTAAACAAAATCATTGAATTATCAAATATTTTAATTTAATAACCATTTGAGTTAAAAATATACATTAACTAAAGAAAATTGATTTCATTATTGCTAATATTATATTAAAGAAAACACAATACAATTTCCCAATGTAAAATCCAAAATTTTACAAAGGATGACAATGCATCGAAATAGAGTAAAAGGTGGTTAACAATGTCATGTAACTCATTTTTAGTAAAATCGTATTACATGGAAAAAGAAAAAGTGAGTGCCATCAATAATGTTTTGAAGCTTCTCCTCTTGGACAATCAAAATAATTGTCGCATTTTTTTCAATCCATAAAGTTAAGTTTCACACTTTTCTTATAGATGTTTACATGTCCAATGCGATATTGGTTATTTGTGATAAGGCTATAAGGTTAGATTTACCTTACAATAGAGGTCCCCACATGTGTGTCTTAGAATATCCCATATATTGCTAAGTCACGATTTATTGGTTATTTAGTTTGTATGTTGTTGGATATATTCTTGGTTATAGTGGTATCCATTCAGATATGAACCTGGACCCCACATAGATAATCTTGACTAGGTATCAATTCCCATGGTTTAAGAAAATGATATGTCAAGTTTCTTCCTCCAATCCACAAAGTTTTCCCACAACAAAATATAATCCATATTCAAATATTACTCATTCAAATGCAATAAACAAAAGAAAACATTGTTCTCTGCATTTACAACACTATCAAGCCATGATGTCTCTTTTATGGAATGCATATAATCTAAAAAATTTGTTATAATCTTCCACAAATAGTAGATTATAGAACAATATATATTGATGTTTCATAATTGTCTTTTACAGATAGATAAATAGATATATTTGTTTTTTGTTTTTTTACTTTTAATTAAAAACTTTGTATATCTTTTATTTACGTAATGTTTTTATAATTTTTAAATGACATGTATCAACGCCATGTTAAACACATACGTAATTACAGATCTTATTCATTCTAACCTTCTTACTATAATAATGGAAAACTCATCACTGTCATTTTTTTCTCAAAGAAATGCGACCAAGAATTAAAATTGGTAGAGTTGAGAAGCCAAAAGAATCTGTTATAGCTGATTTTACCACACATGGTGAATCACACTTTTATGGCCTTCCCTGTCCCTCTGTAGACTCCTTAAACACCATGGACCATTTTTGTATCTTTGATGTTTCCAAGATCATCCCTAAAAACATGCAAAAATTGCCATATGCGACTTTTAAATCCTTTCTCGCGTATATACGTGGTTTTAACCCCTAAAACTGCGTAAATCAAGATGTGTGCAAAAGGAAAAATTCTTTTGGAGTTTTTCTTGATGTGGATCCGACTCACTTGTCTCCTGGCCTTCCATATGCGTTGAGATCATTCGGATTCAACCTTTCATTACCCCATTGAAGAGCTATATAAGGAACCCTTTGGATACATTGAAGGCATGAGAAATTGAGAGCAAGAGAACTATAGTCCATTGTTGCCAAAGCTTATACTTGAGTCTGCATCACTTTGTCCTTTGGAGCACTTTTGTGTTCTTCCCAAGCTTGACTTTTGCTTGTGAGCTTGCTATAGAGAAATGGAGGATTGAAGTGGTCGAGGCCCAAGTGGGGGACTCAGTTTCTCCAATTTGCAGACATGCCAACAAAGGTTGTCTCTATTGTAATCTCTGCTTTATATCAATAGAAATATCTTTTCCTCTCAAATAATGTGTATTTGAATGAATATTTGATCCATGGATGATTTCAAATTCTTATATGTTATTGATTATATATGCTAGGGTAGGTCTAACACGATTATATATAGCATGCTTGTCTTGTTTATTGAATGTTGAGGAAGCAATTTATCAATTCACGCTGGAGTTGGAAAGATCAACGGGGATCTACATCAACTGTTCAGAATAAGGTACGAATCGAGATCCTTTAGTGTTAGATATTTGGTTTCTCTTGCATATAGGAAATGATTGATTTCTGGAGTCAAGTTGTCTGTTGTGGTACCCCAAGCCATAGGAATTTCTCTTTGTAACAGAATTGGTGACTCCGCTCGGGACGTTCCTTGTTTGTCTTTGGGGTTTGGGGGCACAATGTGCTTGATATTCTTGACTTGCTCTTTGTTTCTCCTTGTTTATGTGTTTCATTTTATAATATGTTCATCCATTAACACTCCCCTTTATTGGTTTGACCCTTGGCCTGCTTTTTACCCACTGTCTTCTCTGTATACGCGGGTTTTTGGCCAAAATTCGCATACATACGCGGATTTTTGGCCAAAATATGCATATACACAGGTTTTTGGCCAAAATCCACGTATACATGCAGCTTTTTGGCCAAAATTTGTGTATATACGTAGCTGTTCTTTAAACAGTCACGTACATCCTCTCTCTTGGTGAGTTTGATGTTGTGGGAAGTTGCTGGGTGGGTTGTGAGTGTGGTTGGGTCTTCCTTGCATCTGATGTTGTCTGTTGGATGCTTCTTTTGTGACCAGAGACCGCTTTTTCATTGATTTTTCTTTGAAAGTAGTTTTAGTCATTTATCCTTTTTGTTTTTCCATTAGTGCATTACTCTTTTTTGTCTTGGTGTCTTGCTGGGCTTGTGTTTTATACTTGTTGCTGAGACTGAGAGTTTTAGATGACTTTTATTGCATTTTTCATTCTTTTATATTGAAAAATACAAGGTAGTTGCATTTTTTGCATATGGATTTGAGGAGGTACTTGCATTGGATTGCTTGGATGAGAGTTTTATTTAGGATTTCATATAGGTAGGATTGTGTTGGCATTTAGAAAGAAATATATATTTATGCATCTCATGTAGTGGCATACTGTATTTTTCATTTGACAAAGATTGCACTTAGCATTGTTTGTTATGGTGTGCATATTTACTTCACTGCTGAGTCATAACTTCATTAGTTGCATGATCATTTCCCTTTAAGGTAATTATAGCCAAAAAAATCATCGCATAATAAAATGAATTACACTCTTTTGTTGTTCCAGGTATACCAACCATTTCCTGTTTCCATATCCACAAAAGAGCTTTGAGTCTAGAAAACACCAAAACCCCCTTGGTACTTATCTAGAGTTCTCTTTCCTCCCTTCTTTTCGTCGAGGTTGGAAATGAGGCTAAAATCCCCTCCCATCACCCACTGGTCCCCCTTCGCTTAGAGCTTGGTCCAGTCAAGGAAATCGATGAAGGCCTGATTCTCAAGGAAGCTGCTAGGGCCATAAATATTAACAAGAGTTCCCTTCACTCCAGAATCAAGGTGTTAGAAGTCATCCATGAGGAAAAACTTGTTGGTGCGCCAATTGGTGAGATCCAACACCTGGGGGCACCAGAAAATTGCAATGCCCCCTGATTGTTCGGCAGCATCCAGGGCCATGACCTCGCTACCTTTCCATATTTTACTTCTGATTTTTTCCATTCCTTCATAACTACATTTTGTTTCGTGAAGAAACAGGATATCCATATTCTCCTGCTTAATTTTCCTCTTAAGAGTCCTCCACTTCCTGGGGTTACTGCACCCCCTGATATTCTAAGAGATTAGCTTCATTGGTAAACTTTGGAAACTTCAGAGAAGGCCATCGTGATCGTTGGGTATTGGCCTGATTCTATGAGCTTAACTCCTACTTCTGTAATGCATTGATTTTTTGTTTTCCTTCCTTTGCGATGTTTCTCCTCTGGAGACTTCCTCTTGTTTCCTTTTTGGGGATATAGCTCTATCCCAAGGTTTGGATGAGCCCCAGCCTTAATGATTGCTTCCTGGAGGAGCTCAATTTACCTTCTGGGGATGTAGCCTTTACCCTTCTTTCCACATTTAGCTTCTATCGCATCGAGATCTAGTTCAACTAGTTCCATTTCTTCATCCTCTTCTGCTTCAACTATTTCCATCTGTTGGGTTTCCTCTCGTTCTAGGGCACTCATGACCTTGGTTGGTTTCTCCTCTTTCGCCTTGTCTTTGGGCTTGTCATCGTTTGCACTATCCCCTAAGACAACGAAAGCATTTTTTGGATCTGTTATCTTTCGCCTCGATGTCTTTTTTGGCCTTTGATGCCCCACCACCCCTACTTCTTTTGCGATTCTTGACTTGGGTGAAGCCATCATTATTCCGAGCTCCCTCCGGTCAATGATCAATGGGATCATTATTTGCATCCATTTTGGGATACTTCCCTCTTACATGGCCGTATTCATGGCAATTCCTACAGTGGAAGGGAATATGCTCATAGTCTATGGGTTGGATCCATTCTTCATCTTCCCAATTTTGGATTATGGCCTCTAGCAGCTCCTTGGAGAGATCCAGGTAGACACAGATCTTGGCAAAAGAAGTGTACCTATGGGCCTTAGTTTTCTCTACAACCTAAATAAATTCCCCTAGGGTATTTCCTATGTCCTTCAATGTTTCCAGATCCTAGTGTTCCCCCGGCAGAGAAAAGAGGCAGATCCAGATAGGGGCAACAGTCATGTTTTCTATTTTGGGGTTGAATCTTTCCTTCCATGGACGGAGATAAAGGCCCGCTGAGAAAGAGAAATAGGGGCCGCCTTCCAAGATGTGATCACGGTCCTCCTGGTTAAAGAAAATAATAGTGAAAAAACCTTTGGATCCAAGCTGCAGATCATAGTGGCCTTTAGGGTTCCACACACTGCTAATCCATTTGACCAGATCCTTTTCCTTGGGCCAAATACCCACAAACTTCCCAATCAATGCTTTCTCCTTCTAGAGCTCGATCGTGCCCCTTACCTTCTCTGATCTGATATATATCACTGGAATGGTGGGGGATTTCCGCAAACAGCCACCCACCCTAGGCTTCCGGTTGTTGGATAAACTAGCCTACTTCTTTGTCTCAGCTGAACCTGCCCCACTATCAACTACAAGTCCCAAAGGGCCTGTCTCCGCCATGGAGTCACCCAAGGGGGCCAAACCGCCTGGTGAACCAATACGCCCTGGAACAAATAGAAACCAGAAGGCCTCTATAGCCACGCGAAGCTGACCGCCCTAGAGCAATAGCTCAAACTCCTTCAAACCCTAGCTATCGCGACCTCACCCGCAAAATTACTCCTAACAAATCTAAGTATTGTTCAATTCTAGCTCATAGTAAAGTAATTTATGTTATCACCAATATCCACAGAAATGCAAAAACTTATTTATACCTGTTTATATCCATTTATACCTAAAGGCTTATATCCGTTTATATCCATTTATACCATTCATGTTTTTAGATATAAATGGATATAAACTAGATATTAAGTTTTTGCATTTCTGCATTTCTAACATGAGCCTCTTACCTCTCATCTTTCTGAGCTCGTGAAGATGGTCCGAGTAGGAAACCTAAACCTAAAGCAAAGCTTTAATATTTTTTAAAAATAATTTTTTTTACACTTTAAATAATAAAAAACACTTTTTTCCTCATACTTTGATATAATTATTATAATCAAATTAGCTTTACACTCATTTTCAAAAACAATGGAGAAGTAATTAACTCATTTTCTAAATCCAAGAAAGTCTTTATAACTTGAAATTAAAATGCAATATATTAATCTTCTAAATAAAGATTATTTGAAAAAATAATAATACCTTTGAATAGTTGCCATTTTCAACTTTCATCGCTGCTTTTGCTTTATTGCCCGGTACAAGAAAAACTGCTGAATCAAGTCTAAAATATAAAAATGTAATGAACCAGAAACAAAGGTAATATATAAAATTAAATTTTTATACTACTTTTCTATAATAAAATATTAAAAAAAAATCAAATCTAATTTAAAAATACATTTTTTCATATTAAACTATGAAATGAATCACAATCAGTCGACAAAATCCACAACACTTTAAAAAAAAAAACATAAGCTTATATTGATTGCTGATTCTGGTTATTCAACCTACCCCTTGATTCAAGCCATTCAACCTACCCTTTAAATGAAGAGAATCAACACCTTAAAAAACCCCTAAGCTTATCTTGATTGCTGATTCTCATCCAGAGCTTACCTTGAAAACTAATTCCCATCGAACCGACTCGTTGAATGGAAAGAATCAGCAATGAATACAAAAATTGTCAAAAAAAATATCCAACAACTCAACCTAAAACCCTTGGAGCCTTCCCTCCCCAAGTATTTTATAAGTTTCTGAAAACTGTAATTACATGCATTCTACAAATAAAACTAGTGGCCACAGAATAATATAAGGATTTAATATGGCTGAAAAACTAATTAGTGGCTTCATACGGTTTGCCAATGAAAATAATATAAGGATTTAATATTGCTTGCCTTTAGTGCCACGATTCTCAGTTAAGACTCGAACTGCCGAACAGCCACGGAGAAGTAAACCGAAGAGAATACAAAACAAACACAGAAACTTTAGTTTGCCCATATCTCTTGAATTTCAAACCAGAGGAGGAGTTGAGATAAGATCAGTAAAAGTGAAATGCGGTAGTTGTAAGGGAATAGGATACCTAATAAATATAAGCTGTGAGTTGCTAAAGCATGCGATCACCGAAGTGGAAATATTCAGCTTTGAATGAAGGAATGATTATGAAAAAACTCAAAAAAGTGAGTTTGTTGGTGAGGTAAATGGAAACAGCATTAACAGACAAATCCTATTCAAGGTAAGATGCTATAAAGGGGGTTGCAACATTTTTACTATTTAGAATTGTATTAAAAATAGGTAGATTAGCACAGTCACAAGTAAAGTGGTTAGTAAATTAAGATACCTAAAACCAACTATTTATAAACACAAAACAAATATTATTAAATAAATAAAAAAACAAAAATTGATATGGCAAGATAAGACGATCATAACAAGATAACAATCCAAAATCTGAGATAATATCTAAATGCATATTGACATAATTAAGGGTTTCAGGTCAATGAGCTCAATTTCCTATTGCATATTAAAAACACACAATGAGAAAACAAATTTGTTTTTTCCAAGGGTATGTTTGTAATGATATTTGAAAATGGAAATAATACAATACTTGTTGAGAGAGATATTTGATAGTGAGACCTCTGTTATTATGTGTCATTACAAATAGATGGGTTATTACATGTTATTTGTAAAGTGCAATAATATTTGGAACATGGAAATAATGCAATAATTGTTAGGAAGAGTATATAATGTTATGGAACATTTATAATCATAAAATTTCAAGCAAATGAGTTAATACATGATACTTGTGGAAGTCTCAATTATGTGGCATTTAATAAAGTTAAAAATTTATGTAACACTTTATAGTGCAAATAAAGAATTAATTAAAGTTTCAATTCATATTTGGGTTATTAAATGTGTATAGAGTGCATGAAAGATTGTTATATATATTTTCAAAAGCTATACAAATATTCCAAACATGTCAAAGCTATAAGACATAATACTTATTTCTCATGCAAATAAAGAACATTCTTAAAAAAAAGCATAATAAAGAACATTCTAAAAAAGGATGTATATAGAACATAATTACCATTGGTTGTATCATGCCTTGATTAATCAATTATGGAATGTGATAAGATATATGAAATTTGGAGGAGGCTGACAGAAGAAGAATCATATATATAATCTTTGTAACGATGTATTCCATATGATATATAACTTTTTTTAAATATTGTGTATAGTTTTTTTATTTTTGTAATTTTGTTATGTTAAAAACACAATTTCATAGTAATTTTATGTGTTTTCAATATTAATAATGTATATTAAAATGAAATGTTTTTTATTATTATAAAATTTTTAATATTTTTCTTATATTTATATAAAAATAATTAAAATAAATATTTTATATAAATAATATTATGAAATTAATATTTTTTTTAAATCTTTAAAAAACAACATATTTAATAAATAATAATAATAATAATAATACACAATATTTAAATTAAAAATATAAAAACCCATGTAAAAGAAAACCCCAAACCCTTGTACCCAAATTGGTAGACATATCTGTTTATCCCAAATCAAATTACAATATGCTCCTTATCATTATTAAGGAGAGCTGAGATACAATCTAGATAGAGCTTGAGATCACATAGACATCCCAAGATAACCCGATCGCACTAGGTACAAGGAGGATCGACCCAACCATTAGAAAGGATAAATGCAATGATAATTCGATTTGGAAACAATATTTAGTGCTAGCTTTTGGGTTGATGTATTGAATTATGAGGTAGTGTCCCCCATTTTACTATTATCAAGTTTACCTATATAAAGGTTTCTCTAAGATAAATTAGTGTATTTTTGGGTTATAGTTATTATATGTTGTTATTTTGGGTTATTTTTACTATATGTTATTAATTGTAGTTTCGTTTAAATTTAAAAATTGAGGATGAAAGAAAACTCAACACAAACAAGAGCTACTAGGTGGTAATGCCCCAGATATCGCTATTTGGTTTTGCAAGACAATTTTGGCAAGTAGTGTAAGTAAGATTATCCTTTAAGTGCGTCATCAAATTTTAAACACACATATTTTCAGAGGTTGGGCCTCGGTGACCATTCTTTTCTCACCTCTCAACAAATTCTTATTTCTTGACTTGTAATGAATGGAGTGTCTAAGTACCTATTCAAATAGTGAATTTATGCAACAACAAAAAAAATCATAATTAATGCTCACCTTCTTGTGTAGAATGAAGGAAATAAATTCATGAAGTAATATTAAAATTTATAATAATCACAAAAAAATATTATTATTAAAAATTATAGTAATGTGTTAACATTATGTCCTTATCTTTGTTGAAGTTAAAACAAAATCATTTCTATAGTTATATGTTAACATTATGTTCTTATCTTGCTAGGGTGTCTCGGGGGGGGTTCTCTTTACCCCGGATGGAAAGATGGAAACCAAATTCTCCTTGGGGATTGGAAAGGAAACAAATAACATTGCAGAGGTGCTAACCCTCTGCACCCTCTATCCCCCTCCATAGGACCATGGATTGGCTCGTGGGGCTTAATGCCTTAGGGGCTTATGGATTGTGGCACGTGTCGCCTCCACTAGGTGATGCATGCCCCAACCACATGGTGAAGCAAATGAAAGTGACCCGATGCATGTGTAGCTACAAGATATTGTTGTGGGTTTTAAATAGTGGTATGTTGGGGAAGGACCATTCTCGGCTTACTGAAGTTTTCACGTCCCGTCGACTCCATGCGAAATCAATTGAGGTGATGCAGGAAACTATGGCTCGTTAGATTATTTTGGGTGACAAGAATATAAAGAGAAGAATGGAGAAGGGTGGAGGTTGTATGTTCTGGCTGGTATGCTGCAGAGAATAGGTTGAGGAGATCTTGAGAGTTCAGGTGATTTATTGATCTATGTATAGAACAATGCCATCAAAGGAATTTTCACACTGTTATGTACACGTCTCTATATCAACAAAACTAATGACTCTACCGTAAGAACGCAAACAACAATCAATAGTTAGAAGCGATCTATTCTACATGTGTGAATAAAACTATAAGAAGAGGAGTGTGCAACAAAATATTTACCAGTCCTTTCGGAACATTGTACCTCCTAAGCTTATTTCGATTGTTGATTCTCTCCATCCAACGGGAAAGGAGCAGATTCAACAGTTGACTCTACTCCTTACTCGTTGGATGGATGGAATAAACAATTGGGATAAGGATGGCGCCTTGAGCGGGCACTCCCCTTTGTATTTCTACTCCTTGTTGAAACACTAGTGCAAAATGAGAGATTAGTGACTAGGAGACCAAAAAATTTGGTCACCACAATTTTTGTCAAGGGATAAATGACCAAAATTGATAAATTTAATTGGGATAACTAAAAAAGACAAGATAAATGACCACTTTTGGTCATGGGATAAAACTAAACTAAAAAAGACCAAGATAAATGACCAAATTTGGTCACGAGATGCCTAGACTAAAAATGACCACATAACAATTGCTCATTTATTTGGTCATTTTTAGTTGTGGATCTTCGGCAATGGAAAATTACAATTTTGACAATGAATTTCTACATTTTACTAAATTCTAAGAGTGCAAATGGATTCAAAGACCCCTAGAACCTAGTAATTTGTAAACCTCCTCATGTGTCACAACTCCATTGTTGACACCAAATTATCTATGACAATGTCCTAACGGTGAGCTATGGCTTATATATTTGATAATAACTATACAAATATACCTATATACATTTGTTTTTAAATATTTTATATATAAATAATATTAATTATTAAACTATTTGTATTATAAACTTAAAAAGAAAATGTTACTAAGTATTTTTTTACTATATACTAATAATATATATAAGAAAAAAATTAACTTATATATTTATTATAATAATAATAATAATAAAACAAAATTTAAAAAACAAAACAAGTTAAAAAAAATAAAACTTTCATTCACGACACCACATTAGTGTAGTTTAACAATTTTGGTTTTGGCACCAACTTGAAGTGGTGGGTGCCAATGTAGAACAATCTTCCCCTTTCATTACCATATGATAGGCATCCTTATAAGATTACATTTCACTCCAACTCAAGGTGACCGTATTTAAGGCTTCAATGGCACAAAGTATGTTTGAATCTATGTCCATCCCATTTTTTTTTCAATTTATTGTTTTTGAATTTAATTGATATTGGAATGATAAAATTTTAGCCTAGAAATTGCTTCAGAAATGGGCTTTTTAGGTTAAATTTGATCATCCTTTTTTAAAATTAAAATTTGTGTATAAACTTAGAACTTTAAAATTGCTTCAAAAATTGTTCAAATGTAAGCTAAAGATGATGTTAACTTGGAAGATGGATTATCCAAGTAGCCTGGTGAAAAAACACTTGTAAAAAAGAGTATGGATAGCCCATCCATTCGTTTTTAATTGTTAATATTTTGGCTTAAGTTCTTAATTTCCAATATGATGCACCTAATTTCCTCCTCTTTCGGTATCTGGCAGGTCTTTTGTTCAGCCACCTATGAAACTATGCCCATTTCGGATTTTCAACATATTGAACAAATAAATACGAGGGAGTGAGGAGGAGCATAAAGAAAGTAGACTTGTTCGGTGAAGTTGTATTGTGTGTGATTGTGATTGGCATGCTGGGTATCACTAGCACTAAAGGGGAGGCAGCCATGGGAACTCTTGGTGGATTGCACAAAGTGAAATATTTTTAGAACTCAATAGAGACTCTCAATCTTGGGTGATTTTACGTTGATGAGCACAACAAACAACAAATATATGATCTAATCTTTTATTATTATTATTATTATTTATTTATAGGGATTTCATTTGTTTCTTATTTGTGGGAATTCCATTTGTTAATCAGTGTTTTCTCTCTATTTGTATCTGTGTCTCCAGAATGGAGATACAACGTGGAGCAAGTGATGGCGGGAACTATGTATCATCTGACCATAGAGGCCAAGGATAGTGATCATCCTAAGTTGTTCAAAGCAAAGTTTTGGGTCAAACCATCGGAGAATTTCAAGCATTCGGAGGAATTTAAACCCGTGGAGAAACCCTTTGTTTCCAGGGCTGACCTTGGCGTCAAACAAGGTAAGTCCCATACCTTATGGGAATTCCATTTGTTAATCAATTTTTTCTCTCTATTTGTATCTGTGTCTCCAAAACGGAGATACAACGTGGAGCAAGTGATGGCGGGAACTATGTTTCATCTGACCATAGAGGCCAAGGATAGTGATCATCCTAAGTTGTTCAAAGCGAAGGTTTGGGTCAAACCCTTGGAGAATTTGAACCATTTGGAGGAATTTAAACCCATGGAGAAACCCTTTGTTTCCAGGGCTGACCTTGGCATAACAAGGTAAGTCCCATACCTCAATTATAAACTCAAATTTGATGGGATTAGGAGGGCAGGTTTTTTATCCATTTCAGATTCTTTCAAGATTGATTGCTTGGTTTTGATAATTTTATGAGGAACTCGGCTTTACAGAGCAATTAGACACTCCTCTTTCTATTATAATATGGACCCATGTCTGATTTATGTAGGCTAAATAGCAGCTGAACCCTAAATAAAATGAATAAAATGGGCCTACATCTACTGTCTTTATGAATCTATGTAGCCTAAATAGTCACTGAATCTAAATAAATCGATGCCATAGTTTTATATATATATATAGAAAATCCATGTTCATATAATTGAATCGAACCATGAATCTATGAATTGAAATCAATCAGACGAAAAATACTGAAGCTGACGTCTTCGAAATCCATAAATCTTGAGCACCTGATCATATGCAAAATCCAGAGATCTGACCATGCCATTCAAGCAATATTTAGCCTTGTATATGGTGTTATGGTTCCCACTGCAAGGTTGGAAACTAGTGAAGTGAGTCACAAATGTCCTCCTCCCTAAAATCCCAACCCAAATATTCTTCAAATAACTCTCTCGCTTCCCTGCATACAATCTCGCAGTATTTTCAGCATATCTGTGCCTCAGCTCTATATGTTCGGCTTCAATGGCCTCATATCTCTTACTGATATTCTCATAATTCCCAACAATGTCCAACCAAAATCCTTGAAAAAAAAGACTCATTCTCTATATAAATCTTACCTCCCCATTTGTCCTTCTCTTTGATCATAAGATAAACAAGAGTAGACTGACCATCTAAATCAGTGATTTCTCCATTAGGCAGCACATCAAATAAAATCTTAGCAAAGGATTCATACAGAGGAATATGAGGCCCCATCATAGACCACCTCTCCATGAAATTCATGGACCATTCACAGTTTCTGATAAGAAAAATGCCTGCATTGATGCCCAACCAACTTCTCTTCTCATAAAAGTTTTGCTCCCATCCATGGACTATATTGAACCAACCTGCTCGCTTATCACTAGAAACCTGTAACCATCTCAAAATTTTAGGGCATTGGTAGCCCATATAAAAATGCCAAATTTGCTGACAATTTCCACATGACACCCGTTCTTAAGGAATGACCTGCTAACATATTTCCTAGAATAATTGAACCATGCTGGTAAGTCAACCACCTCAATTTAGCAGAGCTGATTCATCTCGGAGTTGAAAAATTATTCCATCAGAATATCTTTCTGCAAATCCCCTTCATCTTCTTGCATGTCTGTTCTTATTTATAGTTTCTTATATCCCCAATTATACTCTTGTACAAATATGTCTAGTTATTCCAAATTCTGAAGAAGTTTAAATAGTTTTTGCTGCTAATTAAAGGGCACAAATTTTGCTCTATAATGTTTCAACATTTTTGGCCACAATTTTATCACCTTTTTGTCCCCTCTTCTAATGTCCTTTTATAAATGATCCTACCAAAATGCAGCATGGAATTTTACCCTTCGAGGATCATTTTCTTCATATTCTCGATTGCAAATATTTCTTCAATTCCTGATCCCAATCTATATTTTATTATTCATTGTCCGACTCACCCTGTTGGAACCTTGCTAATCTAGCAAATCCTAAACAAATCCTCTTTCTGTAAGTGAAGTGAATTTAGTATTTAGTATCTAAATGGCAATGGTATGAGGCATTGTTAATTTGTTATGTTAATATGCTTGGATTTTTTTTTAATAATTTTGTACTCAGGACCCTTATGTTAGGGAATCCCCCTCCTCAGTCCCTCATGAATTTTCCTAAATTTTTGGGGTGGTCTCCACATGTCCACCATCCTCTATGAATTTTGCTAAAATTTGGGGGTGGTCTCCACATGTCTCCCATGTGTGTTTCCTTTCTCTCACGCTCCCACGTGCTAGAAGCTTGGTGGAACAATGGAAAAAACCCTAACTCAACACCTCAATGTTACAATTAGCCATATAGGTCAACCTGTGTATTAGAAATTATGTTTGGAATGACTTGGGTTGGTGGGTGCGGCATTTAATATTTATATACCATCTAAGTATGCTTTTTTACAGGTTGCATGTCTGGTCTAAGTTATTTGATATGCCCTAGTTACAGGTGTCCACAGAAATTAAGAAAAAGAAATGCCTGACATCATGGTTGAAGCTCTGATTATATTGTTAATGGTGTTATTATTGGTTTAATTCACCCCTCATCTCAGGTATATGTTTCAGCCTTTATTCAGGGGAGGGTGCTTCAAAAATCTGGTTTGGGTGTGTTCTCAAATAGTGAATTGCCTTATAAAATAGTATGTTGACTATAGAGATGACATGACAGCATACTTTCAGTGCTTAACAGTGGGATTTCCTTTAATATTAGTGCCTAGATCGGTTTTCATGCAGGTAATTTGCATGGTATTGTCATGGACCAGCAAAATATTTAGAAAGGAGGTGTTGTACATGCATACATTTAGCCTCATGCAACTGGAACACTTCAGAAAGACTGATCCAAATATGTTTTCAAGCAATGGTTTACCTTAACAAACTAATTGCACTGGAAGAAGCGAGGTGCTCTACAACTCATTATGGGGGAGATGTTGTCATGTAACATGGATAATGCTAACATGGTAATATAGGTCAGCTATATTTTAAATTTTACAAAAATGATAAAAAAAAATTAAAACCGGCATAGATTCATATTGTTGGTAATAACTCCCGATTGATATTTATTCCAATGCAAATGCCTATATTTATACAAATCAAATGGCGGTTGGGTTTCACCTTCCGCTCAGCCTGTTTGGATTCCTACTATTTATTTATTTATTTATTTACATTATATAACCCTAACAGATTATATTCTAACAATCCCCCTCTTAATCCGAAGGGGTGTTCGTAAGTCCGAGCATGTTTCTGAACCTTTCAAACTTTTCTCGTCCAAGCGCTTTGGTGAAGATGTCTGCAACTTGATCATTTGTGGAACAATGTGGAAGATGGACTATCTTGGCTTCTACATGATGTCGAATCAAATGATACTTTGTGTTGATGTGTTTGGTTCGATCATGGAATCTAGGATTCTTAGCCAGCTTGATTGCAGAAGTATTGTCGACCAGTAATGGAGTGGAGTTCTCTTGTTTTTCTTGCAAATCTTCAAGTATTTTCCTGAGCCATACTATTTCTTTCGTTGCTTCAGCTGCAGCCACATATTTTGCTTCTGTTGTTGAATCTATCGGAACTGATTGTTTGCGTGATCTCCATGAGACAGTTGCTGATCCAAGAATCATAGTGTATCCAGAAGTTGATACTCCTGTCTCCTTATCGCCATCAAAATCTGATTTTGAGTACCCAATAAGTTTGAAGTCATCCAATTTAGAGTACTTGAGTCCAACGTCTTGAGTCCCCTTCAAGTATCTTAGAACCCTCTTTGCAACTGACCAGTGTCCTTCACAAGGTTTATGCATGAACCTTG
>LPNX010122953.1:38589-65501 GCA_001517045.1 Pseudotsuga menziesii
CTATAGTCACTCCCTCTAAAGCGGAGCATCATAATCCCTCTGTCTTCCGTACTCTATGCACTGAAACATTCTGTACCGGAGTGACAAGTAGCTTCCTATGCTACTAATATTCTATGTGACCATCTAGTGTATATACTTCCTTGACATCATTCTTCTTGAACTGGTCTTCCCTTTCTTCTTGGTGGCTGGAAGGTTCTGCATCAATGATGTCATTGCACTTGTCATATTATTCTTCATTTTGAAATGTCGTCACTTGTTCTTTGGAACAAGTTTCGTCCTTCTTTGCTTCCAGGCGATTATGTATGCGATCTTTCCTACAGGTAAAATGCATTTGTATGGTTAGAACATTTCATATGGAATATTCATACTAGCAAATACTTATGCATAAATATATGATCATGCAACTACTTTAGCCAATACAACATTCATCCATATCTCACTGAAACTTTCTAGATGCCTTCCATCTCTACCAAGACAACATTGAGATTGTGCACTAATCCAATATGTCAGCAAAGAGGTTTCATTCTAGATAAGTAGCAATGGAGAATTTGTATAGCACCATGAGCTACTTACCCATCACATGCATATTAGTAGTATACTGTCATTAATGCAAACATCCTATCATGCATAATACAATAACTGAATATAAACAAATGCATAACAAAACAATATCATGAAATGACAATTGAATACTTATCTTTATTTATTTCAAGGGTAGACTCCTTCTTGAGCCTTCAGCTTCATCGTATTCTTCATTCATAATAACATCATTTCTTATCCAAAAGCTAAGATGGATAAGAAGTTCTTCAAGAGTTGAATTCTTCATATTCCTCATTGCTTGAGGGATCTTCTTTGGATGAAAGAGCTTGATCTTCAATTGCTCCCACCTTCTCTTCTTGAGCTTCTTCTTCTTGTGATTTCTCTTTCTAGAGTCTATTGAAAGTAATCACTTCCTTCTAGCACACATTCCTCACATGAATGAATTCCACGATCCTGGGAGGCCATTCAAGGTGGCCATCACCACTTTTGCATTCTTCACTTCTTCTTTTACCGCTTCAAGTTGTTCTTGATTTGAGGGACTCTTATGACTGCATAGTCTCTGCATTCTGGATCTTCACATTCTTCAACTGGTTTATTTAGGTCATATTTTGATTTTTGTTCTTCCCTTCAAACAACTTTGTTTGCAATAGGTAGTGCTCTGTAATGCACATGTGTAATGCTTCTATGCCAAATCTCATTTGGCTCTACTGTGTTATGGATCAAGGCTTGTTCTGGATGGCCCTTCAATTTGTACAAGCCTCCTTCTTGTTCTTCAATCACTACCACATCATCGATAGTCTTTCCTTTTGGCCATATGATGACTTGACCATATATGAATGCAGCCCGCATTCCTTTTGTATCAATGCTGAAATAGAGAGAAGGTTCTTCTTCAATCCTATGAGAGCTGATATCAAAAAATATTCATCCTCACTTGAAGAATCTTCACTTTCATATCTGGATCTCTTTCTGGATGGTTTATCATCCTCTGCAGCATGAGCATGATGTCTTCTTTTGGCCTTGTGAAAGACTTCTAACCTCGTCTCCCTCTAAAACTGGAACCTCCATACTCATGTAGGTGTCCAATCCATTTTCTTCAGAGAGATCAAATACTTCTGTATTTGGAAGTTGTCAACTTCCCCAAGCTTGTCACAAAGCTGATGTGATATATCATATTGAAATGAGAACCTCAAATGGAAATAGCAAAGGATTAGATCTTACCGATTTGAGGTGTCCGTCCTTGTCCCGGAGTTCGCTAATCTAGGGTTTGTCACAGAAACCCTAATTTTCAAAACTTGGAATCTTTCAGATATTATTGGATGAAAAGATATATCTCTTCAAATGGATCTGTCCAATGTACTCCTTTTCTGAAAACAGTGGAGGGAAGCTCCCGAAACCGGAAGCCCTAATTTTCTGATTTCCTCTGCAGAAATGCCTGTTACTGTTTCTGTGATAACTCCGAAATTACTGATCCTCTATGTCTAAAATTTCTCACTGAGGTAACCTAGCATGTCCCTGATCCAAAAACACAGGTTTAATTAGAATTGGTTTCACCATTTGGGATTTATGATCCTTTTCCCAAGGTGACCTGTTACAGGACTGTTCAGAACAGCGAAGTTGTACGGCATGCCATGTGTCACTGGTTCATCTTCTGAGTCTGATATTCGGACCACAAGAATTAAAGTCCGTGAAATTTTGGGAACATCTTCAGGAATTCAATTTGGACCTCTGTAGCCCAAGATATTGCAGATATCCCCAGGTGTCCTGTTTATGGATGATTTCTGGAAGAGGATGGAGCCCTAACTTGGAGAGATCATATCTCCCAGAATATAGAGAATCGGAGGCTGATGTTTCGACACAGTGTTCATCAGGATTTTATGTTTGGCCCCTGTAATTTTCAGCTTCTGAGACTTCACCAATCTCATAATATAGCGACTGTACCAAAACGTAGCAGTTTTAGTATTTAGGGTTTCTCCTAGCTCAGGGTCAAACTAGGGTTTGACTTTCCCGGAGTTTCACCCAACCAAATTTATTGATCCAGGTCTCTAAAATTAGGTTTTGATGAGGAGAAAAATCCTATTCTGGTCTCATTCAAAAATTCCTCTTTTGTAGAAAGCCCTAATTTCCACATCGAAACTGAAAATGCTTGAAATTGAATTCCGCATCGACAGAAAGATGCACCCTTCAATGGAGATTCATCTTAGCATACTTTTGCTAAAAATATGTGAAGGAAGATCCAAAAAATAGGAAGCCCTAGTTCCTGTAGCTGCACAATGTCTTCTTCTCAGTTTAGCTCTGATTCCATGTTAGTTTTTCATCAATTAAGCTAGCATTATGATCTTAGGATCTTTTCACTGAGAGAATAACAAGTATAGCAATAAAACATGAGCACATGACAAGAGACAAGAGACACAAAGAGTTTTCCTCTGGGAAACCATAAAGAATAAAAACCCGCAACTTCCTCTAAGATAGAATCAACACCAAAACAGTAAGAGATCTCCCAAAACAGCAGTAGCCTTCTGTCTTCTGTCAAGCCAAAGTATTTCCTTCTCCAAAGGTGTGCCACACTTGAGAGAGCAAGTGATGTACTTCACAAGTGATAAATAGAGAGACACACACTCTCTATTTATATTAGTCCATTCACTTAATTTTCCATTTCACACGTAGGCTCAACCCTAATAATTACTACTCGAGCCTACACCTTAATTAGTGTATAATAATTCAAGTGCCCCAAAACTGTGGGGACTTACCTAATGACTTGATATGAATTGTTTACATTATTAATCCTCCTGATCGGAACATCGGGGTATGACCACATGACTCAAATACATAATAGAAACATTCCGGAATAAACATCGGGTTACAATACATAGGATACATAGAAGAATACATTCCGAAGTTACATATACATCAACAACTAATACATCGGATAATTAAGTATATATTGACGTTTTCAAATGGATACTATGATAGATTAATCCAGGATTATTGTTTTGATATTTGTGTGATAGTTTCAACTATTTGGTGTATGTTAACCTATTGTTAAGAAGGTGGACTTGTATCCTTGGTCTTGTCTTTTTCTTTTCTTCCTTTTTTTGCTACTGATATTAAATCTTGACATTTTTTTTAATATTTGTAGATGTGTTTCTCATGATTTTTTTTATTATGTGAGTTTCCATCATATATTATTTCAAATGTTGTTTTTTAATTATTATGGTTAAATGACTATATATTTATATATTTTTTAGGGAGGCGACCTTTCAAAGAAAGATGGTAAACACTTGCATCTGATTTCTCCTTTTGTATTCCTTCGTTGTTCCTACCTTAAAACAAAATCTCCCTGGAAAGTAAATGAGGCTTTATTCGAAAAAGCTTGTATTCCCCTTCCTCATTGTAGATTGAATGCTTACAGGGATGTTGAATTCCCCTTCACAATTGGCTTGTTCGAAAGGGATGAGGCTGGTTGCAAGTCCCAAGTGAATTTGGCAAGATAGACACCCCTTTTCTTTGGCCTCTAGATGTTTGGGGGAAAAAAAGTTATTTGGTTATAACTTTATGTGTTCCTTTTCTTTGACCGTTGGCCTTTTTTTTGCAACTGAGTAATTAATCATCAATGGAGGGAGTGCTATATTGCAAGCCTTTGACCAGCTTTTTTATCGCGTTGAGACTACCGTTAATTAATTGTGGTATTGTGGTGTGAATACTTTGACTTGCAAATAATCCTTAGTTTGATTATGAGTTGTCTGAAAAATAAATAATAAATAAATAGAAAAAAAAAAAATTCAATTACGCCATAAGGCGTTTTTCTCCGAACATGTTCGGAAAAACACTGTTCCTTTCATCGTCTATTCGGCCAACCCTGCTCCTTTTCGTGTCCTATTTTTGATTCGGTGGTCCTCCATGTGTCCTCTTCACAATCCACTTGTCCTCCACATGTTTTGAAGTTTCGCTAGTCCTCCGCATGTTTTCAGGTTGAGGTCAAGGTTTTCGGTCACTGCCCTGCTCTGTCCTGCAAGTTTCATTGTTCATGGGATTTGCCGTGACTGTTGAGTTTGTTAGAACCGCCCATTTCTCCTGCAGGTTTCATTATTCATGGGATTTGCCATGACTGTTGAGTTTGTCAGAACCGCACTTGTCCGGTGGTTTTGGAGCGCCGTAGGTGATATTTGGAGAGCCCGTCCTGTGAAAGACCAGTGTTTTTTTCTCGGTTTGGCATTTATTCTTGGTTTGGAGGTGGTTGAACATCTTTTCATGGTGACCGCCCCTCCCTGCTGCAGAAATGGTGTTTACTAGTAAAATTTAGTTTGCGTGGGTTTGCACAGAGAAGTTGCATTGTTTCTAGTTTAAAACCTTATATTAGAAATAGCGACGACGCAGTCTTTTAGTTAAAACTTGACCACAGCTCTGTTCATGTTCCTTGTGCATTAGCCACCCACGTTCTTGACTTTTCATCAGCACTGTCTCAACCATGAAAATTGCCACAATCGATGCCACCAATTAGTCGTAGACTGGTACTCAAATTTATTGCTAGCCTTGTTTCTCCCTCTCAAATCAGCTGTCTCACCCATTTTTGGACATGGGAAGCCAATGAGCAAAGGAAAATTCGTAGAAGCTAGATCCAGAGGCAGGAAGAAAAAATGAAGGAGGATATCCTAAAGAGTCCCCTCACATTGAAGGTAGCGGGTCTTTTGTTGCTTGCCATCGCAATGCTTCTACTTGGGAAAACACTGGGCAAGCGATTATGACCAGGTACAGATCATTATTGGCTCGATTTCCTCTTCAGTTCAATCCCACATGGTTTCCCTTGCATGCACCGAGGCTCCAACCTATGACCTATCTTCCCTAAACATCACAAAACCCACCCCCCTCTTCCTCCTCCATCACCACCACCACCACCATCACCAACTTCCTTTGCCATATTGGACAAGGATGGAGTAATGTAGGATCATTTCTTGGTGGGGGAGGATGACAAACTGGATGATTATGATACTGATAATGACACCTCTGTTTCGGAGATGGACATCTTAGAGCAATCATTCAATCGATCTTAGAATGTGAAGGGGAGCACCGAGATCGGGGTGGACACCAAGATTGAGAGATTCAAACTGTGCCCTAAGAATATGAGTGAGTATATACCCTTCCTGGACAATGTTGCTGCAATTTCCAAGATCAAATCCATGGCGAGAGGGGAGAGGTTTGAACGTCTTTTCCCAGACAAAGCGAACCGATTAAATTGCCTTGTTCCCACTCCACCTAATTACAGCGCTCCCATTCCATGGCCCAGAAGCCGCGACGAGGTTTGTTGTAACTTGTCTCCTCTTTTTTTTTTTGAATTAATAAATGCAAGATAAGATGAGATTATATAATTTAATTCATACCCTACAAATTTCAGAGATGTATTGTCATTTGGCCTATTGGTGAGGCATCCAAACTTATTATCTGGACACTAAATCTCCAATTGAGTGAATCTATCGTAATGTTCAGATATGTAAGACATCAAAAACTTACTTTATGGATCCTAATGTTCAATTGAGCGAATCAATCATCATGTTTAGAGCTTGCGGGGTATTTGTCATATGTTTGGAAAAAACAGTTGTGGGTATGAGATTCTAAATTGGTTGTAAGTATTCATTTTTCTTTGTATCTTGATCTTTTTCATTTTTGAAATTCATGAAACAAGTGGATGATTTTGCACATAGTCATAATATCAAGCCAGAATGTGTGTATGGTCTAGATGGCAGATGCTAGTAAGTATAGTTCTCATGAAATCACTATACAATCCTACCATGACTAGGTTTGTTTGTCCCCTCTTTCCTTTGAAGTATTAAAATTCTGAGATGTCATCTCATTTGCTATGTTGGCAAAGCTCCAAAAACTTATCGGTTGGATCTTCTCCAATTGAGTCAACCCATCACAATGCTCAGAGCTCATGGGCATCTGTCATATCCTTGATAAAAAAATTGAGATCTGTGATTGTGAATTGGATGTAAGTACTAAGCACACATCTTTCTTTCTGTCATTTGATCTTTTGCTTTGCATAAAATACATCCGATAATTTGATGTGTTTTCATAATAGACACCTGTCAGATAGAATATTTTCCCACTGCATATGTGACAGATCCTTATCAATGTAGCACAAGAGAACACCAGCACATAGAGAACTACGGGAGAGATATATAGTTGAAAACCACTTTTTCCTTTAATCCCCAAGAAGCTTGATACTATGACAAATCAGATAGACCTTTGTGGGACTTGAGTGTCCAGTTTAGAATTTGAATATGTACCAAGGCTGGGCCATCTCTGGTCATCCTATATTATTAAAATAATAAGGAAATTAGCCTAGGCTTTGTAGGCAGGAGTTGAAGATACAATCTCTTAATGTCTAGATGCTAATGGCGTAATTGGAATGGAATAGCTATACGATATTCCATTGTGAAGAAGCTGTGGTTTTTTCAGAAGTGTAATTATTTCCCATATGTTCAAAATACGATGCCTTTTCACTACAAGGCTCTGCTTAGTAATGGAATCCAGCTGCCAAGGGCCTGATTCTGTACTGTGGTGGTTTTGGCACATTTTTATATTTTTGGGCACCCATATACACAAATACAAGTGTCTTTCAGAGGGTGCTCAAAATGGTATCTGCAGCAAATAAGATAAGTTTTGTGGCCTGAAATTGAATATGTATGCTCCCACAGTTGTTCTATGGTTTGATTTCTCTATTACTATTGGTTCATGTGATTTTTTAAAAACTAACTGAAGTGACAAGGGCCCTAAAACAGGCCTCCCAGTTTCCTTCATCAGAAGTATTCTGCAATCCTAAGCAAGGTTCCCATGCTTTCCACAGTAGACGCATGCATCCTTCTTGTCTTCGATATACTGCTTGAACCACAGTTCATTCCTTCTTACCTACAAATAATGCTGCAGTGTCACTTGAACTACATGTCCAATTTTCCTCGTCAAGGAGAGCTTCTACATAGCCCTGTTTGATAATTTCTGCACACTTTACCAGCTGGTAGAATTCAAAGGAATGATGCTATATTTGCTTTGTAGCAATGCTTTGTTCTGTTAGCCAAGTATTCTGTAACAGTATATCAGCATTACTACAACTATGTGTGAGTTTATTATAATGTCACGGAGGATCTTAATTAATCTGGTCAAAATACATGACAAAAACATTACCTAGACTTTAAAATGCTATTGAATCATGTATGCAGAGTAGGTAGTGCCTTCTAAATGCTATTGAATCATGTATGCAGAGTAGGTAGTGCCTTCTATGAGGTAACCATACCTTCAATGTCTAATATTTTTTTCTCAAATACCTTGCCCAATTCAACATCGAATTCTCTAATATAAATCCCTGAAAGGTGCGTTGAAGTGATGATCAACCTTTTATTGTTGGGTATGGCAAAAAAAATTAGTCGAGGTTGACAAAGGACATGTACCTCTATCAATTGGGTCTAGTTCAGATGGTTTGGAAAAGAAATGTTATTGTCTCCACCTGTGCTCAAATCCCATTTGTGACATGTTTTGTTCTCTGTGCAATTAATATTGAGGCCATGAGCCATTTCCCCCTTATACATGGGTGACATGTTTTGTTCTCTGTGCAATTAATATTGAGGCCATGAGCCATTTCCCCCTTATACATGGGTGACATGTTTTGTTCTCTGTGAGCCAATTAATATTGAGGCCATGAGCCATTTCCCCCTTACACATGGGTTCCTCCTTTTTTGTAAGGGGTTGTTGATCCACTCTCTAGGGCATGGGATTTGGAAATTGCCTAGGAAGTTTCAACTGGAGTGTGGCATGGGATTTGGAAATTTCCTAGGAAGTTTCAACTCGAGTGTGGCTTGTAGGGCAAGGAGTTGTTGATCCACTCTCTAGGGCATGGGATTTGGAAATTGTATAGGAAGTTTCAACTAAAGTGTGGCATGGGATTTGGAAATTGCCTAGGAAGTTTCAATTGGAGTGTGGCTTGTAGGGGAAGGCATTGGAGATAGCAATCCACACAATTAATATTGAGGTCATGAGCCATTTCCCCCTTATACATGGTTCCTCCTTTTTTAAGGAGTTGTTGATCCACTCTCTAGGGCATGGGATTTGGAAATTTCCTAGGAAGTTTCAACTGGAGTGTGGCATGGGATTTGGAAATTGTCTAGGAAGTTTCAACTAGAGTGTGGCTTGTAGGGGAAGGCAATGGAGATAGCAATCCACACTTCTAGGTTGATTTATTTAAGAATATGAGCATGCAGGTTTTCACCATGAGTGATCATTATTATATAAGATTTCTGGATTGCATTGTCAAAGTTTAGAAGCATCTCAACCTTTTGAATGGACACTTCATTTATCATCAAAAGATCTAATAAAAACTGAATGAAATAATTTAACTGTTAATATATGGTTAATAGAAATAATAAATAAATAGAATGAGTTAGATAAAAATATCTAAAATAATTATCATCAATACGATAAGTTAAAGATAAAAAATAAAATATATAAATAAATAAATAGACCCAATATGGGAAGTATAAATAAGAGTATGTATATGTATAAAAGGTCAAAGAGGTTAAAGGTAGCTTGGGCCTAAGCGAAAAAGTTAGATAAGAGACAGGATTAGGAGATAAGAGGGAAACAATAAACTTAAAAAATAATCCTGGATCGAAGGAATAAGACAAGAAAACATAAAATAATTTACAATTGGGGAAGAATAACTTGGAAAGCGAGGAAGGGGATCTGAGATGAAAAGTGGGGGTTGGAAACCAAGGAAAGAAAGGCAATAAAATTAGGGAATGCTAGAGGATGAAGAAAAAGGGGGTTGAGAAAGAATAAGCAATTAGGATTATATGTGAGGAAGAGGGAGGAAAAGAGGAAAAAGAACCAAAAGGTTATTAAGGAAGCCTATTAAGGAGATGGGGCAATTGAGAAAGAATATGGGAAACTATAGAGGATAAAACACGAAGGAAAAAGTGAAAATGGGAGGAGGGGGTTAATGATTAAGATTATGGATTAAGGGTTTCCAAGAATGACTAAGCTTATAGCCATCCTCGCGATTGAAATTGTTAGGGTATTTTTCTATTTCAAGAGCTTTCCGGACGAGGCACAAAGAGTAATGAGAGGTAGAAGTGAGAATCTTGGTTTGGTCAAAACAAATGAGGTGTTTGGAGTTGTGGGAATGTTTAACAATAGCAGATTTGTTAAGGTGGTCATGATTGGTGTCAGCAATATGGTCTTTAAGTTGGATTTGGATAGATTTATCAGTCTATAAAATGTAGAATTTCTCATAGAACAAGGTATTTGGTAGGCCCCTTGTCAAAGAAAGGTATTAAATTTGTCTTTAATGCTTCTGAATAATTGTTTAAGGATGTATATGATAAATAGGCATGTAGATCAATGGTAGTAGAAACCTCCAGCCAAAGGCAGGTTCTAGGTTTGATTTCTAGCCTTTCGAGTGGTCAACATGTTATCAAAGTAAATAGTGTTAGCCACAAACTCTTTAGGCAGTGTGTCTCCTTGCACTTGTCCATGGCAGTGTCTACACACCCATTTTTGAAGGGCTTGAAAGAAAATATAACTCTATGCTTATTAGGCACTCACACTCTTATAGTAGCTTGGTAGGTCCTCCTTACAACATATCATGGTCCCCATTCCTCACAACACTTTATCATGGTCATCGTGACTTGGAGCATACTCCAAATTGACCTTTGGAAAGGATCTATTATGATTTACCCATTGACTATTGTCTATTATCTATTGGAAGAAAAAAATACTAACTGCAACTTTTGTTTAACTAAGACTACACTAAAATGCCTAAAGAAACAAGGAAACCCTTATTCTTCAGGGCTATTTAAGGATAATCATAGTTTGGCTGCCTCAGCAGCCTTTGTTAAAACAGATCCATATGACAAAATAAATCAAACCCTTGAGAAAAAGCACTAAATCATGTCTCTGCAACTTAAATTTAAAGCAAAGGGCAAGTCAAGAGGCTCAAACAACTGATGCAGATGGCCAAGTCCATGTTGAATGTCATTCATTAAAATGCCACCCAAAGAATAAATATAAAATCAACCTAGTTTCTTGAAGAGTATGAATTTTATTAACATTATAATATTTTATTATTTATTGTATGAAACACTTGTGAAAAACATATGAATGACAGTCAAGGTGTGCTGAAAGCCAATTCCAAAGAAATATCATTTGCTTGATAGCCTAGGTATCTTTTTGACAATTCAGATCCCGTGACCAGATGTTCTTTAAGAATTTGTGAAATAAATTGGAGCTACATCCCTGCAAACAATACAAGGAAACATTCAACCACAAAGGAAACTCCCCATAAGGCATAATCTTGCCTTCAGATAGCAGTTACCATGATTAGCCTCGTTGTGGGAGCAAACTGCCACAAAGTTGCCTATCACAACTTGATTGTGGTTAGTTGATGCTGCATAAGATGCATGAGGATAAGTGCATGAATATAAGCACATCAAGATTAGCTATATATTTTTAGCTTGAAGGTAGTATAGCATCTCTTAAAGACAATATCAATTATGTGTAATGATAGGCTATAGCCTGCAGGTATAATTTGGATAAGGACAATATATTAAGGATAATAATAATTATCTATACATACTAATGTAGTTATATTAAGTGTCCTATTTAATGGGGTTGAGATGTAATCTTTTGGATCAGAACAGAGATGTAAGGAAGCATTGAAGGCTGTAGTAGTAAAAGAAGAGAACAAAGTGTGTTGGTAGTTACTGGTAAAAGGGTTTTTTTTAATCATTTTAAAAAATATGGATACAGAATGTTTTAATTCCGGATAGGATTAGATTTAAATCGTGTTGGCTCCTAGAAGATGGTTTTGCAATTGATATAGTTGTTTCTAGTGGTTGTTGTTGGAATTCAAAGTTGCTCAATCATTAGTGTATTGGTGATGGAACTACTTATGGATCTATAGGATTCCATTTTGTATAAAAATACTACTGTTAGATTTCATCTTTGAAATAAATTCTATCTTCATTGAAGCCTATAATGGGTTGAAAACATATCACAACTTTTGTAACAAAATAATGAGAACTACTTTTAACTATGTTATGCCAAAATCAATCACCCATATCTCTGAGGGTCATTTCAACGTGGTAAAGAAATTTGAGAATCCATACTTTTTTAGAACTTTGGATAGAGATATGTTGAGAATTCTATTCCATTTGATAAATGCCAACTTAGAATTCCTCTTTCCCCTATTGATTAAAGCATGGTGCAAGGCACTTTCAGCAATTTGATAGTACACATTGTGATTTTGTGTATATAGATATATTTTGTCCTATAGAGTGGTCTAAATTACTAACTACTTTCACATGAATTAAAATTTATAGTAAAAAAAGTATATCTTTAAAGCAAATCATCGCCAACTTTTGGATTTTTGCAATAGCTGCAATTTCCACCTGTAAGCCTATTTTATAAAGCCTTGGTTTAGTTGGGAGGGCCATGTACAAAATGAACTAGGAAAAGAGGTTGGTATTTAAGGAAACCCCCGCATCCCAGATTGCTTACACTTGCCTTGTTTGAATGGGTATGTAGGGGGAGGCTATTTTGATGCAAAGATGGCTTGGTAAGTACTCTTTGAAGGGATGACAATTGCAGCCTTTTAGTAATATTATACTTTCAGGGTTTCCAAAAGAATCATCAGCAACTCTTGAAAATGATAAAAGAGCACCCATTTTGTATCAAGTTTGATTCAACTCAATTTAAAAGTAGTGAAAAAGGGGAAAAATTCTTAATTCGATGAGCAGTAAGAAGTGGCCCTAAACCACCATGATCAATTAAAATTTTCAAAGCAATTGCTTCTTCATGACCTCAAACTTTCTGGCCCATCATTTGCAGACAATATCTAAATATATTAAAGAAGAAAATTATGGTCCGAAACATGTTTGAATCCGATAAATCAGGAGTGCTAACATTGGAATTTCTCTTAACATTGGAAGTGACAGTTGTGTAGGGAACTGGGCATTATGGATTTTGGATTTGGTGAGAGGGATGAGGTGTTGGGAGGAATATAAAAGGGTCATATAATTTTACATGTGTCAAAAAAGCTTCAAGAAGATGGCAATATTTGAGGAGAGTCATGAGGTGATTGCAATCTAAGTGATATGCTTTAAGGTTGATTGTATGGGGTTATGATACTATGATTGTATTTTAAAGCAAATAGAACATATAGGTAGATGCCGAAGAAATTTTAGCTCTAGGGAAGGTATTTTTGGATTTTTGGAACATTGAAGATTTTGATGAATATTTGCTTGTAGGCTCAAATTCAAATCTCAAACTTGCAAACTTGTCCATATAGTATTGTAGAACAATATTGTCAACAAACAGGTAGACTGCATCATATCTTTTATGTGGCATGGTATGTTAGGTTAAGCTTGATTTGGTCAAATGGGTTTATGGTTGGTGGTTTATGGGGCCATGGTTTTGGGAAACCCATGGTATTAGCATGTGAAGAAGCCTACTTAAAGGCTTGAGTAACTCATTCTATGCTGCTTGTTACGCCGTAAGGCATTTTTCTCTGAAGTTCTTTGGAAAACCACTATTCATTTCGTCGTCTATTTAGCCAACTAAATTTCTCCACGTGTCTAGTTCTCCGCTGGTTTCTGGTTTCTAGGGCTAGGGATTTTTTTGTGTGTTGTTCACATCTTTGCGTGGTGTCCTGTGCTGCGGTAGTTGCGTGTTCAAGAGGTTCGCAGGTCTGGTGGTGACCATAATTGGGCCTCTGTTACCAATTCCCGAAACACCAATCCGTGTCTGTATCATCCAAGCAGCCAGTGCGTGCAAGTAGCAAACCCGCCCATCAATGGTTAAGCTCCAAATCTCATCCTCAATTTGGATTCTCTGCCCTTTTCTGAGCATTGATTGGTGTGTCACTTCGTTTCTGCAAGCTCAAGCAGTAGCCCTGACGGACCCAAAAGAAGGTAACCGCAGAATATATTTAAAAAAAAATACCACGAGCTATAATAATTCTTTTGTCCTCTGATTTTTATCAAGATTTTATCAATACTTTTTTCTGTTGATCAATTCATTTCCTTTTCCTTGCTCACAGTTATGGTATTAAAGTCACTTGCTTAGAAATGGAGCATCGGTATAGCTTCTAATACATCACTAGTACAAAATGAGGAATTAGCTACTACGTGACTAAAAATTCTAGTCACCACAAGTTTTTTCAAGTGATTTACTACTAAATATGAGCAATTTTGATTAACCCAACTATAAGCGACTAAAATTAAAGACTAATTTAGTCACCAGTTAACAAATATGACTAGATAATAAGTGACAAAGTTAAAAATGACTAACATAAGTGACTAATTTAGTCACGACATAAAAAATGACTAGCTAGAAGAATATGAATTAGTCATTTATGTTAGTCATTTTTAATTGTGTCATGGAATATTGCAATTTTGACAATAAAGTCAAAATTTTGTAAATTGTCTACCTTCTATTAGTAATATTGGTGCCATGCACCTCGATCTTTAGAGATCCAACAAAGCAATTGCACAAATTTTCTCTTGAGCATCTTTATCCTTGATGCACCATTGAAGCAAACCCCATTAAGCGCGTGCCAAAGGAAAATTAGGTTCCTTATACGTCAATTATGAATTATGTACTAGAACCAGTACCATATCAATACCTAGAAGCATCATAGCTAGTTCTTGGTTCTTCAATGTAAGAGTCCTTGCAAGTCCCATACTAAGGTGCTTTTCTAACTTTAGTATAAGTATTATGATCTGTGACCATCGAACTAGTTGCACCAGTCAACGTAGCTTCACTAGGATCAGTTCCTTTAAACATCGTAGCAATTGATCCAATTATAATTAAACTAGGGTGCTGACCCAGAACCAGTCTCAGATCCATATGCAGTAGAAAGGTAGAGGCCCGACCCCATCTCCGAGTTTCAGGTAAATATTTTGATTCCTCGACCTCTTATAGGCCTCATGACCTCTTTAGGTTAATTATTAATACAAGGGTCATATAACTTCTCCCCTTTTTAGTGACCAAAGCACAGAACCACTAAAGGATCACTTCCATGGATACAAAAATTCAACATGTCATAATGTCAATGAGAAGAAATTAAAAATCATAGAAATAAAAAATAATAATTAAACTATTGATCCAAAGTATTAGCATATAAACGTTGCAACAAACACACGAGGCAAGGGTGAGATAACAAGGACAATACACAAAGAAAAAGATAGATAACAAACACGGAAAAACCAATAAGATATCAATAATATCTATACTACGTATATGTAGAATAAAAAATATTTTCAGTCCAAACATTTGTTACCTAATTTAAGGGTTTAAGCATCATTGTGGCAAGCTTTTGCATAACTCGAAAGTTGGGAGCTAAAAACTGGGGATATCAGAGTCACATAGCAAGAGGTAAAATCTTACATTTGAAGGGACAAGATCTTTATTAAGGGAACAAGGTTCCTTCCTTACATGGTTTCTTTTGTCGTTGGCGCTATTCCTCTCTCTTCCTGTACATGTAGGTTTCAATTCAGTTTCTGAATGCATCTCCTTAAAAAAAAAATTAAATTATTGCTCTCCGTTTGACATTTTTACTTCGAGGGATTTCTTGTTCCATATATGGCTTATCTTTGGTCCTTGTCTTCACATTTCCTTTCATATTGTTGATAACCATGTTTATATTATTGTTTTTTCATTGCTATGATTTATGGGATTATGATCTTTTCCATAGGTATAGCTTATTTTTCATGTCATTCTTATCAGTTGGATAGCTCACGGTATTTTACTATGACATTGAAAAATCTCTTTGATAGTTCATAACCTTTTACATTGCCATATTTCAGTTAGAGCTCAAAATGGGTATTACGGAAAAGAAGAAGGATGGAGAAAAAGTTGGTACTAATGATTTTCTGGTATGTCCATTTTCCTTGAACCCACTTATATGAGATAACACTGGTACTAAATTTTCCTTGAACCCACTTATATGAGATAAACACCGATACTAAATTTTCCTTGGTACCGATGACTTTAATTTGAGATTTTAGGTGAGGTGGTCCGCTTTGATTTAGTATACATCACAAAAAAAAATTATTTGCTCTCTTCATGTTCTTTTCTACTCTATTTCCCCAGAGGGTTATGGTTTTGTGGAACTTGATTCTCATGCAACTACAGAGAGATTTTTGCAGAACTTCCATGGTACACCCATGCCCATTTCTCAACAACCTTTTATCTTGAATTGGGATACTTTTGGAGCCGGTGAAAAACAGATAGAACCAGGAGCTAGGTATTCCATAATTGCTGGGGACTTGGGTCATGAGGTCACTGATATTATCTTGCAAGAGGCTTTCCAAAGCCGATATTCATCTGTTAAAGGTGTTAAAGTTGTGATAGATGCAAATACAGCTTGCACCAAATTAGGTTATGGGTTTGTCAAATTTGGTGATGAGAACAAGAAAAAACTAAGCTATGACTGAAATGAATGGTATTTATTGATCATCGATACCTATGCGTATTAATGAAGTTACACAAAAGAAGTCCTTGGGATTTCAACAACCTTATTCCATGAAAGGTATGTTTCTCAACGATGGTAGATTATACGTGTATGTTTTTATCTGTAGTTTTATGTATATATTGATAGGTCACTTTACACAGTGTCTTATAACTCAATTTTGGGAATACAATTCAACCAACCTAGCCTGTCTACACGATTCCATGTATCCCCTTCAAATCTTCATAAGTTATTATTCTCTCTTTCATGGCAGTTGATTGCCAAGTGGTTCTCTTTTGTTGTTGGCCAGTCAATACTTTTATTTTAAACTTGTATGTAACCCTTTTAAGCACCATCTACAACTGATGTAGGAGCTACTGTCTCATTTACTTATAAATTCTTTTATTTTTTATTTTTAAGGAGATGGTATTTATAACCATTTATAACCAATGTTTTCTGTTGTGGTATTTATAACCATTTATAACCAATGTTCTCTTTTGGTCCAAACTTGGGCATGATTGTCTCCTTAGATTGTTAAATGGCTCCTTTTGGTCTTTAAGGACAAAAAGGCTTCTATGTGGTCTTCTGGCACCAGCTGTTGTAGAACCACATTCCTACCTTTTGAAATTTTTTCTTTTGTTAATATTTCTACATCCCTACTTTGGGTGGATTTTCCTTTATTTGTTCTTTTAGGTTTCTTGTTCCTTCATGCGTACTTACTGCAAGACTTGAAAAGGTTCTTAGACTACCATCTCTTTCCTTTGCCTAGCTCTTCTGACATATTTTCCTTTACCCAATGAGTCCTTGTATCCTACTCCTTTGGTCTAGGATAACTTTTGGTCATGTGTCCATGTTCAAGGTAAGTTCTGCATTAAAATTTGAAAAGGGATGCCTCCTAATCACCTGCTTTTCTCCAGGAATATTCCAACAAATTTAAACTCAGAAAAGCTGACAAACCATTCTCTATATCTTGATCACAACTAATATCCCTGTGGCCTTTGGTATCTTCCATTTATTTGTTGCTTATGCACTTTTGATAGTTTTTCCAGAGTATTTTTGATGGGTCCAAAGTTTGTCAAGTCTAAGAACTAAACTGAAAGGTTAAGAGGCTAACCCACACTGCAACCATATTGGATGTATATTACATAGGGTCAAATACCCAAGTCCATTAAAATGTTTAGGCTTACTTTTCACATACACTATGCCCCACACCATTGTAGGGTTGGAAGGCTAACCCACAATGCAGCCATGCTAAGTGTATCTTACATAGGATCAAATGTCAGAGTCCATTCAAATGTTGAGACTTACTTTTATCATGCACTCTACCCCATAAAAAAACATGCATGCAAGGAGAGTTTCCATAAAGTAACTCTTTGCACTACTACACAATATCCTTTTTACTCATTACTTACCCAACCTTTTTTGGTTCTAATTTGACTCTTTGAGTTTTTGTCTTAAACGAGACAAAAACAGGGTTTCTAAATGGATTTCATTTATTGTAAAAAGGCTTGCAAATATGATTGTTTACTTTTCGGGTTACTTTCTTCAACGACACGGTATTGCTCAAAGAATGAGAGCAGAGAACATTATTCGGGTTACTTTCTTCAACAACACAGTATTTGGCATTGCTCAAAGAATGAGAGAAGAGAACATTGTTGCAGACAACAATTTTATGCTTGTTTGGGTGACTTAAGCTTTTCTCATCTCATTGAACATGGCAAGGCATCTACGACTGTCACCACCAAGTTTGCAGGAATGCCTAGCTATTAAGTGCCCAGTGGGGTTACACTAGAAACACCATTATAAAGTCTAATGTTTTCAGTTTTAGGGCTGTTGTGTTGCAGGTGGCCAGCTACAGGAAGGTTGTAGAGTAAAATGCACAGGTAGAAGGGAATAATTTCATAAATTCGATATGCAGTGTTTACCAGTAGGGAAGAGTTCCAAGGATGAAAATCCCAAATAAAAGTGGAATAATATTGTGGGGTTTTAGTAGACCATCCAAAAAATAATGGTGATGTCTTATATGGGGTTTTAGGAGACCATCCAAAAACTAATGGGAGTGGATTATAAAGCAGGGAGGTTGGAAATGGTGGCTTCTAAATCATGGCATCAAAGTGGCATTTCCCTGGTTGCAGGAAAATAGTCGATAGTGGAAGAAAACATTATGAAGGTCATAAAGGGTAGAGAGCTTATGGAAGCTATCGCCATTTCTGCTGAAGTGAAGAGATTCTCCTGTGTTCATGAAATTTCCCTCACAGAATTCAGCCATTATAAAGATTTGGGAACACAAGAAAGCTAACCATTTGTAGGTTAATTTCACTTAATTTTCCTTTGAACGCTCTATTTGCTTCATTTGACACACAATGTTTAGGGTTTTAGTGTTATGTTTGTATATTAATTTGATTATTGGTAGATTTAACTTTGTGGGGTCTCATGCAATTATGTAATGGCTTACAGAGCAAGCAGATTGGAAATGGAGGATTCCAAAGCTTAACAGTCGAGCTACCATGGCCATAGAGACACAGTTGATGGGGAAAGAAATTACTATGAATTTGGAAAAGGGGATATCGTTCACAACATAAAATGAAGAGGTCCTCACCACCTCTTAGATTCCCTACATGGAAGCCATTAGAAATATATCAAAATACTTCAAAGCCAACAATCTCCAGGTTTATTTCACTTAATTTTCCTTCAAATGCTTTATTTGCTTCCTTCAACATACATTGTTTAGGTTTTTAGTCTTAGATTTGTATATTAATGTGATCATTGGTAGATTTAACACTAGGGTGTTAAGCAACCAATAAGCAACTAAACATGGCGAAGGTTTACATTGCAAGCAAGTAATTGAAAATGATGTCTTCCAAATCTTATAGTAGTCAAGCCACACGAGGGATTATGGTGTTTGTCCTATTTTCTCCATAAATGAATAGGTTCATTGACATCTCTGATATTTCTCGCATGAAAGCCAA
This sequence comes from Pseudotsuga menziesii, assembly GCA_001517045.1. NCBI lineage: Eukaryota > Viridiplantae > Streptophyta > Pinopsida > Pinales > Pinaceae > Pseudotsuga > Pseudotsuga menziesii. The sequence goes on from LPNX010122953.1 coordinate 57,592, forward strand.
ACATGCTCCAGTTCATTTCTCTTCATTTTCCTTTGAATGATCTATTTGTTTCATTTGACATGCACTATTTATGGTTTCAGTATTCAATTTGTATATTAATTTGATCATTATTAGGTTAAACTTTTTTGAGTCTAAGGAGATCACTCAAAATAGCTCCATTGACCCAAAACAGGGGTTATTGGATCACCGGCTACATCGACCTCTGGTTCAGCAACTGCTGAATCAACATCTAATTTTGGATCTGATGATTTATCTGCTACCATAGCGTTTGTTGATGTCTCTCTTTCCCATACAGTTCTCTCTATCTTCACAAATTGGATAAAAGCTAATAGGATAGAATCCTTTCCAAAATCAATTCAAAAAATTCGAAAATAGGAAGCAACTAGCCAATCTAAGAAGCATCTTTAAATGCACGTCCACTCGTCCAAATCCTTACCAAGAACATTTGTCTTCAATAAAAAAATTTGCTTCAGTAGAGGTGCATCTATTTAATACAATTAAGTACACTAGGGACCTTGAGTTACAATTTCCTTGTTGGAGCTTCCCTATCGAGCTAGGGACGCCCATACCATAGCCAAAATTAGTTGGTCTAAGGATGGTGAGGCATATACTAACCCATAATTGCATTTTACAGATGATTTAGCTCTAACCCTAGCTCTCGCAAGAACTAATAGGGGCAACATTCTAGTGGACTAATCCTTTTGTTAATGTAGTTAATGTCGTAAAAAACAAGAAGACAAAAGTGATTTTTATTGGATAAGAGGATTATCTAAATTGGTTGTTGTGTGGATGGAAACATATACAGACAAGGCAAATTATCTGATCATTGGGTATGCCCTTTTTAGTTAAAAATTCCAGCTAATAAATGAAAATTAGTTCTGAACTTGTTTCAAGGCAAGGTGCAGGCATAATTTCACTTGTGTCTAGTTCTCTGTAGACATGGGATATTGTTATGATGTTCAAGCATTGAATCCTTTGCTTGATACTTCTCATGCTTGACTAATGATGGATGTGCTCAAGGTCCCATTGAGCCATCCTACTATAATTTTTGAGTCACTATACATATCCAGATCTTGTGTGCCTTTCTCCTATGCAATGTCTAGTAGTGTGCTTGCTGCTAATAGTTCTTCCCTGTTGTTGGTTGTGTGCCCGATGCCTAGTTTGAAGAATGATTTTGTGACGTTCAGGAAAAGGAGCCACCTACCAGTGCCATTGATTCTTGGATTATCTATGGATGCACCATCAAAGAATCCATGGGTTATGTTTGGATCTGGTGTGTTCTGGATTAGGGTCCATGGGGGCATAAGAGGAGGCATGGAGTGCTCTCCTTCTTTCTTGCTTTCAATATGTAGAATACCCAATAGGGGTTTGTATTTTAATCTTCAAAACTGGATTCATTGCATTCTATCCAAATGGACCATATGATTTCCAGTACCAATGCTTGATTGCCTGCAATTGTTTTTCAATTTGAGTGTGGAGGTTATTGATTAAATATTCTCCTTCCCAAGATCTTCTATGTGCTAAGAGTATGGTGGAAACTACCCATACCTCTTTTGAGAAGTGGAAATGGAGGAAGAGGTGATGGATGGATTCTGGGCAATTCTCACACAATAGGGCATTTGCTAGGCCCTTGCCATCCTTCTCTTTGAAGTGTGTCCCATGTCAGCACAAATATTTTAAGGGCCAACCATGTAAATAGTCTGACATTTGAGGGAGCATGGATATTCCGAAGCTTGTCCACCACCATGCTTGATTGTTGTATTGTATGTTGTGATGAATATCCAAGCTTGACTATGTATTGAGCCTTGAGTATGATTGGCACCCTATAAAACATCATATTTCTCCATTCTTAGATTAATCCCTACCTAGGATAACCTGACAAAGAAATATTGTCATCGGTTTCCTTCAATTCCCTGAAAACCTATATCTTAAGAGGCCAACCAAGGTTGATCTAGATTTGGGTGGGCTAATGGGGCAGCAGCATGGTTGAGAGTGAATATATCCCTATTCCTTAGAGCACCAAGAAGTTGGAGAGACATTTTGTAAGCCGTCCTTGCAAATGCATTCATCCAATCCAATTCTTATCTCTAATCTGCCAACGAAGGTGTTTTCTTATGATGTGGAAGGAGGATGTGATGTACTTATGGTAATTAGAGCATCCTCGGGATGCTTTCTCTGAGCAGTCTAGTCTTCTAGGGTTGCTAAAGCCATGCACTTTTTGACAGAGATCTTTTGCCATATCCCTTTGTTATCATGACTAAGCTCTCTTTGCAGCTAGAGCAGTGGAAAATTTTCAAATGTGTTTGATGCCCCATCCCCCAAATTCTTTCAGTCTAGATAATGTTTCCAAATAGAGGAGTCGGATGTCACCCATTTCCTTACTCCATTTCCATACGTATGTGAAGCATATTTGCCGGACCTTGAAATTTACTTTAGAAGGATGGCCAATGAGAGTCTTACAGAATTCTTGATTAGAACTATCCTTTCAGATCGCATACAACACATTCTTGAGTCCAAGTCGTGTGGTACTAGTCTGTAATTCATCTTTGCTATTCAAGTTGACTGTGTAAGTTGAAATTGAATGAGCAGATGAAGGCAGCAGGATATGTGCCTGAAACAAAATTTGTGCTTCATGATGTGCAAGAAGAACAGAAGGGAGCCCTTCTTTGCTTTCATAGTGAGAAGCTGGCAGTTTCCTTTGGGCTTATCAGTACGCCCATGGAGAAAACTATAAGGATCATGAAGAATCTACGAATGTGTGGTGATTGCCACAATGCCATTAAGTTCATATCCAAGGTTGTCAAGAGAGAAATTGTGGTTAGGGATACAAATCATTTCCATCATTTCGAGGATGGGGTTTGTTCCTGCAGGGATTATTGGGGACAGTAAGTTGAATGAGTAGCAAACTAATCAATGATCTTTTGTGGGTACTCTGGGTTCACATATGTGTTGAGGCTGTGATTATGGCAGATAATTTTGACAAGAGACCCCCCCTAAGTTTTGAGTTGTAAATTTCAATGTAAACCATGATTTCCGAGTGGAATATTTTCCCAGATAATATCCTCATTGGGAAATGTTTTTGTAAAATTAGACAGCTCCAAAATACTAGGAAGTCCGCCTATTTATGTCTTTTCCTCTTCTTCTAGTCTGCATGATAGCAATTTCTCCTACCAAAGGATGAGGAGATCACAAATACAGAGCTTTGAAGTTATCTTTTTATGCATAGCATCCTAGACCTCCACATACTATCAATTTAATCGTGTTCTAGTAGGGATGAGAATTCCATAAATACTTGCACCTATTCCAGACAGGATAGTCTCCTATGTCAGCCTGCTCAAATCTCATGTCATTTCCTTATGTATGCTTAAGTGCTTTGGAAAATTTATCAACACATCAAAGTGAAAGAAGTGTATTTCTTGGCACACACAGCATGTGTCCCTCCTGACTTCCTAGTAACTAGGATACCATTTTCTTAAATTGTAGCTGCATCATAAAGACATGGTCACCACTGCCTTGTACTTAACTATGTAATGAAGAGTTACAAGCTGCACTAATTCACTTGTAATTATATTAACATTAATGATGATCCACGTCTATCGCTGTTTACCGGAGTAGGGAGGCATTCCTTCTAATCAAATTTAATTATACGACTTGAAAATGTTTCTTTTATTTTTGAACAAAAAGACTTAACACTATTATATCCCTTATATTGCCCAAGCATTGGAGGGGTGTAAATCCAAACTAGACACCTTAGATTTATTGTCCTCTCATCTGGAAATGCATTTTTAGCAAAAATTCTGGCCAGTGTTTTCATTCCTAGATCCAAGATTGAGTGAACTTGTGAATTTGAATATTTTGGATTGTATGGGCTTTCTTTAGAGATCAAGGCTACTTTGGGTAGGTTATAGTGGTGAGAGGATGTACAGTTTTGGAATTTATCCCCCTTTAAATGATCATATGTCAATGTTTGGAAGCCAATATCAGGTATTATACCAGTGAGGTTTGGTTACATTATCATGAACTCCTCACTGGGTTGTTCATTCTAAATATGTCTGTCAATGGAGTTCTTAATGTACATTTAAGTTGAGTAATATCTAGAAGCTGAGATCCAAGGGTTTTAATAAGAGAAAGTATTGGGGATCCTCTATGCCAGTCCAATTATGTTTTTGTTCCCCATACATCAAATCTGACAAACCATTGTTTACATTCAATAACTCCCTGTCATTCCAACTTCCCTGTCTATTTAGAAACCTGCTAGGAACAAGTATTTTATCTCTCCTTCCCACACTAGAACCACCATGAAAGAAGCCTCTGCTGCTCATAGAAGAAGTTGGTGTTTCCTGAAGAAAGTCCACATCAGAGGTTGATCCTTCAGAGCTTGTCAAATTTGATATTTCTGATAGAACAAGTCTACTGTTATTGCTTGGTCAATGTCGCTCTAACCTGCCCAATCTGACCCAATCCAGCAGAGAGATTAGGAGTTGAACTTGGCTTCCCTGATGCAGCATAATTTGGCTGCACCTTGCATGTCTTCTTCAATTTTGATGAGCTGGAAGCACCCAGTTTAGGAATTTTTGATACTGACTTTGGCAATAGTGACTTGCTGCTTGACGGACGTCCAACAATTTTGGAGGATTCCCCTGGTTCCTTATCTTCAATTCGGTTAGCTTTGAGAGCAGTCACTCTGGTACTACCCCCAATTCTTGTAGGGTAATGAGTAGGGTAATAAGTTTTGTGAGTTGTCATGTCCACAACCTTTCCCAGTGGTGTTCTTCCATAAGACTATTGCTCCCTGGAAATGACCGTTTTATTATGATCTTATAAGCATCAGGTAAAGCATCAGTAAAGACATGCTTTGTCCTATAAGTTTTCTTTGTCTTCAGTACCAAAAACAGAGGACCCTAGGTGCTAACAGACTCCTCATAGAACAGAATACCTATCTGACATTCCAAACTAATCCTCCTAAAATTTAATTTAGCTGTCCCTAATGGCAAAGAAACAAAAAAGGAGATCTAGAGGGGTTTTAATGGCAATTGTTTGGAGTCCAACTTTTCATCTTACCATTGTGAAAGGTAACTGTTTTTGGAAGAGCTCCGAGTCTGTAGGGAATACACTGTTGCTGCTGCTGAAATCTTTGAGTATTGGGGTTGGTTGTACCCATCAAGCCAGAGGAGGAATTCAGTTCAGAGAATAACCCTGACAAGGAGAAAGGTGGAAGACGTGGACAACTTAGTAAGAGAACTCAACAAACTACTCTTCATTATGCTGTGAAAGGAGAAACATGAAAACACCAACAGCAAAGGAAAAATGTATGAATCTAGCTTACGACAGCTCTTCCCATGCAAAATTCTGTAGATAGCTCTCTGGTTTTATTTCTAAGCATAAAGAAAGGCATTCTAGGAACACCCTGATGGAACTGAAGGACCTAGAGAATATTATCAATGCTAAGAGGGATTCAGTGATGGACGAAGCTCTCCAAGAGTATGTTAGCACCTTTGTGAAGGATCCTAGTCAAAGCCGGGGTAGGGACACAAAGGCCTAGCACTTATTGGAGTTATTTTGGGACAACAAAGAGTATATTGCTGCTACCATGGAAAGGAAAGCCCTCCACTCTGAGAATTTGGGGGAATATCACCAAAGGCTAGAAAACAAGATGAATTACATTGACAAAGAGCTCAATACCTCAAGACATACTTCTTCCTTGCTTCAGCTCTATGGGCATGTTTCATCAAAATGCTCAAGAAGGTGGAGACAAAAAGAATCCAATTGAGCACAAGGAGACACTCCTTGAGGGGAACATTTGGCATTTATGTCAACCATGTTCATGTTGTTAGACTGTAGTTACAACTCTGATGTGTCTATCTGTTTCTTTTCAATGGTTGGAACTCATGCTATCATCAGCTTTAATTTGATGCTGCTTCAAATCCATCTCAATAATACATGTTTTTGCACACTGAAAGGCCCACAGTCCAGGTCAAGTGCCCAAACAGTCCTCCCTTAGGAGAGATTTTGTACTATTTTGTATCATTAATTGAAATCCATAAGTAGAACAAAGAAACAAAAAGGGAGATCTAGAGGGGTTTTAATGGCAATTGTTTGGAGTCCAAATTTTCATCTTACCATTGTGAAAGGTAACTGTTTTTGGAAGAACTCTGAGTCTGTAGGGAATACACTGTTGCTGCTGCTGAAACCTTTGAGTATCGGGGTTGCTTGCACCCATAAATCTAGAGGAGGAATTTAGTTCCGAGAATAACCCTGACAGGGAGAAAGGTGGAAGACGTGGACAACTTAGTAAGAGAACTCAACAAACTACTCTTCATTATGCTGTGAAAGGAGAAACATGAAAACAGAAACAGCAAAGGAAAAAGGTATGAATCTAGCTTCAGACAGCTCTTCCCATGCAAAATTTTGTAGAGAGCTCTCTGGTTTTATTTCTAAGCATAAAGAAAGGCATTCTAGGAACACCTTGAAGGAACTGAAGGACCTAGAGAATATTGTCAATGCTAAGAGGGATTCAGTGATGGATGAAGCTCTCCAAGAGTATGTTAGCACCTTTGTGAAGGATCCTAGTCAAAGCCAGGGTAGGGACACAAAGGCCCAGCACCTATTGGAGTTATTCTGGGACAACAAAAATATATTGCTGCTACCATGGAAAGGAAAGCCCTCCACTCTGAGAATTTGGGGGAATATCACCAAAGTCTAGAAAACAAGATGAATTACATTGACAAAGAGCTCAATACCTCAAGACAAACTTCTTCCTTGCTTCAGCTCAATGGGCATGTTTCATCAAAATGCTCAAGAAGGTGGAGACAAAAAGAATCCAATTGAGCACAAGGAGACACCCCTTGAGGGGAACATTTGGCATTTATGTCAACCATGTTCATGTTGTTAGATAGTAGTTACAACTCTGATGTGTCTATCTGTTTCTTTTCAATGGTTGGAACTCATGCTATCATCACCTTTAGTTTGATTCTGCTTCAAATCCATCTCAATAATACATGTTTTTGCACACTGAAAGGCCCACAGTCCAGGTCAAGTACCCAAATAGTCCTCCCTTAGGAGAGATTTTGTACTATTTTGTATCATTAATCGAAATCCCAAAGTAGAACAAAGAAACAAAAAAGGAGATCTAGAGGGTTTTTAATGGCAATTGTTTGGAGTCCAACTTTTCATCTTACCATTGTGAAAGGTAACTGTTTTTGGAAGAGCTCTGAGTCTGTAGGGAATACACTGTTGCTGCTGCTGAAACCTTTGAGTATCGGGGTTGCTTGTACCTATCAAGCCAGAGGAGGAATTCAGTTCAGAGAATAACCCTGACAGGGAGAAAGGTGGAAGACGTGGACAACTTAGTACGAGAACTCAAGTTATTGAAATATTTCAACGAAGAGTCCATATGTCCTGTACCACTTCATCAAGTTTCACGATCAAGAAGGACTATACCAGGGCCTCCCAGAACCAGGGAGTAGATTTGCATGCATCCAAGCCTTCTACCACTTGATCAAGCACCATGGCCAAGAAAGGATACCTCCATGGGCCTCACATACACTGGTGATTGAACCATCATCATCCTCCATAGGTCAAAGCCAAACCACCATGACCTGTCAAGCCAATCATCATGACTACATCTAGGAGGATGTCTTCCCGCAGCTGCCCCAAACATCAACAATCTCATCCACTAGACCAGCATCAGAACATCTCATCCCACACATGACAGCATCAAATCAATCATAGGTTAGCATCATCTTTCATCCAAAACCCAAATGCATCCCTTGTTCATTAAAAATCTAGCAATGTGATCCTACAAGCTCAATTTTTGTGAGAAAAAAATCTCTTGTGATGAAAATCACAAGTGCAAGCCTCATGCAATGTGAGGGGTAATAGAAGGATTTGTGCACGTTCAAAGCACATGG
>LPNX010122988.1:0-68566 GCA_001517045.1 Pseudotsuga menziesii
AAAAATGGCTTGCAGCTGTGAATTCTTTTCATTAATCAAAGAGTAATTAGATGGATAATTACAATGAAGTACAATGGCTTTAATAGCCACAAGCAATTCGAATCCACACGAGGAATTTGAAATTGATTAGACTCTACTTGACTGTAGGTAACCAAGACCTTGTCCAAATCACTATCGGAGGACTCAATAGTTAACTAACCTTATCTAAACCATACCCGGAGTTCATCGGAGCTCTAAAACACAACTCAAGTGTTACATTCAGTGTTGACTAAGGTTAACTGACAGTGGTTGGTGAGAAATGCGCCCCACATGAGTGCAATCAAGTGAACCTAGCGCTAACTAAATGTAGAGGACTAAAACTGAATGTAATTGACTCCTAACTTAGCTTGACTAGTCATCAACTGAAGTGAACTAACCTTGGTTGGTTTCGGCACTCCTAGTGGCTTCCTAAATTGTAGGGATTGGTCTAGGAGGATCCTAAACTGATACAATCAAGTGCAATCAGTGGCAGTGAGCCTTAATTAGTGTTCCCCACACTTTAGTAACTGAAACATGTGCCCCAATTAGGTCAAGTGGACCCAATGGTGTTAATGACTATAAATAGACTAGATGGACTCCTGATTTAGACATATGACCAAATTTGGACAAGGGAGGATTAACAATCCTAACACCCCCCCTGAATGCTAACTTGGACAAACTGTGGGCCCTGGTAACTAATACCATAGGTCACCCATTACATCAAGTAAATTAAAGTAACTGCTCAAAAACAAGGTGCTGGGGAAAAACCACATGGGAAAAATCCCCCCCCTCTAATTAAGCAGGTAGAATCAGGATCAATCTGGTTCTTCTGTGCATAGGTATCCTGGGGCCTGGCATGTGAACCTCTCCATCATTATGTTTGGAGGAATATTCCTCTTTGGAAGAAGAATGATATGCTCAACTAAATTAGAAATATAGACAGCTGCCGGATGAAGACTGGACCCATGTAGAGCAACTGAAGTCAACTGCAAAGTTGAGAAAAGGTTCTTGAGAATTCAGAGAATGTGAGGAACACTCAAGAAACTGATATGTTGCATCCATGAACAGAAAACCATAAGTGGTAAGAACATCCCCAAGTGTTAGGAGCAGGTGTCCAGGAGGATGCAGAAAATCTTCCTCTTTACTAGTTCTGTGAGGAGATGAGCATGTGATCAATGGTAAAGAAGCACTGGGACTATTGAGAGTGAATGCTTGAGCTCCATAGTCTGATATATCTTCTGAAATAGATAATGAATCACATAATAAAATATCAACAACCTCATATGAGGAAACTAACACCAAATCCCCATTAGCAGTTTTGAAGAGAAAGTACGGTACTTGATTTTTCACACCGGAATTGGTGAGAGCAGCTACAAGCATGACTGAAGGCTTTTGGATTTTAAAACATGAACCAAATAATATCATATCAGAAAGTAAATCAGATCTAAATAGGTTCAAAACAGATCCAAAACTGTGAAATGGAATCAAATCCCCAGCAACAGTTTTGTAGGAGACTTGCGGTACTTGTTTCTTCACACCGTTGATGAGAACAACTACAAGTGGTACTGAAAGATTATGAATTTGATATATTAAACCAAGAAATATCAGATCATATCTAAATAAGATCATATCAGATCCAATAAGGTTAATATCATATTCAAATAAATGGTTAATCGAGACGGTGGATGCACAACTTTCTTCTTCTTCAAAATTCTGAATTTTGGTGCAGGCAATCCTGCAGGAATTTGCTGGAAAATATAGATCATGGGGAGTGAATGGATCACTCTGGTAATCTGATATTTCTTCCAAAATATTCAAGGTATCACATATTTTCACACCAGCAGCAACATTAGAGGGAGAAAAATCAAATTTCTCTTCACTTTCGGAAGCAATTACTAGTAAATTTTGCACAGAATTTAAAGGAAAATCACCGGTGAATGTTTGCATGGAAGTGCAGCAGAATTTTTCTTCAATATCAGAGATTCGAATGTCTTCTTCTGTTTCAGAAATATGAGAAGATGAGATATCAGAGATCTCATGAACTTCCGGAGCATCAGGAGAAGGAGTCACTGCATGGAGACTGTCTTCAATTCGAATTGACTGTGAAGAAGCTTCTGCTTCTTCTTTATCTTGAACAACTTCATCAGAGAGAGTGGAGGCTGAGATTTTTGGATCAAGGATGCTTATGGTGCTGGATGTTCTCTCCAAAGTGCTATTATGATCCTCATAAATCATTCCAAAGGTTATTTCCAATCTTGTCCAGAGTTCCTTCGGGTCTTCAATAGATCTAATGAGGTAGCGCAAGCTAGGAGAAAGACCTGTTGCTATTGTTCCACAAGATCCATCAATTTTATTCAGCCAGTTAATTTTACTAAAACACTCTCTACCGAGCCCAATAGACACCCGACAGAGACCTTGTCTCATCAAAGATGAAATCATTTCGAAGTTGTACCTGCAAAACAAAAAATGATCCAGTAGGAGATCTGAGGAGGAGAAGTGCCTTGTCCGCTGAGGCTTTGATACCATATTAAATTGAGCACATAGATATGTGGACAAACACACAACTCACATGATAGATCACACAATTTACTCAGTTATTGAAGAATGAAACAGTGCAAAAATGGCTTGCAGCTGTGAATTCTTTTCATTAATCAAAGAATAATTAGATGGATAATTACAATGAAGTACAATGGCTTTAATAGCCACAAGCAATTCGAATCCACATGAGGAAGTTCAAATTGATTAGAATCTACTTGACTGTAGGTAACCAAGACCTTGTCTAAATCACTATCGGAGGACTCAATAGTTAACTGACCTTGTCTAAACCATAACCGGAGTTCATCGGAGCTCTAAAACACAACTCAAGTGTTACATTCAGTGTTGACTAAGGTTAACTGACAGTGGTTGGTGAGAAATGCGCCCCACATGAGTGCAGTCAAGTGAACCTAGCGCTAATTGAATGTAGAGGACTAGAACTGAATGTAACTGACTCCTAACTTAGCTTGACTAGTCATCAACTGAAGTGAACTAACCTTGGTTGGTTTCGGCACTCCCAGTGGCTTCCTAAATTGTAGGGATTGGTCTAGGAGGCTCCTAAACTGATGCAATCAAGTGCAATCAGTGGCAGTGAGCCTTAATTAGTGTTCCCCACACTTTAGTAACTGAAACATGTGCCCCAATTAGGTCAAGTGGACCCAATGGTGTTAATGACTATAAATAGACTGGATGGACTCCTGATTTAGACATGACTCCCGATTTAGACATATGACCAAATTTGGACAAGGGAGGATTAATAATCCTAATAGATGGACACCTTTTTTTCATCCCACCTTCTCCTTCGACAGCTGACATATCATATTTGTGCACCATCACATACTGTACAATTTTGACCCTAGTTGTATCCCTAACCGCAGAACCCAGGTAATTATTGGGGTGCATTTCCCGTACACATGATCGCCTTCTTCTTTCCACCTTCTGGAATTGTGAGTAAACTAGTAATGGCTACACTCATCCTTTCGGGATTCACTTTGGCTATTCCAGTGTGGTACCTTGATGGACCCAACCCCACCCCAACACCAAAAATTGTGTTGACATCATTCCAACCTATTGAATTGTGTTGACATCAGTCCAACCTATTGAGACGGTGTCACACCCATCTCCTGGTACACAAAATACTGCTTATGCATATAATTTTGCACCCCCTCCTCCCATGAAGAATGGGGGCAAGGCACCCAAAGCCCCGACAGAACTACATCCACCTCCTACTTGTGCTTTAAGCGATGTCCTTGACCATGCGAAGCAAAATTGTCCTGGTTTTCCATTCCTTTGCACCCACATGCGCACAATAGTCGAGATCGATGAAACCCCAGTTGTCAATGTACCAACCATCCCTACGATTAAGTACAAATTGATATGAACAAACCACTCATGTGTAGTTTGTGGCCTATACGGTCATTATTCCCATCATTTCCCAAACCTTCCCGAGTACCGGTCTCTCCTCGTGACTCTTCGCAAACACTCCAGTGAGTCGAAAATCACTATCCTTGAGGAAATCTGCCCTCCAGCCTCTTCCTCGGACACCAATAACACCATTTATATGATCTCTACTTTGAGTTGTCCTTCCTCCTCCTCGACCGTGGAAGATCCATCCAATCTATCTAGGCGCTACTTCCACAATGACGAAGAGATGCTCAAAGCTCTTTCGACTCTTGACTATCCTTGGGATGATCTACACCATCGCTCCTTTTTCATCCCGATGAACCTTCCTCATCATCGAACCAATTCTTCGTCGAAGCGAAACACTTCATTCATTGAAGTGTTGATTGGTTCAAAAACACAATCCTGACACGTGAAGCCTTTGAAGAAGGTAACATGGTCAATATCTCACCAACTATCAAAGTTGATATCTTAGTGAAACCCAGGATAGTCGAGGATATTACGATCAGTTCTTCATGCTCTCATGAGGAATTCACCTCCTACAAAACACTTTTTCAAAAATTTTGTGATATTTTTTCTTGGTCCTATACCAAGATTCTTGGGCTTGATTAGTATATCGTTGAACATCATATGGACCCATGTCCTAATGTTTCCCCCATTTACCAAAATCAATGAACAAGTCACGCTTAAGAGGCCCTTGCTATCAAAGCTAAGATAGAAAAAATGTGCACAACAAGATTTATATACCCCATCGTGTATACCACATGTGTTTCCAATCCTGTTCGCATTAATAAAAAATAAGGAACAATTTGTGTTTGTACCGACTTCCGTGATTTGAGTTTTGCTTGTCTCAAAGACAACTTCCCCACTCTGTTTATTGACCAAATCATAGATGCGTGTGCCGATCATGAAATATTTTCCTTCATGGACAATTTTTATGGTTATAACCAAATCCAGATCTGCAAACAAGATAAGTATAAAACCGCTTTTACTACCCCGTGGGGCACTTTTGTGTATCGTGTCTTGTTGTTTGGCCTTAAAAATGTTGGAGGCATTTTTTAGCAAGCCATGAAATTTTGCTTGCACAACCTCATTCACATTATCCTGGTTTATTTAGATGACCTCACGGATCGATATCGAAAGCGTTCCCAACATTTGGATGACTTACGACAAGTATTCCTTCGATGTCGCAAATATAATTTCTGCCTGAACCCCCACAAGTGTGTGTTTCGTGTCCTGACCGATCGCTTATTAGGATTCATCATGTCCCATAACAATATTACCATGGATCCCTTGAAGGTTCAAGCCATCATGAATCTTCCCCTTCCACGTACTTTGCACCAATTGCAAAGCCTTCAAGGAAAGGCAAATTTCCTTCGTTGGTTTATTCCATGCAATGAAAGGCCATGGATTCTTATGCTTGCTTCGTACCAACATTCCTTTTGTGTGAGATGAGCAAGCGCAAGCCGATTTTGATGCATTGAAACAAGCTATGAATTTCACTCCCTTGTTGTCTCCTCCTGACTTCACCAAGGAATTTATCCTCTATGTATCGACATCTGAAAATACCATCGTTGGAGTCTTAGTCCAAGAAGACGATGCTAATCAAGAGCACATGATATATTATGTGATTCATAAAATTTTCAGACCACCATTATGTTATTCCCGCGAAGAAAAAATGGCCCTAGCCATCTTCTTTTCGGTATAGAAGCTACCTCATTACATTCTCATGATTCAAACTCGAGTTGTGAACGATTCCAACTGCATGCGTTATCTCTTGAGTCACTGCCTTGTCCAAGGTTGCCCCACCAAGTGGATTGTCATTCTCCAAGAGTATGACTTGGAATTTGTCACACCCAAAATCACCAAAGCTTTGGTGTTAGCTTCCTTGATGGCATACTTCCCATCGTCATCTACCTCACTTCCTTCATAACCAGTCTCCCTAATGAATTCTTATTCGTCATCTCTACAGAGGACCTGTGGTATGGGGGAATCCTCCTTTACTTGCGCACACATAAACTTGGGCCTCATTAGGCCGCAAAGATTGTCATTAAATCTGACATCAAGATACTCGATATATCCTTATCGATGATGTCTTGTAGACATATATTGCGTCGTTGCCTCACCCATGTTGAAGCTGAACAAGTCCTAAATGATTTTCATATTGGATCTTGTGGTGGTCACCTCTTCGGCTTGGCTACCACCCAAAATATTTTCTGCGTCGGTTATTTTTGGCCCACCGTCTTTGTCGATTGTGTTCATGCAGTTAAACACTACCGCAATTTCCAACTCTTTTCCCCAAAGGAAATGAAACCTCTTGCGCCGCTACATCCTGTTATCACAATCGATCCCTTCTGTAAGTGGGTGGTTGAATTCATGACCTGTAGCCCTCCTTCGACCAATGACCATAAATACATCATTGTGGCCATTGATTACTTCACCAAGTGGGATAAAGCCATTCCAACCTTCAATTGTAAGGCTGAAACTACGACACTCTTCTTTTTTAACCATGTTATCGCTCGTTTCGGTGTCCCCCTCCAGCTAGTCTCATACCACGGTTCTCACTTTGAGGACACCATTTGGACAAAGCTCTCCTCTATATTGAAATTTGAACACCAGTATTCCTTTGCTTATTACCCTCAAGGAAATGGCCAAGTTGAGGTTGTCAACAATATCCTCAAAACCATGCTCCAAAAAATGGTGGACAAACACAAGACCAACTAGCACCACTTGCTCTTTTTCACCCTCTGGACCTACCAAACATCGACTAAAATCGCCACCAATTTTATGCCATTCTATTTATTCCATGGCTTGGAGTCGGTTCTTCCCACTGAATTCCAGATTCTGTCGCTTTGCCTTACCGTTGAGCTTCGACCTGATACTTCACCGTTGGAAAAATTCCTACTTATGCTTGAACAAATCGATGAGGACCATTGCGCTACTTTATAAATGATCAAAGCAGCTACGACCCACTTGAAGTCCCATTATGACTCCCACGTCCACCCACACAACTTTAACAAGGGGGGCCTCGTCCTCGTCTATGATCAAGCCAATGATAATAATGGAAAAGGGAAGCTTGAATCCATGTGGTATGGCCCTTCTGTCATCCATCGATGTCTAGACAAGGGGGCATATCTCCTCATTGACTCTGACAGTCACCGCTTGAAGAATCCTTGTAATGGGCTCTACCTCAAGTGATTTTATGCCTAAGCTGACCTACTTGAATATCCTTGTATCATAGTTTTTGTTTCTTGTTTTGCATCATTTTTACCATGAGTCTCACATTTTGTTTCATTGGTTGTCCCAGATAGATCCTACCTTTCCCTCCTATGTTAGTTTCGTCGATGATGCAAGTAGATGGTCTCTTAATATCGCCTCGGTTGTGTGGTTCATTTAATCCCCATCACATGATTTGATCCATATTGACGGAATGTGTGTTGGTATTTCTACCAACAACCAGGATTAGTACGACGATATTGTTGGTCTCATGTCCATTTCCCTTGACTTCGGTATTCGTTTCCTTGAGTCTTCCTAGACTCCCAATTGCTTGTTTCCCAGTTGAATAATTGCTACTGAGTATGTAATCCCAGCCTCTTTAGAAAGTTCCTGCTCACTAGACACTTGGTTAGACACTTTGAATCCATTTCATTCATGCATGTTCCTAGAAGTCTCAATAGTGTAGCAAATCAAATGGCTAATTACGTTCTAGAGTGGCACATCAATCATTGCATTTAGGAAATAAATTGCATCATGCATCATCATATCGTCATGCATACATATGTCATATACATCATATAGGCATAAACATCATCATAATAAGAGACTCATAAAACCCATAAAAATACAAAAATATGCATCCATGTGCATCCATATCATAATATCATAATCAGTACACAAAAGAGAAGCTTCACAGACTTTCTCACCAGATAATATATATCATACAAAAATTCCCCCCTCTCAAACTCATTGGGGGACAACAACACATGCTGCGAATCTGAATCTGAGTTCTCTGACTTTGTCTCCTCCTCAGTATCATCCTCCTCATCTAAGCTCTCCTCCTCCATCGGTACATCCCCCTGTGTCACTGCTCTGACATACTCAACAACTACTGCGATCCTCCTCATCAGATAGATCCGCCTAGGAGGGGCTTTGTAGCATGTAACAATCAAATTGTCATCTAGATACTGCTACCCATCATCGGTGACTCCCTCCAGTAACCTCTCCATGTCCAACCATAATGAGTCTAATGTAGCACTCCACCGCCTCCTCTACCTGTGAGCGGGTGGATTTAACTCCTCCACTTTGTCCTTGTGTCATTAGTATCCCACTGGAGGATGTGGTCCCACGTCTGCATAGCACACAACATGTCATCAGTATGAATCATGTGTATGATCTAGCTACCACTATGCTAGTAAACCAATATATATGATTAACACCACAAAGAGTCATGTATGCATACCATCTGGTCCCCAGACCTGTCCAGGAGGTCAAGGCATATATGGGACTCAAGTCTCATACTCTCCCTACTTTGTTTGGACCATTTCCTGGACTTACCTCGATTTGTGTGCCACCAGGAAAGTCAAACTGTTGGAGCAGAGTCCCGCAGCTACAGGAAAATCTGCCATTTTGGCGGATAGACAGCTTGGTGAAGACGAAGAGATAAGGTGAAGCTATGACGCCGTAGCATGTTTCTAGCTGCAGAGCAGAGCCAGAAACCGTGACTGTTGGAACAGAGAAGTCAAGGAAGATAACAATACCTGAGCAGCTGAGAAGAGAGAGCTCAACCACTGCATTGAAGGCAGCGGCGAAGACAGGAGGGCTTAGCTACCCTCATAAAGGAAAAGGAGAAACGAGGCCGAGGTATTGAAGACGAAGGATAGAAGACGGGAAGCGGTGCATAGTACCCATGGTCAACGCCGGGAAGCATGGAATACTGCAGAGAGCAGTGGTGTGACGGAAAGCGGCTACCCCAAGTACATATATGCCGATTGTCACTAGTTAGGGTTTGGGTTAGTGTTGGGAAAGGCCCACAGTGTTGTAATAGCGAGACCTTCGGGCTGCCTATAAAGGGATGTATTTTGTATTGTAAAAGGTTGGCATTTTGGGCATTTTAGGCCATCCAGCTAGTCATATTATCAGTAGTCTGTTAGCATACTGTTATTTTGTATTGTAACAATCCGCAGGGATTGATAGACAGAGAGAGAGAGAGTGAGAGTATATTGTAAGAAGGCAATATAGAGAAGAGATCTAGGAGAGAAGGGCTCCAGGCTGAGTGCGGAGTTACCCAGAAGATCTCCAGCTGCATATGCGGTGCATCAGAACTATGTACCTCTCTCAAGTTATAATATAGAAGCACAGTTCTGTGGACGTAACTTCCACCCTGGAAGTGAACCACGTAAAATCAGAGTGTTATGTGTTTGATTCATGTGATTGTATTTACTTGTTATATCTGTCATTCATTACATGAACTTTGCTTACAGTAAATGTATGTGTATGTTATTCAGTTCACGACATATTACAAGGATAAATGCAAGTTGAAGTATTTAAGTATTCTGTATAAGAGTTTGTCTAAGTTTCACTTGAGACAGTTAAGAGTCGCAGTATAAAACAACCTTGTGTATTGAGTCCTGTAAGTTGAACACAAGTAACGCTAGGTACGCTGAACCGCAGCGGTAGGATATCGCAGGGGGGCGATATCGCACCAGCAGGGGAGATGTGGTGCGCTGCGGTTGAGGATCAAGTGGAGGAAAGAGTTAAGTGTTGCCCAAGACATGGTGATGTGATAAGGATTAGAGTCATCGCGAGTAAGAGGAAACTGCGCATCGCAGAGAGGAAAGAGCGGTCTTGAGAGTTAAGAAGAGCTGCGAGACGCAAACAGGACGCCATACAGAACCTGGTCGAGAGACTTGAGTCTTTGGCCAACCCATTAGGATCACTTCGGGTGACTTCAGGCCGCTTCACGGTCTGTCGTCGAAAGGGCCAGTGAGCTAGGGGTGTTGTTGGTTCATTATAGTAAACCCGGGTCTGCCCAGACGACCAACAAATGGTTCTGTTGCCGGTTTTGAACAAACTAAGCATTGATGTTCTGTTGGCATCCTACTAGAGACGAAATCAATGAGTGGGTTGTGTCTATGACCAAAGAGTTTTCCGAACGAGAAAACAAGAGTCCTAGACTGAGTACAGAGGACTGGTTACAAAAACATATCGTTACAGACCTGCACGCGATATTTTTTGCAACCTTTGGAAACGAGCTTTACGACTGGTTATCAAAGTTGACTGGCAAGAACATATTCAAGAAGAAAAGAAACATTGTCTGGACACCGGATCTGATTCAGACCGTGAAGAACCTTGATAACCCCATTACGAGGACAATATACTTCTGGCTTGCGAGTGTGCTAGAAGGCTTTGTCACAGAGTTTGCAGTTGACCAGAGAAAAAGCTTCAGCGAGGCTGAGCGGTACTTCTTCAAAGGATATCATGGTAAGTACCTAAAATATTTAAACTTGTCCATTAAGATGTTATTACATGAAAAAGGAACAATGGATCTAGTTTCAGATGAATAAGTAAATATAGTAATGTCACAAGAGTTTGAAAGTGATTTTGATGACATTGGACGTACACGTAGTGGAAAGAAATACAAAGTAGATTTCAGCTCTCCCATATTTGAAGACAGTTCAGATAATACTAGACAATAGAGTCACAGTACCACAGAAAGAACAGAAGGGGGCATCCCTTACCACCCTTATACCCCACAAAAACAGATCGGGACTCAGAACAATCCCGTAGGAACTCCATCTAGTAGCTCGCAGACAATACATACTACCGCTACATCACCTCCACCTACACCGCCGAGTGGTAGTAACACAGCAAATCAACATCCACCACGTAGAAATAGAATGGGGGATGATATGAAGCTACCTATCTTTAAGGGTACAGGGGCAGAGGACCCATAGCAGCATTGGTTTCTATGTGAAGCTGTGTGGACCATTAAAGCAATCAATGATGATAATAGTAAACTTGTACAGTTGGTCACCACACTGAGAGAATGAGCCTTAACATGGTATATGAAGTATACCTCAGCGGTACCCAGAACACTTCTCTAGGTTAGGACTTCCATGATTAAAGAGTTTAAGAAACCTAAGTCTGAGTCACAGTGCATTACAGAGCTCAAAGACATCAAACAGTTACCTACAGAGTCAGTGTGGGACTTCGATCAGAAATTTAAAGCCCTTATAGACCAAGTCAGCTTTGAGTTTGCGCCGGAGCAGCATAAGGAATGGTTTATTGCAGCGCTGCTCCCTCAGATCAGACTACCATTAATGCAGCAGAAACTCCAGATGCAGGACGACGCGTTGGAGATGGCGATGAAACTAGAGGCTTCACCTCTAGCTGAAACTAGCACAGGTATGACAAACCTGCAAAACCAGTTGGCTAATCTCACGATACAGATGCATGAACTTAAGAAAGGGAAAGAGGTTGCGCAAGAAATTTGGTGCGTAAAGTGTAAAGCACAAGGCCATACTAAAGATAATTGTCCAGTCTTTGTAGAATATCTAGCAACTGGGGCTCCTAACTCCTTACCACAGACCCATGGGCCGTGGTGTGAAATATGCAAAACAAGAGGACATCTACCCCACCAGTGCCCTCTACTTCAAAAGTACGTGCAGACACCTAAGAATTTATACTGCATCTTCTGTAAGTCTGTAGGACATGATGAACACAATTGCCGAGCCTATGATCTCATGGTCGGGAGCAAGCAAGACCTGTATAGAGTCCAATCAGAAACACAGGGTCAAGTAGCAGGACCACAGCATGATCCGGCTTATGTTGGCCGTGGAGGAGGATTCAGAGGCTTTGGCCGTGGTCGCGGGCCAGTCACTTGTTACAACTGTGGAGTTGTAGGACATTATGCTAGGGACTGTCAGAGCCCTACCACCACATGTAACTATTGCAAATATTACGATCACGCTATAGAAGACTGTCCTACCTTGATAGCTAAGATCAGAGAACCTAAGCCAGCAGTACACCAGAACATCTAGTTTATTGCTGCTGAGCAGGAATAACCAGAACTAAGAGTCAACATTGTGACTCGCGGCGGTGCTTCCACCAATGGGACATCGCAGGTTACTGAAAAGACCACAGGTCAGGAGTGGGTGCGTAAAGCTCCTAACAAAGCAACACCACTTGACCTACAGAAGAATAAACAGACATTTCAGGAAGCTAAGAATTTCTTTGATGAATCTATGCAATCAGGATCGCAGGTACCGCCATCTAGGGGTGTACCGCAGCAAGCACCTTGTGGCGTTAGCCCTGACCAGACATCACAGGCTACCACATCGGGCGCTTGCGACGAAGACGAGTTGGCAGGAAGTGTACAATCCTTCCTGCGGAGTTGTTTAAAACTCGTGAGAAATGAGCAAGCTATTGGAGAACTTTAGCGCATCATAGATCAGTGTCAGCCATCTTCTTCCGTGAGCAATGCACAACGTGCTATTCATAACATTATGGGACATACAAGAACATGAAGAGAGATGCGACTCACAGCACAGGTTGGAGAATTTGAAATGGATGAGGTGATCCTAGATCTAGGATCAGAGGTAAATGTTCTAACTAAGCAGACATGGGAATAGATGGGTATCCCTAAGTTAGTCAGATCGCCTATCCATCTGCGATTAGCTAATCAACAGCGGGTATCACCCCTGGGTCGATTATCGCAGGTGCCAGTTGACATTGACGGAGTTCGCAGCTCTGCGGACTTTGAAGTTATAGAAATTATTGGCGATAGTAGACCATATCCAGCACTGCTAGGCATTGATTGGGCAATCGGTAACATGGCTGTTATCGACTTAAAGAGAAGACAAATGACCTTTGAGGACGTGCAGATCCAGGTCATCGCACCGTTAGATCCTCTTCAGGGTCCTAGATACATTGAACCTATCCGAGCAGAGGAAGAGGTACGTAACATGGGCAGTCTCTATCAGAAGACTGCGAACCAAAGCGACTACATCAATCCAACCATAGAAGGGAACATTAGTTGGCGATGCGATAGCTCATGCACATCGGATTCGGATGTTGGTCTAGAGAACTCGCAGAATAGACTTTACA
Organism: Pseudotsuga menziesii; assembly: GCA_001517045.1. Taxonomy (NCBI): domain Eukaryota; kingdom Viridiplantae; phylum Streptophyta; class Pinopsida; order Pinales; family Pinaceae; genus Pseudotsuga; species Pseudotsuga menziesii. The sequence continues at coordinate 13,060 of LPNX010122988.1, forward strand.
AAGTCTCAACGCACAGATGTGCATATATGACTAAGTCGCTGCGATGGATTGGCACAAAGATCAACGAGATTCCATCATTTCATGGTCTAACAGATATCCAGGAATTTATCACACAGTTTGAACAACAAATCCCTCACGAGCAGAGGATCGCAGCTATGGACCTTGTAGTACGAGCCACACCTGCAAGATGGTGGTATGCACATAAAGAGAATATCGCATCATGGGATGATCTTAAGAGATTGATGGCGATCAGATTCTCTACTGACAGAGAACATACCCAGCAGAGATACACAGGAGAAAGTGACCCCAGGTCACACATTCAGACATGTGAATAGAATTGGTTGGAAATTCCCAAGGATGAATGGGTTCACCAATTCATTCACATTTTGGACACAGTTCCACGGAACTGGTACACAGAGACTGAATTGCGCAAGGGAACGAATACATGGCCACTTCTAATAGACAGCTTTCTAGTCACCTTCGCTTTTGAATCTGAGTATCCAAATGTTGATCAGGCCCTAGATGTAATAAAGGTTAAGATATTTAAGGATTGTACCCTATCAGTACAGACTCAACCTGAGTGGGCCATCGAGTTAGAAGATGCACTCAAGTGCTATAATTTTGCATCAGAACCAGAGGAGGAGGATGAGGATCCTCGCAACATCAACATTCCGGAGTCAGAAGGGACTCACGATGTTGATGGACCGAAGCTACAGATTCCAGCAATCACAGAGCCGATCAAGATTAAAAAGATCAATATTGGCACAGACACAGAACCAAAGTTTGCCTCTATTGGAGACTATTGGATCGATGAAACAGTTGGACAGATTGCAGACTTGTTACATGACTATTAGGACCTATTTCCCACCAAGTTCACAGAGATGAAGGGAATAGTCAGAGACCTGGGAGTAATGAGGATACCATTGAAAGAGGATGCTAGACCAGTCAAGCAATGTCCATATAGATTAAATCCACATTACAAAGAAAAAGTTAAGGATGATATCGATAATATTCTAGCAGTAGGCATCATTGAGCCCGTAGAAGAGAGCGAATGGGTTAGTCCCATGGTCGTGCAAGAGAAGAAAACCAAAGGAGACATCAAAATATGTGTCGACTTACGTAAACTCAACGACGCATCGCTTCATGATCCATTCCCGACACCTTTCACGGATGAAGTACTAGACAATGTGGGAGGACAGGAGGTCTACTCCTTCACTGATGGATTTTCAGGCTATCACCAGATCAGAATCCACTCAGAAGATCGACATAAGACCACGTTTGCAACAGAATGGGGCTCATTCCAGTATACGGTAATGCCCTTTGGTCTTAAGAATGCACCAGCTATCTTTTCTAGAGTAGTAGTTGCTGTATTTAAAGAATACATCCATAAATTCCTAGAAGTTTATTTTGATGATTGGACTGTATTTGGATTAATTGACAAGCACATAGGAGATTTAAGACTGATGTTAGAGAAATGTAGGCAGTACCAGATTTCTCTGAACTTGAAAAAATGTATATTCTGTGCGCCATTTGGTATTTTGTTGGGTCACATTGTTTGCAGGCAAGGCTTGATGGTAGATCCCACAAATATTGCCATCATTGTAAATCTTCCAGCACCCAACTCAGTCAAACAATTGAGAACAATACTTGGTCATATCGGGTACTACAGAAAATTCATCAAGGGATACGCAAAGATTACAGCACCGATGGAAAAACTATTAAAGAAAGATGTAAAATTCCTATGGAATGAGGAATGCCAGCAGAGTCTAAACACACTTAAAGAGAAGATGGTTACAACACCCATCTTAGTATTCCCAGACTGGACTAAGCCATTTCATGTACATGTGGATGCATCTGGCATCGCACTAGGGGTTGTTTTAACGCAACCAGGAGAAGGAGGTATCGATCATCCTATCGCATACTCCAGCAGAAAGCTATCGACAACAGAAAAGAACTAAACCACGACAGAAGGAGAAGGCTTAGCTATGGTGTACGCGCTACAAAAGTTCAAGCACTACTTGTTGAATGCCTCGTTCAAGATGTTCACTGACCATTCCACATTGAAGTATCTGGTCAATAAGCCAGTGTTAGGGGGAAGAATATGCAGATGGTTACTCCTCTTTTAGGAGTATGATTTTGAAATCATTTTCAAACGAGGAAGATTGAATGCTGGACCTGATCATCTGTCACGAATAGACTCAGGAGAAGAGCCAAGTAATCTAGAGGACAATTTGCCAAATGCATAGTTGTTCTCTGTTCAGATCGCAGATGAATACTATGCTGATATCATTCACTTTCTCACTACAGGAAGGGCGCCTGAGGAGTTTACCAAGCATCAAAGGAGGAAGTTGGTTGTTAAAGCAGCAGAATTCACCCTGATCGCAGGACAGTTATACAAGTTAGGTCCAGATGAAGTCCTGCGCAGATTTGTGATGCCACATGAAAAAGAGGCTATTATTAGAGAAGCACATTCAGGTACCGCAGGAGGTCATTTCGCAGGAAATCCGACTACGCAGAAAATCCTAACCGCAGGATTATGGTGGCCCACGTTACACAAAGACACTAAGGACTTTTGCAGATGCTGCGATATCTGCCAGAGGGTAGAAAAACCTTCACGACGAGATGAAATGCCGCTGCGTTCGTAGGTTACGTTGTGCGCATTTGACAAGTGGGCTATAGACTTTGTGGGTCCTATCAACCCACCGGGAAAACGAACTGGTGCGAGATATATCATCACTGGAACAGAGTACCTCACCAGGTGGGCAGAGGCAAAAGCAGTAAGAAATTGTGACGCTGCTACAGTTGCACAGTTCATTTTTGAAAACATCATCACAAGATTTGGATGCCCAGTAATTTTGATGAGCGATCAAGGCACACACTTCTTGAATCGCACCATTGAGGCCTTGACAGAAGAATTCCAGACACAGCACCATAAGAGCACTCCCTACCACCCGCAAGCTAATGGTACGGTGGAGGCCTTTAACAAGATTTTAGAAAATGCTCTTACTAAGATATGCAACAGCCAAAGGAATGATTCGGACCTCAGAGTTAACGTTGTATTATGGGCATATAGGACTACATGCAAGAAACTTACAAGACACACACCTTTCATCTTGGTGTATGGACACGAGGCTATTATGCCTATGGAGTATATTCTTCCTAGTTTAAGAATTGCTCAGATCACTGGAATGGCTGATACAGACATGGTGCATGAGAGGCTAGCGCAGCTGCTTGCCTTAGAGGAAGACAGATTCATCGCCGGATTCCATCAGAAAGTGTAGAAGGCATGAGAAAAAGCTTGGCATGACAGGCACATTAAGAGTAAGACTCTTCAGATCGGAAACCTAGTACTCCTCTATGACAGTAAATTTCTTAAGTTTCCAGGGAAGTTCAAGACGCATTGGTCGGGACCATATCAGATACAACAAGTTACAGAGGGAGGAGCCGTTCATCTCAACAAACTGAATGGGGAGCTTCTTCCCACGATGATCAATGGCAGTAGGCTTAAGCTTTATAATGACAACCACTCCACCTATCAGCCCTAACTCAGAATTAAGGCGGTGCAGATGTCCAATGTAGTTGAAAGGAGGCATCGCACTGGGAATTAGTCTACACTGGCAGCTATTCTAAGTATAAGGAATCGCATAAGGATGGTTCATTAAAAAAAACAAAACAAAACAAAACAAAACAAAAACGCGTAAGTTTGTGTTGAGCAAGTGATGCGGTGTGGCATCGCAGCAGCGCGATGTTTCTCCGTGCCACGTACCCAGTTTTCGTAACGAGATAGAGGGCTAGTCAAGTCGCCTTCTGACAGGCAATTAATGAGGAAATAACCGGTATACCTTACCGTAGATTTGGGCAGCAGCATAATCAATTATCCAGATTTAGCAAATCTTCGACGAGACCGGCGCCTGCATACACACGCTTCAAGGGAAATTGATCGGATTTCAGCATTTATTGAGGATCGAGATGATGGGTGTGGTCTCGTCCAAGCAATTAATACGACCGAAGGGTTCAGTCTAGATGACCATTGCATCCGGGATTATCACCTTCAGTATAAAAGTAGAAATTATTCATTCGGGAGGGTTACTTTTGCAAAGAGCCGAGAGCTATAGAGTGCAGTGTTAAGTTTCCCCTGTCCAGAGCTAATTTCGTTACACAGTGCTGTGTTTTCCAGAGTTTGCAGCCATTTCCAATCCAAAGTATAACATTGAGTGGGTTCTTCCCGAGGAGGAACCTTTAGAAGACAGTTTGAGACGCTTCGAGCATGGTGGCCGTATGTCCGCTATGGCGACGCTGCCCAGGGTTATGAAATTAGGAACATCACAGGTAAGACAATTTCCAAGGATGAGGAGTCAAGCGCAGGATGTAGAAGATGTCATCAAAGTCTCTGCTCAAGAGAAGAAGAAAGCCGAGCCGATCACTGAAGATAAGAAAGCAGAGCAGCGGAATGATGAGAAGAAATCTCCCGCTAGGAAGAAAGTAAAAATGAGAAAAAGAAAGCAACGGGAGAAGGGAGATGACCTATCTCATAAGCTAAGAGAAGAACAAGAGGTTCCAAAGGTCAAGAATTAAAATATGCGGAACCCAAGCAGCGTGAATTCCTGGAGCGAGCTGCTGAGAAGAAAAGTGAAAGGGAAAACAAACCTAACAAGCAGAACTTCAAGATGCAGACAAAGGCTTGCTCTCGGAATGGAATTCCTGGTTTGTATACCTTTCGCATAAGTAGGCTCCAGACTGAATGAAATGTTGAGAAGGCTAGAAGATACAGATTTTCCTTGTGATAAAAGTTCTAACCCAGAAAAAGAGGAAAGGATATCTGTGGAAGACTTCTCAAGACTTGAAGATCCTTAAAAGGTCTCGCAAGCGACGAGAGCGAGAGCATGACTGAGGGCACGAAAGATAAGAGAGCCCAACGAACTAAGTTATAGAAACTATGAAGAGCGTGTTGCAGCTATGGAGAATGAAGTCGCAGAACTTCGGGACAAGCTTCAACGCACTTCGCAGGAAGCCAAGGAGAAGCTACAGCAGGAGAAGCCTGTTGGTAGTGGCTCGGGGACGAGCCACAAGTAAGTGTTAGGGGACTGTTGGAGAGAGTCTCGCAGCTACAGGAAAAGCTACCATTTTGGTGAAGACGAAGAGATAAGGTGAAGCTACGACGTCGTAGCATGTTTCTAGCTGTAGAGCAGAGCAGGAAACCGTGACTGTTGGAACAGAGAAGTCAAGGAAGATAACAGTACCTGAGCGACTGAGAAGAGAGAGCTCAACCACTGCATTGAAGGCAGCGGTGAAGACAGGAGGGCTCAGCTACCCTCATAAAGGAAAAGGAGCAACGAGGCCGAGGTATTGAAGATGAAGGAGAGAAGACGGGAAGCGGTGCATAGTACCCATGGTCAGCGCCGGGAAGCATGGAAGACTACAGAGAGCAATGGTGTGACGGAAAGTGGCTACCCCAAGTACATATATGCCGACTGTCACTAGTTAGGTTTTGGGTTACTGTTGGGACAGGCCCACAGTGTTGTAATGGCGAGACCTTCGGGTCGCCTATAAAGGGATGTATTTTGTATTGTAAAAGGTTGGCATTTTGGGCATTTTAGGCCATCTAGCTAGTCAGATTATCAGTAGTCTGTTAGCTTACTATTATTTTGTATTGTAACAATCCGCAGGGATTGATAGATAGAGAGAGAGAGAGTGAGAGTATATTGTAAGAAGGCAATATAGAGAAGAGATCTAGGAGAGAAGGGCTCCAGGATGAGTGCGGAGTTACCCAGAAGATCTCTAGCTGCATATGCAGTGTAGCAGAACTGTGTACCTCTCTCAAGTTATAATATAGAAGCACAGTTCTGTGGACATAACTTCCACCCTGGAAGTGAACCACGTAAAATCAGAGTGTTATGTGTTTGATTCATGTGATTGTATTTACTTGTTATATCTGTCATTCATTACATGAAATTTGCTTACAGTAAATGTATGTGTATGTTATTCAGTTCACGGCATATTACAAGGATAAATGCAAGTTGAAGTCTTTAAGTATTTTGTATAAGAGTTTGTCTAAGTTTCACTTGAGACAGTTAAGAGTCGCAGTATAAAACAACCTTGTGTATTGAGTCTTGTAAGTTGAACACAAGTAACGCTAGGTACGCTGAACCGCAGTGGTAGGATATCGCAGGGGGGCGATATCGCACCAGCAGGGGAGCTATGGTGCGCTGCGGTTGAGGATCAAGCGGAGGAAAGAGTTACGTGTTTCCTAAGACGCGGCGATGCGATAAGGATTAGAGTCATCGCGAGTAAGAGGAAACTGCGCATCGCAGAGAGGAAAGAGCGGTCTTGCGAGTTAAGAAGAGCTGCGAGACGCAAACAGGACGCCATAGAGAACCTGGTCGAGACACTTGAGTCTTTGGCCAACCCATTAGGATCACTTCGGGTGAGACTTCAGGCCGCTCCGCGGTCTGTCGCCGAAAGGGCCAGTGAGCTAGGGGTGTTGTTGGTTCATTATAGTAAACCCGGGTCTGCCAGACGACCAACACAAACCCCTTCTGTATTGCCATGTTCACGAGCCCCTCCGATCCATCCAAAATGAAAACTTGAAATTATTTTACCACCATTCACCATCTAGCAAGGAGGCCCCACTAGTGTTCCACTGTTATTCTTCTCCCTGTCATCCATGTTCCTAACATCACCTCTTTCGGTACATTGAACACTTCCTCCTTGCTTGACTCACCAGTACGGAGTTTCTGTTAAGCTCTTTTCTCACTCCTTAAGGAATGAAAAGATTGTTGAGCAAGATTGCTTCCTTTCATGCTTGTTAAAGTATTTGAAAGGGAGTATATATGGTACTGTTTATCCCTTTTTCGGACTATGTAGACTAATTACAGAAAAGGATCACCCTATCACCTTCCAAATAGGAACGATTCCTTTTGTATCCTTTTATAATTTTTTGGACATTGGGACCTTAACTTATGAAAAATCTCACTTATGGGTTGTATTTGAGCTCTTTTCCAGCCCTCTTATAAATAAAAGACCGCCAAGAAAACTTGGTTTCAATCATTCTCGTAAAAGTATTTGAATGACCATTCAATCAAAACAAGTTTATCCATTTTTGGCCTAGTTGTACTACCTACAAAAAAGAAGTCTCTTTTCTCATTTTGGTTGGAAGAGTTCTCCTTTGTACACTTTTATCCTTTTTCGGGCTTAGGAGACTAGTGTACGGAAAAGAGACCCATTGGAGTCTTCTTCATGTTTTCAGACTCTCTAAACATGAAAACACCATCGAGCATTTATCATATTGGGCTCGACAAAAATCCACAAGATAATAGCATAATGAGCATACTTATATCCCTTCTTCGATCTCCTTAAACTGTGAAGAAGGCCCAAACAGTGCCTTTCAGTTCCCACATATATTTCATATAGTCTCACATTATGGAAGCATTCCCCCCATGGGGTCACCTTTGTTTAGTGTACTCTGTGTTGAGTTTCCCTTGGATCCCCTAGATATCACTTGTCTAGTTACTTCCCCAAGTATCTCCCATTGCAATCATCTCCCTGATTCCACAACTATGATTCTCTCCCCATGAGCCAGTGTCATATGCTTCCAGGTCATCCCTTCCATTATATTCTGAACAAAGGAAGTTTGAGTCCCCCGTACTCCCCTGCCCCTGTTCCCCATTCAATATCTCAATCCCATTATTATTCCATATCTTTGGTTGTCCCTCTCATGCTTCTATCAAGGAAACCTCATTTCCTTGGTAGTTTCAGGTCTCCGTCTGTCGATGTCAACACATCTATTCCAGATGATAGACCTAGAGGTCCTTGTATCTTGGTTTCATCCACCTTAATGATGAGTTCCTTGGACCACTTGAAAGGAGTCCTTAGTGCCTTTTGGTTTGGTTGTGTCTCATGTGCTCGAATTCAACTACATTATCGCACCATTGAGATTCGTACAGGGTATTGGTTCTTTCATTATTTGGTCGAAGACCCCAGTTGTCATTCGACTCTAGCACATTGGTGAGTCTATTTTGGGACCCATATAGTTTCATGTCCCTTGTGATCTCTAGGCTGTGTTGGAGACAGTGTTCGGAATCCCCTCAGTATCATGCTTCCATATATCTCCAATATCAGATGTTGTTTATTGTACCTCATAGATTGCGACTCTCAGACATTGAGTCCCTCCATTTGTGTACACCTTCAGATTCAACAGAGCATCCATTGTTGTGATATTGCATTCCAAGAGAATGCCATTATTTCTATGTGCTGGTTCTTCATATCAGTATCTATATTCAGCCTCTCATTGAGGCCACCATTATGTACTGCCAGTTATATGTATTGATCGGCTCCCATTGTTTGATCCTTGATCCCCATTTGTATATTGAGATATTGATATGAGCATGGGTATGCCTTCCTCATCCATATATATGTTTGAGAAGTAATAAAAATAAAAAACCACCACAGTTCGAATGAGGAGCCTCTGAATCCTCCTCGATTCTCTCCGGTTTCTCCATCGTTGTCACCATTTTCCCTTGATCCTCTGATGTCTATCGACCATACGATGAGCTCCTTCCCTCGCACATCAGGGGGCAATCTGTTAACACCAAAAATTGTCCACATAGCTCTCTATGGTCCAAACCATAATTATACATCATAATCCCACCATTATTTCCTTCATCTTTACCTTCACAATTAAATTCCACCAAAATTGGTCCAAAACATCATTATTCCTTCCCCCATAAATACATGGAAGTTGGGCATTTATTGCAACATAACCCCCATTCTCCCAAAAAGGACCAAGAAACCCTAAAATGATAATGGGTCAAAAACCATGGATAAATACCATACACTATGAAAAACCATGGGTCAATACCATGGGCAAGAAAATCTTGGATAATCCTATAAATACATTTGAAGGTCTCCCACAAAAACTTTTGAACATCACACAACTCTTACATTTTGGAACCCTCAAAATTCCATATTCCTACACCTTTAAGCACACCATCCCACGTTGCACGTTAAGTTCACTCCGTGTAACCCTTGATTCCGTTCTCGGTGACAACCCTTGTTGGATAAAAATGAGGACCCTGATTGCGGGAGCCGTCAGACCACATCATCAAACTACTGCAGTGGCCCATCTTATTGAAAGGTATGTTACATTTCTGTTTTACTAGTTAGATCATATATATATATATATATTTGTTGCTTGTTTTAATAGTCAAGGTTGAGCTCTTCCCTTGCACCATGAACTCTACCCTTAGATCCAGTTGATCTAAGGTAGGTGCTTTTGCACGTAGTTGGAGAGAAATCTCCACTACAGATGCTGAGCATAGAAGTAGTGGGGCTAATAAGTTATATTGTAATACATAAATTTTTTCTTGTTGACCTTACTAAGAAAACTTCAAGATTTTGAATTGTGGATTGAAAAATGATTTTTAGTTAATATGTGGATTTGAATTGAGATCATTTTAGGGTAGGGGAGATGTCTAACCCAATCATTGAACTCATTGGAAGTCAAATTAGAAACTCACATCATTGAATTTTTATGGTCATTTGGTTAATTTGAACTCAATTTTGAATTCCCAATGATCTCCAATTCAAGAGTATTTTGGAAATTTAGGTAAAAGAGTAAATAATAGTTGCTTATGGTTATGAGAGAAGAAAACTTTTTCCAAAGTTGACATATCTTGACTAAGAGAATAGGCCATTCGACATATAGATCTTGAAATTGTGAAAGATTAGTTCATCAAACTATAAGTATCAAAACAAGTTTATTTTTTTCAAGACGAAAACATACTTAACCTTGATATTCAAAAATGAATCAAAGGGTAATGTTTACATCAGCATAGAGAACCAACAGATCATTTAGTATCATCAGGCTAGGATACAAGACATGCAAAACTGGGTGTGGTAGCCCTTGAACCCACTTTCACTAAGAAGAGTGACAAGCAGTCTATCGAGAACACAAGAGCATCAAACAGACTGGGGATCCTCGGAAGCACTCGGGGAGTCGACTAAACATAATATATTCCACTTCATCCATGGAGACTGAAGTCAGAAAAATCATATGTGCCAAAAGGCAAAGTGTCCATAAACACAATAAAAGAATGCATACGTGAGACTCTCAGAAAATCTGAGTCTCACCTCCCCCAATAATATGTCCATCGAAAAAATTAGAGTAGGACAAGTGGCCAATGGCCAAAATAAGCGCTTCTTTGGATAGTCAGTCAACTTTCTGGTTGAACTAGCTTCAAGCAATCGCATCGAAACACAATTTAGTTAAAGATTACATAACGAGTACGAGTAAGAATTTATATTATAACGAAACCATTTTAATTATTGAATAACTCAAAGTTATAATTATTATTAATTTGGATTACTCAATAAAATTAGATTGTATATTCCTTCCTTTATGGAAAAGGAAGAATTTTAGATATGTATTTTAGAGTAATGTAAATGTAATAAATATAATTGGATTTTTTATTTACTAAATCTCATTTTAATGGTGTTAAAGTCCCTTGCAGGTTGCCATTTTGGTTTTCGAAACTATTAAACTCATGTCATGTTACCTTTAGTTTTAGTTTAGAGCTCCGTCGCCAAGCTGAATTTGTGGACGAGTAATTATTTAATGAACCGCATACTTTTATATTTGCCTTTAGGTGTATTGTATTTATTTAAATATTTTATTAATCTTTGGCTATATGTAGTTTGAAATAGCTTCAAAATTGTCTTTTGTAAAGTTAGGAAGCCTTTTGCTTTAAGATTGTTATGGTTGTTGTATATTTAGCGTTATAAATATTTTAATATAATATAAAGATATATTTTAATCATATCTACGTTTACATGTAATATCAAAAATATTTTGATAGACAGTGAAATTATCTAAAACTTAAAATGAAATGACAACGTGGAAAAACTTGAAACAATCATTAAATATTCATTCACAAGCAGAGGAAAATTGAAATTCCAAGGCCTGATTGCAATCACTATTAGTTTGGATTGGTGAATAATACTAGATTGTATATTAAATTCTTTTTATGGAAAGAAAGAATTTTAGATATGGATTTTAATGTAAAGTAAATGTTAATAGAATTTTAGATATGGATTTTAATGTAGAGTAAATGTCAAACGAGATGCTTGGAGTTTTGAGTTAATGAATCTCATTTTGACAAGAGCTATGAACTGGCAATGTCCCCGACATTGCTATTGCTCTATTTGAGGACAGCTGCTAGCAATAGATATTTGGAAAAAGTGATCTAAAACATTTGTCTTGGTCTTGAATGGTTGATGCTAAGTAAGAATGGAAAGAACAAGTTTCAAATAGAGTTGAAAAATCTAGAACAACTCTATAGCAAGTCTAATTAGAAGAAGCATTTTTTCATTCTTTAAAGACAAGAACGGATGCCCTAAAACATTCACATGAAAGTTGAAAGAATGAGATTTTAAGATTCTCAATAGTATCAATTTTTATTTGTATCAATAGTTCAAAATAATGGATGAACAAACATGAACAATCATTGTTATAGCTCAAAATGACACATCTCTGCTTGTGACCACTTTCCCATGATTCCGTCACATGTTGACATTTTCCATGATGACACTTCATGAAAGTCACTGAATGTCACTGAAAAAATACCTATCTTGGAGGACCCATATCTTGAGTTTTGTAACTCCATTTGACCTCATCTCTGTACCGTTGGAAAGGTATTTCTATTAGCTAAAACTTTCCAGAAGACACCAAAGTCTGAAAATGCCCAGAAATACCCTAAAAATGCGTTTTTTTTTGTCTATACGCGACTTGCCTTAAGGCAAACCCGCGGATGATACGCGAGTTGCTCTCTTTCGTACCTGCGGATATAAAAAGTTGCTCATATACACGACTTACTGTACTAGAAACCCGCGTATACTTTTCGTATACGCGACTGTCCAGTTATGCAACCTGCGGATGCCTCTTAAAAATGACAAAAAAACGCGTCTTTTGATTTCGGGTAGTTTGGGTAGTTATGCAACTGACTTCTTCAGTTGTAACTACTTTGTCTTCGCCCCTAGCTCTTCCTTAAGCATATAAATAGAGGTAGGGAGGTCCATGAGAGGGGACTTGAATTTTTGCATTGTTATGCTGTAGGATTTGGAGCTCTCTTTGCCCACATCTTTGCCCTAGAAGCATTCTCCTTGTGTTGCAGAGCTTGGAGGCTGAGTTCCTTGGAGAAGAGAAGCAGCAGAACCGGATCAAGGTTTCGTGAGGTGCCGAACTTGAAGAGAGGGTATACTTGTACTTGTTTTCAAGATTAATAAAGATGTGATGTCCTTCTTCTTCCCAAATCATTGTTCAATGTGTGATTGAATCTCTGTTTATGATCATATGATGATGTTATTCAGATCATTAATTCATGTTTATTTGATTATCATTGTTTTATATGTGGTCATAATGGTTTGAGGAAGGTATAATTCGTTTTGCAGGTCTCTTGGAGCAAGACGAGCAAGAAGAGGATTGAAGAGAAAGCTTGGACCAGCCTTCAGTTTATCAGGTGTGGACCTTTCTCATCTCTGAATTTGCTTATGTATGCTTGCTGAACATTATCCATCCACCTTTCAACCCCAGTATGTTGATGGCCTCTTAAACCCTAGCCATAGGACACTTTCCTTTACAACAATCATGCATGAACAAGCATTAATAATGGATGACCCAAGCTTTGCCCTCATAGTGGGAAGGCATTCTCGAAACAGACGCCATCAATTCAATTCAATTAAAACTTAACAAATTTGCATTATTTAAGACATTCATATAAATATACTTTTTAACTATACAACTATAACTTAGGAAAATTTTATAAACTCTATAAACAAATTAATAGGGGATGAACTATTTATAATATGATTTATATAAAGTCCTATATAAATAGGATTTATATAAAGTCCTATATACGATTTTTTGTTTCTTAGTAAAGTTTATGCCCATAATAATTAGAGAGTAGAGTGCTTGAAAGCAAAGCACCTTATTGCTTTGTATAGATTTCTCTTAGTTACTTTTCTTTTAGTGATTTCCTTTTTTCTATCATAAAGAACATTTAAGAATTTGGTTAGTTAGATAATTGAATACATCATTTAATTGTATGTATGTTTTAAGTATTTTATTATTATGTTATTTTGGATTCTATTGGTAGAATAAAGTATATTGATATAACTGTTATGTATTTTATATAGGACTTTTTTTTTTCTAAACTCAATGAACAAATTAATAAAGGTGAATGATTTATTTAAAAATTAAAAATTATTAATTTATTTAAAAGTTAAATATTATTGTTTTTTTAAATTGAATTTTATTTTTGAATATCAATAAAAATTTACTTTGTTATTTTCAATTCTAACTATATTTAATTGTTTTATTAAATTATATTTGAATCTATTTTATACCAACGTTCTGTTTAAAATCACAACAAAAATTACAATTAATCATATTTGAATCTATTTTTTAAAAACATTCGGTTTATAATAAACGTCAAAATTACAAAAAAAATGGAAAGTGTCGAGGGACAAATGAACGTTTATACATTCAATTTTAATATCAATAAAGTTATTTTCAATTCTGGTTATATTTTATTAATTTACTTAATTACATTTAAATCTCTTTTATTCAAACATTCAATATTCTCTTTAGAATCAGAACAAACATCACAATCATAAATAAATGGATGACTTCATGTGTCTTATCATGCATATGCCTATAAGCATAGGTTGCTTTTAATGAACTTAAGCTTCATATATTCTATATAATGGTGTGTATTCAATTGCACAGTTCGTTTTCTTTGAATTCAATGAACCAATTTAGGTCAAAGTCTTGCACTTTAAAGCTGCAAATTCCTGGTTATTTAAAAAAGGAACGCGAGAATACTATATTAGTAGCTTGGAAGCCAGAATCCATAAGAAAATAATGTAAACCTCCATCTGAATTTTATAAATTCGATTAACAATTGACATTACATGAATATTCTTTCTTGCAATTTTGCTTCTCCTTATATGTACACACCACTGTATATGTATCTATATCACCTGGTTGTCTTTTTATTGAAATTTATAGGATACATAAACCATACAATAATATGAATTCCAATAATAAGATTTAGAGAAGCGGCTGGCTTTCGAACTAAGCAAAATCTTTATAAATCACAAATTACAATCAAAACAATGTTGCAACCATATTACACTATTTTTTGTCTTGTTTACTACAAACTTGAAATACCAAATCAATTCATATGATTCCTGCAAATAAGTGAAAGAAACAAACCGCTAGTTCAACAGATAGTTGTGAATGTTGCTAAATAACCGATAGTTGTATCGGTGCTTGATACAGAACCATTTAGAAAGGTAAATATATGCAGTACACTATCTAGAAATATATAAAATAAAGATTGTGAATTACCTTTTCTCTGAATGTCCTCTTGTGGACATGCGCTTGTTATAGACGAAAAGTTGCAAAGCACTGTCTTCGTAGTATTCTTCATACTTGAGTGAGCAATTACTAGGATATAGTGCTGCTCAATAAAGAACCATTCGACCAGGTAAATATAGGCAGTACACTATGTAGAAATATATAAAGTAAAGATTGTGAATTACCTTTTCTTTGAACGTCAATAGGGCTTGCTTGCTATTGCGATAGATGGAAAGTTAGAAAGCGCATAAGTGGACGAGTTTATCTATCACGAATTACTAGTGCATCTGACGCTAGTCTACCACCTGAGGAGAGTGTAATTAAACCAGGAATCCATTTCCTCATCTATGAGAGGGATATTTTTCACAATAGCATCCAGCGTACCCTCCACTTCTTTTTCGCTTCCCTGTGATTGCCTTCTGTTGATTGTAGCAGGGTGATCATTCCCCCAATAGCTAGGAGAATAAATATTGTGATTATTATGATGCATGTTCACTTTACTCCCCAATTCTTGCATAGCTGGATGGCCATCCTTCCATATCAGCTTTTCCATCTGTTCATAGTCCGGCCTACACAACCAACAGGAACACGTGTCGAACAAAAAAATCCATTCATGTTCAATTTAATAGAAGAAGCGAAACTGCACGATTTTATTCATTTAACGTCCTTACATAGCAGGTGGAAATTGATCTTCTGGCTCGGTTCGTTGGTCCTCCTGGTCCCATGCCTTCGATTTATTAAAAGAAAACATGTTAAATGGACCTAAACTGCTAAGCTCCGTCTCAGTACTACAAGTAGCATCCCAGGCTGTAGGGACACACTGTCCTATTACAGGTTATATCTATATTCTACACAAAATCATTATTTCATGTTAAATCTTGCATATCCTTGACAAAACCCAACTTTCAAAAGAAAAAATGTGTGTATATCTATCTATGTACTTGGAGCCAAAAATAAGAGTGCCAAATATAAGTGTATATATCTATCTCTATACTTGGGTTATAATAATGAGGAACACAAAGCTTTCTTTCTACTGTAGTACGTAAATTGAATTGACAACTATATACACATATTGGATGGTGCCCATATCAGATTACCGATGAAGTACATTGTCTGAGAAACTCACAAGTTTCTTGGGAGTTGTCAAATATTTGGGTGATGTGCTGATGCACCAATAGGCCATTCATGGTAATGATATTCTTAATAACAAGTTCATCCTCTCACCATTCTGCCAACCAAACGTATTCTTGGATTCTATGTGTATATACTTACTATATTCTCAATTGGGCATGTGTAATTTGCATCTGGTAATATCCCTGAGTTGTATCTCTTTAAATGTCGGAAAAGACTTGGTTCTCATGATTCTAATTTATTGTAATGATGTGTGATTTCATCCTCAAAAAGCGTTTTCATCATGGGAGGTGGAGAAGGCTCCACAACCAGGGAGGTATTATGACATAAGAACGTCAAGAAAAAAATGATGATGTAGTTGATTTTTGCCACAAATACCTTGTGACAGATGACATAGAAGCCTTTTGTAGTTCTCGCCTTCAGCATCATTATCATTATCAATTATGCTAGTTAACGAATTTTTAATGTTTCATTTTCTCAAACTATACTTTGTATACTTCTTTGGTTCTTGCTAAAGTTTAAATCTTTAATCGAAATTCTTCGACGCAGGGCTGAGGTCGAGAAAAGAGATGAACGATTCAACGTCATAATAGGAAAACCTTACAATTTGATAGACCTCCGTGAGAACAAACTAGAAACTCTGTGTGTGCAAAGAGGGGATAAAATGCTTTAGCCAACGTTGTAGCTACAAGCAAAAATATGAAGAGTGTACCTGAAATAAGTAGTCATAAGAAATCGAAGTGAAAATCCCATGAATTTGCATGCAACCGAAGGCATAAGAAGGGCTAGCATATTGGAGAAGAGTAATAAATTCAATAGTAAACTAATGCAGAGAATTTTTCAATCTAAGACCGTGAGAGATTATATTTACCCTTATCACTACATCCACACTAAACCACTGTAGAGCTCATCGGTGTGGCCAATGTTGATATTGTATCTGCAAACAGACAAACAGACAAGCAAACAGTTAAAATAGAAGAGTTCTGCAATGAACCATTGATCTAAACAAGAACATTCAATTTCGTTTGAAGGTAGAAGGAGATCAAACGATGTGTAGCTGGAGAGGCACGTATAGAAGAAATTTGAGGGAAGGTTTAAGATGGTGGAATCTAGATGACCAGAGAAATGGATGGGTGGCATCGAAAAGACTGGGTGAGTTAATGAAGGGGCATCCAAAAGAATGTGATCCAGACAGAGGTTGCTCGGAACATTAATTTCAATAAGGGTTTTCGCAAACCTAAGTCTGATCAAACACATTTCCCATCGCCTGCATTGTGCAGAGTGAAATTATAGACATACAAGTACATTAAAATTTGATGATGAGAGCCGACCGACGGGTCTTGGGGCACAATACCCAAGCAAATGTTAGTTGCCATAGACCAATGGACAAACAAAAAATAGTTTTAAATTTTTTTCTTTAATATATATTCAAAAATCAAACTATGAAAAAAATTTAGAAAACACCAAAAAATTTATACCAAACTCTCAATTAATCCATCTGCCTGAGACAAAAAATTATATCTCCTTGTCGGAGACATAACATATATATCCCTTTGTCGAGAACATAATAAGTGTTAAAGTTGTTGTGATAATGTATTTGTGTTAAAGTTGTTGTGATAATGTATTTTAAAAAGTGTTTAAGTTGGTGTGATAATGTAATTTAAAAGATGTTTAAGTTTTTTTTTTAAGGCGAAAAAAGCAGTTCCTTGGTATTCTGTTGAATCAAAAGAACCTTTTACATCTTCAGTCAACAGTACAAAACCCCATGGGTCAACAGATCAGTGAAAATATTAGTACAAAGCAATCGTACACTACATAAACAAAAATCAAGTAGAGTAATACCAGAGGTACCCTAAGCACTTGGGTATCATAACATAATAATCCTCTCATAAGTGAGCTGTAATAATATCAGTCAAATATGTCCCTAGAGAATATAACAAGAGCCCAGAAATCTTATCCAAGCAGGAGAAGTGACTCTTGTATATCCTGAAATAGCTGCTCAACAAAACCTGATATAGCTCAAAGAATCCATGAGATAAAAAACTGAAATAGAATGAGCATATTCTAAAATAGCTGTAAAGAGTCTTCCCCAATAATCTCATCATCATATGATTTAGTAAGTAAGAGATGTCCAGGAGCCAAGTACAACCCCTCCTTGGATAATATGTCTACCCTCTTGTTATGTTCCCTATAGACATGACTGAAATCCACCCAAGTGAAAGAGGACATGAGAATTCTGGTGTTGTAGCACCAAGCCTCAAGGTTCACCATGTCCAGGGTGGATTCCTTTTTTGCCCAATTTATAATCATAGAGGAGTCGCCAAATATATGTAGGTAAGGCAACCCAATATCCTTGACGACCCGTAATGATGCCCAGAGTGCTGAGAGTTCTGCTCTAGTGTTTGTGCTACTCCCACATCCAAGTTTAAAGGCTAATAAACGATGATCATTCAACCAAAGACAAATACCAGCGCCACCAATGCTTTTCGCTGCTGCACCATAAAAAAAGATCCTAGGAAAATTTGAAGCAGGAGGCTTCCCAATGATCCTTATTTTATATCTGTACTTCAGAAAAGGTTTATAAGTCTTAACCTCATCATTTATAATATGTAAAAGGCCCGCCACAATAGGAATTCGATCTTCAAATAACATGCAGTTCCTAGCCTTCCAAATATTCCAACTAAGAAAAAGGGGCAAATACTGTAAAGGACCAATCTTGGATACCCAATTGGAAAGATTTTCCATAAAAGTAGGAGCAGTCCATAATATGTTCACATCAAACAAACAGTTTAGCCCCAAAATCATCTTCTTCATAAAAAGACAACCAACAAAAAGATGATCTATAGATTCAACATCCTCATTGCATAGACAACACCTATTAGGACCGTGCCAACCTTTCTTGCATAGAATATCCCAAGTATTAATTTTCTTATTACAAGTGAGCCAGATAAAACACTTAAGCTTGTGGGGAATATTAAAGTGCCAAATCTTCAAGATTATATCATTTTCCATAATAGTCCTATGATTGGAAACAATAAGATCATAAGATTTTTTTGCTATCACCATACCCATCTATTCATCATACATCCAAATCAGTTTATCCTCAGCATTCCCAATCCTTATACCCTCATGAGTCAGGCCCTTTACATCGGAGGAACATTGTGTAGCCCAATCTCCACCCAAAAGTAGATCAATAGCAGAGTACCAATTGGGTCCATCAATACCACACACATCCAAGTTTTATGCCTGAGCAAGATATGTAATCCCCAGATTAGTGAGATAATCTCTGAGCTCCTCCGATAGAAAGTACAACGAGTTGTGCCCAACAATAGGGTCAACCCCCACTTTAATCTTTAATCCATTACCCACCTTCCATCCCAGCTAACAGGCAATCCACTCAAATATCCTAATAAACCCATTCCAAAAGTATGAAGTACCAATAACACAAAAATTCCGGGCACGTATCTAGTCTTCTAAGGGTCTATTCTTTAAGTATTTGTGGGCAATAATTCTGCTCCAAAAACCAGTACCAATAAGTAGCTACCACATACTTTTTAGTCTCAGAGATATACCAAACCATTCAACGTTCTTAATATCCCAACCACCAAATTCAATAGGTAAGGAAAGTGTTTCCCAGTTTGCCAAATAAGGTTTCTGATAGCCAGCAGAGGATCCCCAAAGAAAGGAGAAAATAGTTTTGTGCAGTACATTCATAATAGATCTAGGACATCTAGCCAAAGCAAACCAATAGACAGCCAACCCTGTGAGCACATCTTTTATAAGGACCACCCTGCCACCAAGGGAGAGATACCTGTAGGTCCAATTTTGGATTTTTCTTTCAAATAATTCGATCATCCATCTTCAATCCGAGGTGTGGTAGCCCAATGGTTTAGACAATAGCCCAAATACTTAAATCCCACAGTAAGAGGATCCATCCTGAAAGGAAACATCTCAACAATTTTATTCCTGATATCAGTATCCACATTCCGATAGAGAAAGGATGATTTATTTATCCTAACAGTCATCCTCGAAGCCGAGCAGAATAAATCAAGTGAAACTTTATAAGCACTCCATTCTTCAACAGTTCCAACACCAATTAAAATAACATCATCAACAAATAACAAGTGTGTTATGGACAGATGAGGGGAATACTGAAAGCCCTTAATAAGACCTTTGAGCTGTGTATCCATAATAATACGGCCGAGAATCTCCATAATCAAGATGAATAACAGGGGAGACAAAGGAAAACCTTGACGTAACCCCTTGGATGTAGGAAAAAAATCCGAGGGAGATCCATTAACTAACACAGCAAAACAGGAGCTAGAGACACAAACCATAATCTAGTTGACCCCCATAAGGGGAATACCTATCTAAATGAGCAAGAGTGTAATAAAGGTCCAGTTAGCTCTATCAAATGCTTTTACCAGGTCCAATTTTAAGACCAAGACATTGGAATTCTTAGTCTTGATAGAGTGTAATAATTCCTGGGTAATATTCACAGGTTCAGTAATCTGTCTATCCTTGAGAAAGCCAAATTGATGGGCAGACAGAGAACGGTTGAGGATAGGCTTCAGTATGATGGCAGCAAGCTTGGATATAACCTTATAGACCAGGTTACATAAGGATATAGTTTGGAAGTTAGCATAAGTCAAGGGCTTTTCACACTTAGGTATCAGGGTAAAAAAAGTAGAATTAAGGGCACCATAAAATTTTCCATGTACTCTGGCCTGCTCCACAGCCATCACCAAATCCTCCCCCACCAGATCAAGAAAGGCCAGAAAGAACTTGACAGGCCACCCATCAGGCCCCTGGCTCTTATCCTTCTTAAACCCTTTAAGTACAACTTCAACTTCCTGGGCCGATATGGGCTTGAGGAAACGTTCTATATCTTCATCAGTAGTCATGTGCGGAAAGAGACTGATAAATTTTAGTTGATTAGCAATGTTAGTGGACTTGCCATCACCAAAAAGGTCACTAAAGTGTTGTTTACCAAGCTGCTTAAGTGCCAGGTCCTCAGAAACAGAGTTTCCATCCTGATCGTTTAGAGACCAAATAGTATTAGTATTTCTTCTAGCAGATGCAAAAGAGTGAAAAAAACTCGTATTAGCATCCCCCTCCTTTATCCACTGAACCCTGCTCTTCAGCCTTTGAGTGGTAATCTCATGGGCCCAATATTTACCCTTCCTTTCCTGAAGAGTTTTCAACTTATCAACATTAGAGGCTGATATAATACCAAAGTATTCAAGTAAAATATCTGAAATACCTTCATTAATTTCCAATATCTGCTGCTTCCTTTCAAGGTTCTTCACCCTTTCCCAGTCCTTTACAGTTCCTTTAAGTCTACGCAGCTTCAAGGTAAGAACATCCATATGGCTATAGTCAATTACCATGTCCAGAGGAGCCTTCCATGAGGAGAGGACCAAATGAGCAAAATCCTCCTCCACCAGCCAAGCTCTATTAAATTTGAAGGGCCAACAATGAGTACTCCTTTTCGGACCCCATTCCAGACAAATAGGGTAGTGGTCAGATACATCAGAAGGGGTAGCCTAGGTCCGATAGAAAGAAAGGCGAGGGAGAAGTGCTTCAGATAACAAAAACCTATCCAGCCTTTTACTTATACCAGCATCCCCCGAGCGCCCATTTCTCCAGGTGGGAGCAGACGGATACATAGCAAGGTCCACCGACTTGTTACAAGAAAGGAGTTGGGAAAAAAAGGAGGCCAAAGGATCCAGCCTAGCTTTACAACCCTAGACTTCAGCAGAGGATAAAGTAAAATTGAGATCCCCTGCCAGTAGTAAATTAGGATGTCCCAATAATCCTCCTGCCACCAAATTATTCCAAAAAGTAGTTCTTTGAGTATAGGGTCCATAGCAATTTATAACAGTAAAAGTCTCAGCCAGAGCTTCAAAGTTTGCTTTAAGTATAATGCCAGCCAAGGAAGAAAAAGCCTTACAGCGGATCAAGCGAGGGTCCCAGCTAGCAAGCAATCCGCCAGATAGACCGGAGGCATCAGAAGCATAGAATTCCCATCCAGGTTTAAGTTTGGATCTCTTTAAGTTGTTATGATA
Source organism: Pseudotsuga menziesii (assembly GCA_001517045.1). Taxonomy (NCBI): domain Eukaryota; kingdom Viridiplantae; phylum Streptophyta; class Pinopsida; order Pinales; family Pinaceae; genus Pseudotsuga; species Pseudotsuga menziesii. Next base: position 34,672 of record LPNX010122988.1, read on the forward strand.
ATGTACCTTAAAAGGTTTTAAAGTTATTGTGATAATATTAGCTTAAAATCAAATACATTAAAATAACTATCTTATTTTAAAAGAATTGTCATTTTAAATTATGTTATATACTATATATCATAAATATTAGTGTTAAATTTACCAAGTTCAATATGTTTAATATTTTTTAGTTTTTCAATGATAATATCATTATTATTAAAGTAGTTAAATTAGTTTTCAATCATATATTTTATTTATAATATGTTTTTTTTCTTAATTTACATAAAATAATTAAATTTGTTTTATTTTTAATATTATTTAACTATTCATCATAAATAAACATTGTGTTAAGAATTTCGGACACTCAACCTCTTATCATCATCACGAGGGATCCAAATAATGTTGTAAAATGATGAAAAAGAGTGGGATTCCAAATAAAGTTGTAAAATGATGAAAAAGAGTGAGGTAAGAAAATTTTATAAAAAAAATGTTATTGGAATATGGATACGAGTGAAGATGCAAACAATGTTGTAAAATGATAAAAAAGACTTAGATTTTTTTTTTTTTAATAAAGGGAAAGATAAATTAACTATTAAAATATGGTTAGAGTATTATAAACAAAGAGGAATAAGTAAAAACTGATTAGAGAAAAAAAATTAATAACAATTTAACAATTAGTTAAAAATTAGTCAACAGTTAATTAAACAAAATCATTAAACTCATAATATAAATCAACGAAGAGATTAATAAGGAAAACAAAAAAACTAAATATATATAGATTTTAGTTGATACTAAACAATAAATAATCTTAAAAATAAATGAATAGTCACTGTTTTAACAAAAGAGATGAGGAAAGACTAGCGATAATTAGGATTGATGGAAAAGATCTCTAAACTAATCAAGATGAAAATGGATTAAGAAAGATAAAGAGTATACTAAAGTGAGAAAAATGTAAAATATTAGGAAAACCAACTTGGACTGCGAGACCGTTAATTAATGTTGGAAGAGATTTGAAATCAAGATTGAAAAAACAAATGACAAGGAGAAAAGAGGTGAAATAGGATAAGGCATAATGGTGTAATAGAAGAGAAGAATAAGTAAGGATGAAGAGATAAGAGATCATAAAGATGAATACGAGAAAAAGGGTACATGGGAGATATGGAGAAATGAATTGGTAGCTTGTAAAGGATGGAACAAAAAGGCAAAAAGAGGAATTTATTTTCTAGGTAATTATCCCGAGACAAACTCAATTCTTGAGGGAACATAGACAAGTCAACAATGAGGCTCAAATCCATTACAACAATATATTCATTATGAGCTCAACATGTCACTTATGGGAATAGAAACTATATGGGGAGGATAACATTCCATCCTAAAATTGCTTGGGCTAGAACACTTTGACTAAGATAAATTAGCTAATGACCAAGACTATGGATTACCAAGAATGAGTTAGTTGTAACCGATATCATGTTTAAAATTGTATGGGTTTTACTTCAATATCTTCTTTGATGAGGCGTGAAGAAAGATGGGAGATAAATGCTAGAATTTTGGTTTTATCAAAACAAATGAGGTGTTTGGAGCTATGGGTATGCTTGGATATACAACAATTATTAAGGTGACTATGATTAGTGTTAGCAATGTGCTCTTTGAGCTAGGCTTGGATAGATCTACCGATTTGTCTAATGTATAACTTCCGATAAGAGCAGGGTATTTGGTAGACCTCTTGAGACAGAAAACGATCGGATTTATATTTATATTTTTGGTTTTCCATATTAATCCCTTCTTTGATTTATGCTACGAGTCCAATTATTTTTCTCTATCAATTAATCATTTTTTCCTCAGTAATCATTAACTATTATCATTAATTATTAAAATTATGATTATTATTTCACTCCTATATTTTCTCTCGCCATTTTGACTGATTTCTCTGTGTTGATAATTACTCCTAACCATGTTCCAAGGGGTAATTTCTCTTTCCATTTATAAAATGTTCATCCTTCAATATTTGCTATTCTTCTATAACTTTGTTTGGGTCCCCTAATGATGGTTGGAGTGATAATTTGAAAGGTGATGGGTAGTTTATAAACTCCAACATAGAGTAATCCAAAAATTCTTACACCATGATTTCTCACTCAAACCTGTAGACTGAATTTCATAATGAAATAAATTTATTTTATTCTTAATACTTTTCAACCATTCACAATAAAATTAATTTATATTTTATTTTATGATTTAATAAAAAAATGAACATTATAAAATCATATCGGTGAATTTGATCAATATATTATAACATTAATTGGAATTATAACATTGAAAAAATAGCCCTTGTAAAATGAAACGTTGGCATCAAGAACTATTATAAAGTTGTAGAATTTTGGCTTTGGAAAAAAAAGGTCCGCTTGGATACCCTTGTTACACCAGTAACTCTATATGGTCACAAGGCTTGAAGTTGTACTATATTCAAGCAAAATCTTGGAGGAAAACCAAGTAAATCCACAAGTGTTTTATAACCAGCATAGATCCAAATCCTAGGCTCTATCAAGCATCGAGAGGGATTAAATCTTTGGAGGTGCAAACCTCTTCTTAAGTATTGCACTCAACTATCAGCTTTGTTGTGATTCAGACCAAAAGACACACCTTTTTATTTAAGGTCGAAATACAATATTTTTATTATTAATATTTAATAATATTTATGGCCGACATATAATATTTTGTATTATTTTTCATTTTGTTAGGAAAGAACATTACAACATTTCCCCCATACATGGTTTTAAAACCATGTGCAAGGCCCTCCTAAAACCATGGGTTGTTTAGGAGGCCTTGCACATGGTCTTAAAACCATTTGCAACGACCTCCTAAACCATGTACAATAAAACCATGGGTTGTTTAGGAGGCCTTACACATGGTTTTTAAACCATTTGCAAGGTCCTCCTAAACCATGTACAATAAAACCACGGGTTGTTTAGGAGGCCTTGCACATGGTTTTAAAACCATGTGCACGACCAACATTTTTTTGTGTGTGGATAATTCAATTTTTTATTTTTTATTATTTTGTTAAGAAGGAACACTACAACATCTCCCCCATATTGTGTTGTTTTCTGAATGACACTTTTTTTTTGCTGATAATTTTTATTTTTTATTTTTTAGTGTTTTGTTAGGCAAGAACATTACAACATCTCCCCCATATTAGGTTGTTTTTGTGGCCGACATTTATTTTGGAGGATAATTTTTATTTTTATTTTTTATGGCCGACATTTACAAGAGGAATGTTACATGAGTAACGTTACAAGATCTCCCCCATACTGGGCTGTAGAGCGCCTCTCGGCGTAATTAAGTGCAATACATGTTATCTTATCCTTTATTTAGAACTTGGGATTTTTCCCATTGAGAAAAAGGCTATCATCAAATACATAATGCACAAACACAAGCCAATCAACACAAAAAATGAGACTCTATATCACTACTTCAGACATTTTTAAAAGCCATTCAAGGTTTCCAAGAGGTTGGAATAAATATGTAGTTTCTTGGTTAAACCATTGATGGATAACACAAGAGGATTCTCTCCAACATTTGAAATCAATGGTTAGTCCCTCGGGGGTTTAGACTAGTTAGCGAAAGGGCGCACTATTAAGGCACTCCTTGTGACATCGCAAGTTCAAACCTTAATCGATACCTATATGTCGCACGTAGGGAAGTGTTGGTAGACCTAGGGTTTAAGTGGTATCAAACTAGAATCGACCCTGTGTCATGCGAGTACAATCCCAACCTAAATTAATAATTCCTCTAGACACACACACACACACTCTCTCTCTCTCTATATAATTGGAGAGAGAGAGAGAGAGAGAGAGAGAGAGAGAGAGAGAGAGAGAGACTCTCTCTCTCTCTCTCTCTCTCTATGTGTGTGTGTGTGTGTGTGTACACACACACACATACTAAAAGCCACTCAAGGCTTCCAAGAGGTTGGAATAAATATGTAGTTTCTTGGTTAAATGATTGATTAATATCACAGGAGGATTCTCTCCAACGTTTGAAATCAATGGTTTAGCCCTCGGGGTGTTGACTAGTTGGCGATAGGGTGCATTGTTAAGGAACTCCTTGTGACGTCATAGATTCAAATCTCAATCGATCCTTATGTGTCGCACGTCGGGTAATGTTGGTACACCTAGGGGTTAAGTGGTAGCGAAGTAGAATTGACCATGTTTCATGCAAGTACGAGCCGACCCCAATTGTTGATTCCCCTAGATTCTCTCTCTCTCTCTCTCTCTCTCTCTCTCTCTCTCTCTATATATATATATATATATATTATTGGAATTATAACATTGAAAAAATAATCAATGTGAATTGAAACATTGATCTTGAGAACAATCATAAAGTTGTATAATTTTGGCTTTGGAAAAAAATGTCCGCTTGGATACCCTTGATACCCTAGTAACTCTATATGGTTGTGAGGTTTGAAGTTGTAGTATATTCAAGCAATATTAGAGGAAAATTAAGCAAATCCACAAATGTACACACACAAGCTGATCAACACAAAAAGTGAGACTCTTTATCACTACTTCAAACATAATTAATATCCACCCAAGGCTTCCAAGGGTTTGGAATAGGAGTGTAGTTTTTCGGTTAAACCATTGACAAATAACATAGGAGAATTATTTCCAACATATAAATATTGTTAAAAACAATATCATAACTAAGTTTAAAGAAAAAATGTGGAGGGATAGAGACTCAACATAAGAAAAGGTTGAATTACTACAAAGAAATCCGATTAGCCCCAAAAATAAAAGATCAAAACTTATTTTGTATTGTTGCAATAGTCAAAATGAGAACAAAATTTACAAAGATAAGAATAAATTTCCAAAGCTTCATAATGAAACATGGCGTTGGACAAGACCAAAAATGTCTTAACACGAAAAATATTTTTAGAATATGTGAGATGAATAAAGTAGAATTGAATGGAACTTACGACCTCAATCTTGATAACAATACCACAAATCAATGCACCAAGCACTTTCGCTTAAAATATAAGTGCTCAAATATTTCCAAGAGTACTACTAGCCAATTTTACACTACGATGTATATGTGACACCAGGTGCTGCCCTATTCTCCTAGCGGGGGAATGGAACTTACGACCTCAATATTGACAGCGGTACCAAAAACCAATGCACCAAGCACTTCTTCTTAAAACAAAAGTTCCTAGATATTACCAAGAGTACTACTAGCCAATTGTAGAATACGATGTATATGTGACACCAGGATCTGCCCTATTCTTTGGGTGGTGGAATGGAACTTATGACCTCAATCTTAACAATAGAACCACAAAGCAATGCACCAAGCACTTTTGCTTAAAACAAAAGTGCCCATATATTGCCAAGAGTACTACTAGCCAATTATAGGCTACAATGTATATGTGACACCAGGTGTTTCCTTATTCTCTGTGCGAGAGAATGGAACCTACAACCTCAGTCTTGACAACAGTACCAAAAACCAATGCACCAAGCACTTCTACATTAAACAAAAGTGCCCAGATATTACCAAGACTACTACTAATCAATTGTAGGCTACGATGTATAAGTGACACTAGGTGCTGCCCTATTCTCTGGGAAAGGGAATGGAACATACGCCCTCAATCTTGACAACAATACCACAAACTAATGCACTAAGCAATTATGCTTAAAACATACGTGCCTAGATATTGCCAAGAATACTACTAGCCAACTGTAGGCTACGATGTATATGTGGCACCAAGTGCTTCCTTATTCTTTAGGCAAGGGAATGGAACTTACGACCTCGATCTTGATAGCAGTACCACAAATAAACACATCGAGGACTTCTACTTAAAGCAAAAGTGCCTATATATTTCCAAGAGTACTACTGGCCAACTGTAGGCTACGATGTATATGTGACATCAAGCGATGTCCTGTTCTCCAAGGGAAGGAATAAAACTTACAACTTCAGTCTTGACAATAGTACCATAAACCAACGTACCAAGCACTTCTGCTTAAAACATAAGTACAACTTTTTTAATTTTGGAATTTCCAACTTACAAAAGCATCTATTTCAATTTCAAAAGAAATTTATTTCATATCCAAGTTATCTATATATATAAATAATATGATAAATTGAAGTAAATACTTCAAGTTTATAAGTTCGATAAACTATATTTGATCTTAATAGACTTTAATCATTCATCTTCTTAAATAATATAAATTAATATGCAAATGCACCTATTTAAACTGTTTGGATATATGTTATACCCAACATGCTATTTGTGAACAATAAAATAATATGAATTTAATATAGCTTTGTTTCGATATATGTTATACCCAACATGCTATTTGTGAACAATTAAATAACATGAATTTAATATAGCTTTTAACATGTCTCATTAATAATTGCTAGAAAGAAAATTGATGATAACATTTTTTTTTCAAAAGAAAGAAGCTAATCCTTGATATTCATATAGAATTAAAGGAAATGATTATATAGCAGTCAAGCATGGAGTTTTGTCAAGTTGGATGGGCCATCTCCACATGAATTGTTCAAAAATACAATCAATCAAAGATTCAGAGAGACACTCTCTTCCAACAATATTTAGGTCTCCTATCCAGCTAATTCTTTCCATAGGTGGCTTCAACAATTCTTAGAGAGTACAAGATGAGTCCAAATAGCTTATCCAAGAGTCACTCGAGGTCATAATAAATTTCCAAAAAGCGGAATATCACAAACATAGCATGTGCCCAATAGAAAAGAGGGAGATAGAGCTCCGACACTAAAGCTCTAAAAGAGATGAAATTCTCTACCCCCAATAATGTCCTCTTCATATGTTTTAGTGAAGCAGGGATAATTTTAGGGGCGAAATTTAGCCCATGGGCTATTTTTAGGGGGTTGTCTCGAAAAAAAGATTCGTCATTTTGGAATTTTTGAAGCCTTGTTTCGCCCAATTTTGATGGGGTAAAGTTTTCTCACCCTAAAAATCGCCAAATTATTATATAAATGATATAGAATCCTTGCAAATTAAAATATGTTTTGAAAAATATCGCCAAACATTTTATAGTTGGTCTTTAAGAATTGGCAAGATTCACCAACATTTACACACTTTTAAACAAGTATGGTTCCTTAAAATCATCCCTGCAGTGAAGGAAAAGAAGCCAGAGGCCATAGAGAGAGCCTCCTTGGATAAGCCATATGTTCTCATATTATGCTCTCTATAGACATGATGAATGTCCAACCCGTGGAAAGAGGCCTTCAACCTTGTAATACTTTCACACCAGTGGCCTAGATCCATAGAGGACAGAGAAGCCTTGTTGTTTGCCCAGTTAATGATCACAGAAGAGTCTCCAAAAATGTACAATGAAGGGAGACCAATTCCCTCAACAAAATAAAGAAAGGTCCAAAAAACCAGGAGCTCTACCCTAGTATTTGTGCTGTGGCCACAACCCAATTTGAAACAGAAAAAGTGTACATCACTTATTACAAGATAGATCGATTTAAATTGTTACATACACCATACTTGAGAATTTGCCAAGTTAACCTTAAATGCTCTCCATCATACATGAGTCATGGTTACCAAAGCCTTTGAAATATTGATGTTTCATGAGATAAAATTATGCTCGAAATGATGGTTCTATTCATACATTAAATTCAAATTAAATGTACTCGTCTACACCAATAGGTTTATTATAAATGCTATTCACAAATATATAAAAAAACACCTACAAAACATTTAAAAAAAATATCATCCCAAATTAAAGTTGAGAATTAAAAAATCAACTTGAAAAGTGATAAATGTAAATTGTAACACACGATGGATAATAATAAGTCCATGTCTAGAATAATGTTTGAAAGTATGTCATTTCATAAAGTAGTGTAACAACACCTCCATGGGAGTTGTTAGAGTTACTTTTTAAAATTATCCTTACCTATCATCATTAATGTGTTTATGTCATTTCAAAAAAAGAAAAGTGTAACATCAACTTTATGTGAGTCGTTGGTGTTCGATAAATCTTTAAAGATAATTTTATGTTTTTTCTTGAAATTATTTTTTCAAGAAAAAAAATAATTTTTTGATATTCAAATGAATTAAAGGCAACAATATACATATCCTATTGTAACAATATACATATATATTGTAACAATATACATATTATGAATTAAAAATAATTTTACCTATCATCATTAATGTGTTTATACATTAATGATATTTAAAGAGTTACCTAATAGAAATACTATTCATAAGTGTAAGAGACATAATAGACATATTTAAGGAGCATTATAAGGGTTAACCCATAAATGTAAAGAGACGTGTTTAAGGAGCATTATAAGCCCTAACCGAAAAGCTCTCATCTCGTCGGAATTTGATAAAACAATTTTGATTAAAATTGTAATTTAGTCTCAAGAAACAATTACAATTGCTAAAATTACAAAATTGCAAAAATAACAATTTTTTTTACTAATTTTTATTAAAACCAAAAAACCAAAACGTTTTAATTGTTTTTTATCCTACTCATATCCTTAAAATTTTAAATTAAAAAAAATATTATAAAAAAACTTATCGTTTGAGAATTAAAACAAACTTAAAAAATAAATATTGCTATCTCAAATGTGAGATAAAGTATGTTACTTATGTCATTTCACATAGCAGTGTAACATCAACATGACACCATGGAAGTGGTTAGAGTTGCAGTGTTCTTGAAAAGTTGTCCACACCTATATGCGTTGACTTTGTTCTTCAAATTATATGTAGGAGGGAAAAAATAGGGCAATCTTTATTTACTGGACAGACTTTCTCTCGGGAGGGGAGCCTGTCCAATGGACACCGTCGGATTCTGTGTCCATTGGACAGGCTCCCCTCCCAAAGGAAAGTTTGTCCAGTATATAAAGCGCTCCAAAAAATAGAAGCACTGAACCATTATGCGGCCCGGGGCTCACATCACTTAATAACGGGATAGCTCTCGTAAATACAGCCGTACAAGATACTTCATAACTAAAGTACGGTTCGTTTACATCCGTACAATATACTTCATAACTAAAGTATGGTCCGTTTCCGTTAGAGATGTCCTTTCATACTAACATGAAAAACGCTACGTTGTCTCGTTTTTTTTTCTTATAATACTTTTCTTTTGCCATTGGCCAACCGTGTTCATATTATTAATAATATTCTAAGATTCGGAAACCGGGTTATTTTAAAAGTTTTCTTTTAACCCTATTCATATAAAGATTATTTTAATTTGTAAAAAATAATAGTTATTGTAAAGTCGTACTTCAACGTGGGCGTTGGAGAATTTATCCTTGCCATTTAGTAGTTTTAACATTAGTCATTTTCTAGTAGCATTTATAAAAAATAAGATAAATTACAAAGCATATATAATATTAGCAATATATATATGGAGTAAGTTATCTACCCGACCATTTGCACTGGGGTTCACCTGACGTCGTCGGGGTGATAGCTTACTCTGTTACATTTCGTGAAACCAAGAACAACCGATTCCAACACCTACTTTCACACCAACCGCGCTCTCGAATTCATCCATCCATAAATTTAGCCATGAAAAATCTTGTTTTTTAAGTGCAAGTTTAAAATTGTAAATTTTGATTGGAACTTTTATGAAAATTGCAAATGTATGTTTAGAACTGTATAATTTTAGTCAACTCCATAAAAATAACTGGAAAGATCTAAAACTTGGAAGGTTTTACGAACTTCCTAGTAACAATTAATCAACTCCTTTGTTTGTTTTATGGAATCCGATCCAGGTTTAAACCTTGGATTCTGTATCCTTCATGATCACGGAGGTTAAAGTTTTAAACTAGCATACACACAGAACATTGGCTTTATCAAATCCATAACAATTGAATTTCAAATTACAAGTTTTTAGAACACAATTTCAGATTAGGTTTAGATCGGTTCAGTCTGTAGATTCAATTTGATTTGGTAAATTGGTATTCTTCATTACTGCATTATACCGAAGTGTAATAATAACAGTTTGTTGTAGAATTGATCTGCAATGAAAATGCAAGAAAAGAAGCAAAATCTGTTGTTCTTGGTCTCACTGTCACAAAAAGATAACGGAGTAATCTATTAATCTATTACCGGATAGAGTCAAGTGGGCCCCGGTGCAAATGGTCGGGTAGATAGCTTACTCCATATATATACTATTAACCATTGCCTTAAGAAGCTGTAACACTCGTGCCTAGCTCCTTGATGAAGACTTCACTAAGATGGTCAAAGAAGAATGGTCCAGGTTGCTTCTTGGGGATCATATGGATGAAATGGATTCTCTTTCACAAACGCTCCGCCTGATGAAAAGGAAGGTAAAAGTATGGAATCGATGCAAATCCTTGGAAATGAAAAGAGACTTTATAGCTCTAGACTCAGAAATTAAGAATCTCTTAAGTTCTTCTGTTTTGGGTCTCCTCTCTTTACAGGATCAGACCCGACTCACTGAGCTCAGGAGCAAGTTGAAGCATCTGTTGGATCATGAACTTCTCACTGCGCAATTAAAAAGTAGGGTGACATGGGCATCTTTGGGGGATGCGAACATAATTTTTTTTCATGCTGTGGCTTCTGCTCGCAAAAATCATAATGCTATTTGGGGCCTTGAAGATGATATGGGGAATTTGATAGAAGATGAAAAGGGTTTAAAGGATCTTAGAGTTAAGTATTTTTCTGATATCTTTAGGGATGACCATCAGACAAACATTGTGGCTCAATTAAAGGTCATTCGTGTGTTTCCCTCCTTTATCTCTCTTGACGAAACTTACAAGTTCTCCCTTCATATTACCTTGGGGGAGATTGAGTCACCTTTAAGGTCTTTCAAGTAGGATAAAAGCCCGGGGCCAGATGGTTGGCCAGTCGAATTCTTCCTGGCTTTCTTTGACATTCTGGGAAATGATCTTTTGGATGTGGTTGAATGCTCAATATTGAATGGATGGGCCTCTCCCTCACTGAACTCTACCTTCATTGCACTTATACCCAAGAAAGAAAAGCCACTTACCTTTGCTGAGTTTAGACCCATTTCTCTTTGAAACTTGGTGTACAAACTCATCACCAAGATAGCGGATTTACGACTGAAGCCCTTCTTGGATAAGTACATCTCCTTTCAGCAGTTTGGTTTTCTGAAGAATAGGAAAATTGTTGAACCTATTTGCATCACTCAAGAGGTTTTACACTCGGTGAAGACAAAAAACAAGAGTGCCCTTATCCTCAACCTTGACTTATCAAAGGCTTTTGATAGGGTGAATTGGTCTTATCTCAGGCTGATCTTACTTTAGATTGGGGTTCCTCTGGATTGTGTCAACTGGATTATGGGATGCTTATCTTGCGCAAACTTCGCCCTGCTTGTCAATGGTACATCTTCCAGTTTCTTTCCAGCCTCCAGGGGTATAAGGTAGGCCTGTCCTTTGTCTCCTCTGCTGTATATTCTTGTTATTAAGGGTCTTAGCTTATTGATTGAAGATGCTCGGTCAAATGGAAAGATAAAAGGTATTAACATATCATCTCAGTTGACTCTCACACATCTTTTATTTGTCGATGATGTTGTACTCTTTGGTTATGGAACTTTTGAGGAATGGGTTTCTTTTGAAGCCATTCTGGATACGTATTGTGAAGACTCAGGTATGTGTATAAATATGGATAAATCTTGTTTTCTTTACAATAATGTTGAGGTGGACATCTTAAACGAGATTTCCAGCTCTATGCCTTTCAAGTATGAACACATCTCATTGGGGTTCAAGTACTTGGGATACTTCATAAAGCGTCTTTGTTATTTGGTGAAGGACTGGTACTGGTTGATAAAGAATTTTGAAAGGCGAATTAAGCATTGGACCCATAGATTTTTTTCTATCGGGGGTAGACTTGTATTGATTAGGGAAGTGCTTATCAGTATGCCTGTCTACTGGATGGCACTCACCCCTATCCCTAAGTCGATTCTAGATAAACTCAGGAATCCGATCTTTTATTTTTTATGGGGTTAATCAACAGATAAGAAGAGGTATCACTTGGTGGATTGGTCGTCTCTCTCGCGATCTATTTCTTTTGGTGGTTGGGGTATTAAAAATCTGGGATGGTTTAGCCTCTCTCTACGTCTGAAAAACTTGTGGCTGGTACTTAATGGGAGAGGGATCCGGCACCAATTTATTTCCACTAAATATTTAAAAAACTGCTCTGTGGTATCTTGGATTAGACATAAGTCTTTCTTTGCAATTGAGGTATCGGTTATGTGGAATGACTTTCTAAATAATCTCACTTGGGTTGGTAAATGTCTTTCCTGGCAAGTGGGCAATGGTGTGTATACACTGATTAGTTCAGATCCGATTGTTGGCTCGGACACTCAGCTCTACTTTCCTCTTGATCTTAGAGATTACCTTGAAGATTATGGTATTACCACCTTGGCCCACGCACATAATCTTTCACATGAGGCCCAGAGTTACTGGCTCCTTGCTAAGGATATAAAACTTGGGGGAGAATGGAAAATCTTATGGGATAAGTACATTTCGGGCCTTGAACATGGAAGAATATGACTCAATCAATTTCCGGATTCACCGATCTGGACGCATAACAAAAGGAATCATGAGGATCTCGGCTGAACTAGTTTATGATCTTATCTCTAACTCCCTACTTGAGCCCAAATTGAACCAGGTTGTGGATGTCCTATGGACTTGCAACATCCCATTAAAGATTAGATGCTTCATTTGGCTTGTTGCTGAGAACCACATCTTGACTTGGGAAAACCTCATGAAACGTGGTTGGGTGGGGCCTAGCATGTGCGTCCTTTGCAGCACTGGTGAGGACTCGGTGCGTCACCTTTTCATTTACTGTCTCATTACAAGGAGGGTTTTTTTTTCCAGTATCTACGAGCGCTTTTGTGTTTCTCCTGAATTGAATTGCTCTGTCAGTTCTTTTTTAGATCTTTGGTTCAAGAAACACTCAGTACATTCTGTGTACAACTTTGCTCCTCTTTTTGTATTCTGGAGTGTATGGAAAATGCGCAAGAGGTGCATATTCGATGGTAAAAGGGCTTCTGTATCGAGCATTATTCACAAGGTTTATTATCTCATACATATGTATCATGTTCCGAAGCTGAAGAAAAAATTAAGGTGTATTGGAATCAGCCCATAGATCACATTTCCCTATGGTTTTTTTTGATGGGGCCACTTCGGAGAGCATTGGAGGTGCTGGTTTTGTCTTTCTTTTGGGTGATACACACACTCTCAGCTTCTATATGGGCTGTGGCATAAGCACCAATACCAGGGCGAAACTCCTTGTTCTTTGGGCACTTCTCGCTACAGCAAAGCTTATGGGGATCTGTTGTAATCTCACAGATCACATAAGGTTACCAATAATACATTCTAAAACATACATATAAAACAAAGACAAGAGATAAGAACAAATAGGTGAATTAACAGATTATATTACATGAATGAGTCCATACAACATAGAGAACTGAACTGATTTCTCATCTGGCTCAACAACCTAATATATATGATTACAAAACAGTTACAAAATAACTACCTGTCGGTTCGGTGAACCGACACGACCTTAGGTGGCCGACCTAATCTCTAGTTTAGTCGGCCGACCGACTTAGTTGGCTGATCGACTAAGTCGGCTCATCGACTTAGTCGGCTGATCGACTGAGTCGGCTATCGTTCAAGTCGACTTATCAACTTGCTCCTTCTACATCTCCCCCACGAACAAAACGTTTCTTCGTCCCGAAGAAACAGGGAGGTACAAAAAATCCCTCTGGTCTCAATAGTTACTGTGTTTTGCCTTGTCTTCATGGGTTGTGAAGTCCGATGGTCGGTCGCTTCTCTACACAGACTTCGAGAATGGCTGGTGCTATTACTGCGAGGTGATGTTGGAAATTTGTCCAACTTTGCAAAATCTTCTGGATGTCGATGGTAAGTGTAGTCAGGCTTGATAGGATCGACATCTTTTCTGAAATGGAGATTTTTGCTATCCTCTCCATGTCGGGACGCATAAATTGGTCCTTCTCCTCTGCAGTCTCTATAAGTCGTTTCATCTGTGGACAGATGATGACGGCTTTTTCTAAATTGGGGATAGCTTGCTGCACCCACTAATGTGCTTCCCTCTTTACTCTCTGCAGCTTGGCTGTTTCAAGCACTATTTGTTCTTCTATTGTGGTCCTTAGTGCTTCCTCAGTGGCTTTCCTGCTTTCCAACGCCTGGATCCCTTGTCGGGTCTGTCGAGATTACTGATAGACTTGGCCATAGTAAGCAGGCCAGTCTCTCAGTATTTCTTCAGTTACGACAGACTCCTCCATGTGATCTTGCAACACTTTATAAGCTTCAGTGAAGGCGGTGTGCTGTGCCATTAGGATTCTGGAAGTTTCTTCTTTTTGTTCCTCCTTGGTTTCCTGAATGTGAGCTTGGAGTGCTGACACCATGCTCTCAAATAGCTGATACGCCCTTTCGAGCAGTTTGTCTGTGTCGAGCTCTACGGGGCCTGGTAGGAATGAATGGGCCAGGTTTCGACATTTGGTGAGGAACTTGACCTGTTCTGCGTTCTTGTCGTCGAGTTCCTTATTTATTTGTTCGCTCCTCGTCTTTGCTTCACCTGCTAGGGTCTTGAGGAGTTGTCCTAACTCTGGGTTGGTCAGGGAGCTTACATCCTTCAGTCTGATCTGGACCTTTGACGGCTATCCATGATGCTCCTTCTTCTATTTCTCCTTCCTCTTCTTATGCTTTTCTTTTCTTGCTTGTGTCGTCACCTGTGTACCTGTAACAGTTGAGTCGGGATCTTTGGTTTCTGGGATAGTGGTTGGTAGTTTCTCTGGTTGGGGAGGTGGGATGACTGCTACTTCTAGTTGTTTAGATGCAACTGGTTGTGGTGGGCCTTGCTCTGAGTTGGGGGGTGGTGGAGATGGTGGTGGTGGTGATGGAGTTGGCGAATGGTCGGGGGTGATTGGTTTGGGGGAAGTGTGGGTGAGTGGTGGATTGTCAGGACAGGGAGGTGAGTCTAAGTCAGAGAACATTTGGTTAATCTGTCGGGCTATGTCCTCCTCATTTTCTTCTCCTCCAGTCGGGGCAGTGGCTGGTGGGTCGGCTTGAGGTACGGTCGGAGTGATAGTCGATGTCCGACGTGTAATCACTTCAGCTTCCTTGTCAGGATTTCTCTCAAAAGTCGACGTGATGGTTGCAAAGGTTCTGGACTGGGCTTTGTGTCCAGGTTGGTATCGACCGATCGTGAAGAGAGGTGATTTTGTGGATATCTTTTGGGCCGACGTAAATAAATCAGGCAGTTTCTCAATGAATGCCTACAAATCTCTGTCTTTGTCGAATTTTTCCTTCACCTCTTTCGACATCACACTTTTGCACAAGTCGAGGGGGCTTACTGACTGCGGTGCCGGTACTTGTTCCTCAGTTATTTTCATTGGTGATGGGGGTGGAGGCGTAGACACCAGATCGACGACTTTCTCAGGCGTCATCATGGTCTTAGCTTTCTTTGGTTGACCCGCTAGTGCTCCCGCCTCGACAAATCTTTGGAATTGGGTTTCGACCGACACCTTGTTTACTGCGACATCCTCTATTATGTCGAGGGCCATGGCTGCTAGTTCCTCGTCTTTCGATGTGTCTGCAAGGATAAGATTGCGCTTACCTTTTCCTTGTTGTTGTTGTTGTGTCTTGAGCTTCTTCTTGGGCGCTGCTATCTCTTTTGACAATTTTCTAATGATGCCTTTTGTGACAGCATACTCTAGGTTTTCTGGCTCTGTCTCTCCCCTTGGCTCCTGGGTCGGGACAAAACTTTCTGCAGCTGAAGGAATTACCCGCTACTATGGCTGTGGCTCTACTGTCTGGGGTTCTTCCCTTTTTTACGGTCGGAGGTTTGATAGTTATTTGAAGTCGGCCGGTGTGTTCGACCGGTGTCTCCTCCGACACAAAGGTGCTGATATAGAGTTTGATTTCATAGTCTTCCTCTTTTTCTTGGTCTGTGAGTGGCTCCTCGATCGAGAAGTCGATCTACTTTGCTGCTGCTGGTACTGGTATTTTGGTTTTGGCCTGTCAAGACAGTTCTCGAAAGATCTGGTAATCTGATGGATAGTAGTCGAGGGCTTTGGAATTTGAGTTGTCGCCCTGAATGTACCACACCGATGTATGGTCGAGCTCTAGCTGGATGTGGGAGTTCGTCGGTAGATTTCTTTAGATGTTTGAGGCATCCTCCATCTAGTTGTGTGGACTTTGAGCTGTTGAAGCCAGTTCTCCAACAATACTTTCCCGTGCTCAAGTTCCTGCAAGGTTCCTCTCTAGGAGAATGGTTTGAATCTCCACATGTGGAACCTCGACGGTTCCTGAAAGATTGGAATCCCCTCCGGGCAGATATGGTACATGACTATCCATAAGATTAGGGAGGGGAACTTGATGATTCCCCCTGTTTCTTGGCATCTTTCACAGATGGTCTTGACCATGTCAGTGACATATTCATCCCATCTGTATATCCTTCCGTCTGTGGCAATGGTGTCGACAGCTTATAGCATGTCTAACTTAAGGTCGTTGCCTCGACCTGCTAGGGTGAGTGTAATTGCTGTGATTTTGGCCACAATCTATGGCGTTCGGGTTGTGAATTGGCTAATCATCAACCCCTCCGAGTTCTTTCCCGAACTCGACCCAGTTATCTCTTCGACTAGTCCTTCTTTAATACCGACTGGGACTGGGTTTCCTTTGTTTGAGAGACCGGTCAGCTTGGAGATGACTTCTCCAGAGATGTCGACCGGTTGGTCGAAGTAGAACTAACCATTGTGGTACCGACTGATGATGAATTTTACAGCGGTTTCCTTTGTGCCACCGAAGCTGGCCATGAGTGGTGCATTGACATAGTTGAATATAGTGCTGTATTTGATCTTTTCTGTGGCTTGAGTGGCTTTCTTGCATCTTGGCCCATAGTTTTTTCCATGAGCCTTCATGTACCTTGGCATTCTTAATGTTTTTTAGCCTACAGACTAAAGTTGTATTCGCAGCATGTAGTTCCTTGGCTTTGGTCGAGGCTCTAGTTTGTTTGGGTACCATTGTGTCGATTTGGTGGTCTATTTCACTAAGGGTTTCTCGGCTTTCAGTCGACTGGATGCTATGATGCTCTCTCTGTATGAATTGCAGTGAATGATCCTTCAACGATCCAGTATTTATAGGCGATGTTGTGGATGTGTGTGTCAATGGGTGTATTAATGGCAGACGTGATGTTCCAGCTGGAACACTTGAGTGTGTGTTAATGGCGAATTGCTTTCGGCACTCAATGTCATGAATGTGCGATGGGACTATCGAGGTCGACGGTCGATGTCGGTTATGAGAATGGTCAATGGAAGTGGTCGGTCGATGAAAATGGTCGATGGGCATGATGTCGGCTGTCGAAATGGTAATTTCCTATCATAGTTTTCTGTATGTACAATATTTTTTTGGCTTTTGGAATTTTAAGTTTTTATAGATTTTGGTTTACGGTTATGGTCGTTATATGTTTTTTTTTTTTTTTTTTTAAGGTTTAGTTCTAGTTTCTGTAGCGTTTTAGTCGGGCTCCATTAACGAGCTTCCGAAATACTATGCCCTGTAACGTCCTTAGTCAGACTGATTTGTTGGTGTGTATCTCTTCGACAACGTAAGGTCCCATCCATTATGTATGGATATTTTTAGGTTTACCTTTTACTTGACTATTGTATAGTAAAGCAAGGTCTCCTACTGAAAAGTTTTTGTTCTTGATGTTTCGGTCGTGCCATGATTTCTGTTGTTATTTTTGGATTTCTTGGTGTTGTATTGCCATTAGTCGGTGCTCTTCGAGTTTGCTCAGTTGCAATAGTTGGTATTTTCTTCCTTGTTCGACATCGACATGTAGGATTTCTGTGATGATAGGTGTTTGTTGTCAGAAGTGTAGTGGAACTACTGCTTCTTCTCCATAGACTAGTCGAAAAGGAGTTTGGTCGGTCGATTGTTTATTTGCTGTTCTGTATGCCCATAATACTACAGGTATTTTCTCGTCCCAGTCGTCCTTATCAGCGTTACATATTTTGGTTCGTCCTCCTGTTAATGTTTTATTAAATGCTTCAATTGCTCCATTTGACTGAGGGTGGTAGGATGTACTCCGACGATGGTCGATTTGGAACTGGTTGGTTAGAGTTTTGATAGTTCTGTTGATGAAGTGTGTTCCTTGGTCGCTAATTAGAGTTAGTGGACATCCAAATCTAGTGATGATATTCTCATAGATAAACTTAGCAGCTATCTCACTAGAACATGTGTCGACTGGTTCAGCTTCTGCCCGTTTAGTGACATATTCGACTGCAGTTATGATATACCTTGCACCTGTCCTTTTTGCTGGTATAGGAAATGGTCCTATGAAGTCTATGGCCCAGATTACAAATGTCAAACTTGGGTTTACTGATATCAAAGGAATTTCTGTGCTAGGCAGGGGTCGACCTAGTCGTTGACATTTGTCACATCGATTGACAAAATTTTTGCAATATATGTGGAGTGTCGGCCACCATAAACCTAACTGTTGGATTTTATTTGCAGTTGTGTCTGCTTGGAAATGTCCTCCTGCAGGTCCGTAGTGTGCTTCATGCAAAATTTTGTCTTGTTTGTGTTCTAGTACACACCTTCTTAGGATGTCATCTAATCCCATTTTGTATAAAAATCCATTTATAAGACTGTAGGGTGCAGCATTCATAGCTAAGATCTGCATTTTCTTTGTACTCATTCCTTCTGGTGCATGTCCATCTTCCAAGAACTGGGCTATTTCTTCTAGTTCTGCTGGGATTGCTTCTATCCAAAATAAATGTGCATCAGGTAAGTCATCGTCGACTCCTGTCGATTCTTCTCTTGTGTCGATTCAGAATAAATGGTCGAGACCGACATTTAACTTTCCTGATCAGACACCGACTTCGAACTTGAATTCTTGAAAGAGAAGTAGCCATCGACAGATCCTTCCATGATGTAGTGGTTTATTGACGAGATACTTTAGGGCCTGATGGTTTGTATAGAATATAAATGGGTTAGCTAAGAGATAATGTTGATATTTTTGTAGTGCAAATACCATTCCTAGGGATTCTCTTTCTGTTGTCGAATAGTTCCTCTCATCTTTGTTTAATTTTCTGCTACTGTAAACTATAGGATAATCCATTCCATCATCTCCTGGTTGAGTTAATATTGCGCCTATTGCTAGGCCTAATGCATCAATATGAACATGGAATTTGATCGACCAGTTTGGGAACTTTAGGATTGGTGCTTCGACTAGTTTTCTTTTTAATTTTTTGAATGATATGTGGCACTACTTTGTCCAATTGAACTCTTGATCTTCCCTTAATAGTTCTTCAAGAGGATGGGTCATATCTGAATAATATCTTATGAATTTTCTGTAATAACCTGTGTGGCCAAGTAACACCCTGACTTGTTTTGGGTTTACTGGTGGTTTTAGGTCAAGGATAATTTTGATCTTTGCAAAGTCAACCTCAATACCTTCCTTACAGACAATGTGCCCTAATAATATCCCTATGAGGGTCACAAATATGCATTTCTTGATGTTTAGGGAGAGTTGAATTTGTCAACATCTCTCCAACATAAGTCTGAGCCATTTGCAATGATCCTTTAACATGGAGTATATTGTCCAATCATCAAAGTATACTGCCATGGTCATGTAGATATATTCCTGAAATGTTTTGACAATAATTCTAGAAAATACCACAGGTGCATTTTTTAATCTAAAAGGCATAACCTTGTAAGCAAATGAACCAAATTCACACATAAAGGTTGTCTTCTTCTGGTCTTCTTTAGCTATTGGCACTTGGTTATAACCTGAGAAGCCATCTGTAAATGAGTAGCATTCATGTCCTGCAACCTCATTTAAGATTTCATATGCATAAGGAGTTGGAAATGGGTCTATCAGTGCCACTTTGTGTAGTTCTCTGAAGTCGACACAAATTCTTAGTTTGGTCGGATCATGTTTCTTAGGCTGTACAACCATTGGACTTTCCCATTCTGATTGGTCGATAGGATAGATGATTCCTGTTGCAAGCATGTTATCAATTTCCTTTTTGACTATCTCTTTGTATTTGTGAGGTAGTTTATATGGCCTTTTCTTCATAGGTCGAACATCAGGTTTAGTGTCAATATTTATTTCTCCCATTTCGTGGACTAAGCCTTTGAGGTCTTTATAATCTCTAGCAAATACATCTTGGAAATCCTTTAATAAGTTCATTATCTTTGTGGTCTACTCTTCACTCCAGTAGTCACCAATATTTGCCATTTTTGGTTGATCATCATTTGAGATGTCGAATTCTTTAGTTTTGACTTTAGCATCTAGACATTCTGGTGCTTTGGCTTCATTGATCGATCGAATTCCTTCTTTAAACTGTGAGAATGTGGCAGAGAAGTCGGCTGCAATCATTCTGTCGGTATCCTGTTTATAGGTTGTTTCTACTTTCAAGATTGTACAAATAGGTTTGGTTGTTTCGACATGATTGGATTTCCATCTAAAGCTTTTTCCTTCTGTGTTTTCGTTTTCTAACTGTAGTCGTGTCGACTGTGGTTTTATCCTTGTTTCTATATTGTTGCATTTCATTGTCTGTCGGGTATCCTTTAAGGGTTTGTTTTCAGTCAGTTGTATAAATTCTTTAATTTGTTTTGTTGTTTCAACCAAGTTTTCATTTTGAGGTATAAAGTTGAAATCTTTAATGAAATTTTCCCTGAGTTCATGCCATAAGAATATTTCACGTCTAGCTTCTTCTATATTATACCATTTGTTTGGTAAGTCGGTGAGGGTTGATGGGAACAAGTGTGGCCATGCTCGTTCATCCTTGTATCCAAGTCTTCTCCACTCTTTTTCACAGGTTTTAATATGATCTTCTGGGTTTTGTCCTTGAGCGAATACAGGTATCTGAGCTTGTTGGGTTAACTTCTTTCCTCCAAACCTTTCAACAAAGTAAGTCGAAGCTGTTGTTCAGGTCTGCAATCTCATTTGATGGGTATCCCACCATCTAGCAGCTTGTCCTGTAAAAGTTTCTACTAGGCTTTGAAGTCAGCCATGCTCCCCAATATTTTTGGAAACTTGTTCTACATGCATGACTGGTGATTCCCTTTCCTTGTATCTTGGTATCTTAGTAGTATTTACATTGGTAGGTTATAAGGTAGGGTATTCCCTAATTTTCTTCTCAAAGATTTTTGGGACAATGGACACTATGAAGCACTGTTGGGTGGGCTTTTTCTGCACTTTTTGAATAGTCCAGCACCCTCTTTCTTGTGTTTCGTAGTTTTCTATCTCACAATCATATAATTCGGCGTCTGAATTATAACCAGTTGAGTCTTGGTTGCCTAAATGAAGTTCTCCATGGATATTTGGTTCTGTATAATTTGCATTGTTTTGAATCTGGTAGAGTTGTCAGACGTCGACTTCGTCGTCGATAGGTTTAGG
This sequence comes from Pseudotsuga menziesii, assembly GCA_001517045.1. Lineage (NCBI taxonomy): Eukaryota > Viridiplantae > Streptophyta > Pinopsida > Pinales > Pinaceae > Pseudotsuga > Pseudotsuga menziesii. The sequence goes on from LPNX010122988.1 coordinate 56,048, forward strand.
CCAAGGTTCTCCTTGAGATGGATGAATGGGTACAATGACCTTTTGTCCATTTCCTTTTAATTTGATTCGCTCCTTGTCTAGGGATATCGATGCTTTCATATTTCTACCCCAAGGTCGATTGACTAACGCTGGGAAGGAACTGCATCCTTCCTTCGGGTCAATGATTTCGAAGTCGACCTTGGTCGAGATTCCTTTTATAGTTGTGTCAACATTCTTCCAGACTCCAATAGGTTCAATTAGGCCCTAGTCAGCTAGTTTCAGGTATATTCCCTACTCATAGAGTTGAGGTTTTCCCATTTGTTCCCAAGTGTCATGAATCATGATGTTTACTTCTGATCCAAAGTCGAGCACTACTTGTCGGATGTGGTATCCTTCGATTTCCAGGTCGACAAGTGGGTTGGCATCACCTTTGTATTTTTGATTTAAGCCGCAGATGTTCTTTGTTTGTTTTTCAGAGTTGTTACATTTTATTTCATACAACAAATCGATGAACTGAGATACTGAGTTGTCTTTTTGTATGACCTGGATTAATTCGTTTATTGTGTTATGTCAATTGTTGTGAGCTTGTTCTTGTTGTGCAATTTATTTGAATACATTGGTTGCTTCTTTGTATGTTTGTTTTTCTTTCAGTGGATCAGGATATACACTCTTCTCTTTTATTTTTCTAATTCTTGGGTTATCACTGCCTGTTTTTGTTCCTTGTCGAGTTACAATATGCAAATTTTTTGTATTTATTACATCATTTTTGTGCACACAGGACAAGACATTAACTTTTTTCTTTGTATTTATTTTTTTCAACATGGTAGGGCAATCCTCTAGTGAGTGATCCCCTACTCCACAATGAGTACAAAATTTGAGGTCAGTTCTGTCTTTATATGGACAGTCTGCATACCGATGTCCCTCCTTATAACATGTAAATCACTGGATGGGTTGACGCGGTCGGTTGTAGCGATTCCCAGGGAATCGACCTCTTCCTCCGTAGCATAATGTCGATTGTCATATCGACGCTCGTATCGTCAACCGTCATATCTCTGACCATTCTGATCGTTTGGTAAGTTGTTTTGCTCAGTATGTTGTGCAACTGCATTAGTTTGGTAAACTGCCTAATAATTTTGTCGGTTCTTCTGGTTCAAATGATAGTCGACCGTGTTATGATTTTTGGTTTCGCAGATTGCACACCAGGATGCCTTGCGATTCTTGATGTTGAATGGGCAGTCTTTTATCGAGTGGTCCCCATGTTCCTGGCAGATGTCGCAAAAATATTTCATCCGCACAAATCGAACATCCAGTCGGCTGTATTCCTGTCGACAGTTATCTTTGGAGTGTCCGGCCGTCGAGCACTTTGTGCACCAGATCTCCTGATTCTTGAGGTTTAACTCCTTTAAAGACTTCTGTACACTCTCGAGCTGTTATTCCAATCTGTGGTCTGTGGGGTAAGCAGGTATGTCCTCATCCATCTCCACTTGAAGAGCTTTTGTTAGCGCATCTTCATAAGATTTGAATGTTTCCAGAATGATGTGTCGACACGCTTTCTGAGATAACCCTGCAAGAAACCACTGGATTAGTAACTGTTCATCTATAACATAGTCCAGCTAGCTCATAAGGTCTTTCAAATGCTTATCATAGTCGCGGACAGTTTCCCTTGGCTTTTGTGATGTTGTTTTTAGTTTTTTCGCCGCCAGGTGTTTGGCATATGTAGTTTTGAAAAATGATAGAAATTGCGCCTTGATCTCATCTTTGGTTGCTCTAGGTTGTCTTTTCGAAAAGGTCATATACCACATCAATGCCCTTTTCCTCAAGGCACTGACGAACTGTGCCATTTGTCTATCTTCGTCTGTAACTTGGTTGGCCTCCCAAGTCGACTCACAGACAAACCAGTGTCGTCTGGGGTCCTCATCCCCCTCATATAGAGGAATGTGATCTGATCTGTGACCCATGTCAGAATCACTGTCACTTCTCATAGGATGTGGTGGTGGTGTAGGTAGGGGTGGGGGTGAGGGTGGTGGGGTTATTGGTTTATTCATCTCTGTGGGACTATGGTCGATGGAACTTTCGTTCCCATCGAATGTCAATTCTTCATTGACTGGCAGTCGTTTGATGTCGACTTTGTTTGTCGATGGCCAACTTCAACTATTTGGCCATAGTTCTGAATGTTCTATGTCTTCTAAAGCTGTATTTGGTGGGGGCCGGGGGGGGGGGGGGGGGCTCCTTCATGTGTTGGTAAGAGTAAGTGGATACTTCGGTTGGAGGGTACCGCTTGAAAGGTAACCCAATTCCCTTCCTCTGGTCGACGGATAATGAGGTGTCATCGAGTGTATGTTTTGTCGTCTAGTCGAATCCATATAATAAAGTTACTAGCTCATAGTTGGAGGTCCTCTTCGATAATAGTATGTATCTGAGTACGTGGATTCAATGGAGAGAGGGTTTTTCCTTCATGGGGAGCTCTTAATTGGAGAGCTTCTGGCTACTCTATCCACAATTCTTCCTCTGTAGGGGATGCCTCTTGTTCCATGCCTTCTTCATGTCAGTCATGACCCTACTCTGGCGGATTCTCTTCCTGGTCAGTCACCCTAGGACTCCTTCCTCTATGCAGCTCTAAGGCTCTTTCTCTTCTTGCTTCCCTCCTCTGTTGTCTCTCTTCCCTTTCTATTTTCTCAATGTCCGACGTACCTTCGTGTGATACTATTCTCTTGAGTTCCCTTTTGGTTGAATTCTCATTACTGGTGAATGGTATCTATTTCTAGTTGACTAGAATCCACTCTACTCTATCTCGACATATGACCAGCTACCCCCCCATAGTCTACCCGACGCTTTTAGAAATCCCAGATATTTCGGTCTATTTGCTTAGGAAGTATTCCCACTCCCTTTTTGCAATGAATTTTTCCCACTTCCTTTGCTTCTCCACCCAGTTAGAGTTTGATGGCAGTTCGTGAAGTGATGGACGAGGTTCGACAATATGTCCTACTCCCTTCTCGATCAGGAATTTGAACAACAAGGTCGGTAAGGAGCACATAAATTGCTCGGTGAGATCTGTGTAAAATTTCTCCTTGACAGTTTCCACCGAAGTTCTGTCTTCGACTGCTTGCTCCTCATAGAAGTCATCTTCGATTTTCTCAAACCACTCCGACAAGGTTGTTTTACCTCCTCGGATCAGTTTTTCCAGCAACTCTTGTTCTTTAGTCCCTTCCAGCTTTCTCATCCAGGAGTTTCTTCAGAAGTTGGGGCACTGATTCTACAAACTTTTCATGTGTTTCAGTGAATAATATTTCTTTTGCTTGTGCGATTGTTAACCTGTTCCTTCGTGCGTAATTCTGCAAATAGTTTGCAACTTTATGTTTTCACCAGTACTTAATCTCCTACTCTGGTATCATCTGTTTGCATGCATTTCAGATATGTACTACCGGCAACGGAACCAATGTTGGAATCTCATAGATCACATAAGGTTACCAATAATACATACTAAAACATACATATAAAATAGAGACAAGAGATAAGAACAAATAGGTGAATTAATAGATTATATTACATGAATGAGTCCATACAACATAGAGAACTGAACTGAGTTCTCATCTGGATCAATAGCCTAGTATATATGATTACAAAACAGTTACAAAATAACTACCTGTCGGTTCGGTGAACCGACATGACCTTAGGTGGCTGACCTAATCTCTAGTTTAGTCGATCGACTGACTTAGTCGGCTGATCGACTAAGTCAGCTATCATTCAAGTCGACTTATCGACTTGCTCCTTCTATAGGATCCTTTTCCTTAATATTTTTAGTGATTCCTTAGTCATCATAAATTGGGAAAATAATGTTGCATCCTTGGATTTGCCTTGCTTGGACCATTGGTGCAAAGACGTCTGGTATCAGATGAATAGTTTATCTCATTTGACAATCAAGCATATCTATCATGAGCACAATCAACATGCTGATTTCCTTTCAAAGAAGGATTTGGATTTAGCTCTTGGATCTGGTTTTTTGCCTGAGAGTTTTGATGGTATGAATGATTATAACGAGATTTTTCAGCTCTTTTAGAGCTTGGTGCTTGGACTCAGTCCCCTCTTTTTTGGGCACATGTTTGCTTTTATTATGTTTAGTTTGGAGTTGGCTTCTTTGCACCTAGCCTCCTCTTTGTGCTCAGGGTCGATAAGCTTATTTTCCATTTGGAGTTTAACTGCTCCTCTTACTTGACTGCCCTCTTACTCAGGCTGATAGGATCTCCTTCTCCTATATTTTTCACATGATGATCTGATGGTCTATTGGCATGTTGTTATAGCCTACTTTGCTGTCATGAAGCATGGTTGATGGCTATACATGTATTTCTTTTGTGACTCATGGGGTCCCCGAAACGCTGATAGCTATTGCTAGATAGAAGCCTGGTTGAAGGCTGCTTGTATAAGATGTCCTTTGATTCATAATATGAATATCAAGGTATGGTATTTTTTCTTCTGAAAAAAAAGCTGTAACAATACGGTGATAAGTTGTTGGAGAGTGCATGTGTAAAAGTTTAAAAATCCTGTATCTTATATCTATATCTATCTATCTATCTATATATATATATATAAGTTTTTTTTTAAATTTTAAAAGCATTATTTTGAAGATTTAGTTATAATTTTGTAGAGAAGTTATGTTTGGTTTTAATCATATTTTATCAATTTTCTCTTAGGCCAACCTAAATATCTACATTTACCCAATTCATGATAAAATAGTTGAATTGAGGATTTGTTTTTATAAATCTTTTTAAAAAAAATTGTTTTTATGTTGAACCCATTGTATATTGTTTTTATGTTGAACCCATTATACATGTTACTTTGAGAGTAAACCGTGCATTGAAAATGTTTGAAGCAAATTTCAAGATTCATGTATCTAAATAAAAATTTATTCCTACTTGTGGTAAATGTGGGAGATAGACCCCAAGTGAAATTAAAAAAAATTATAACTCATTTGCTGAAAAGCTAGCACTAAAGAGTTTTGTGTTTTTAAGCTAAAATGCATATGCATATTTTATAAGAGGCAGCTTACTATTGGAGTATACACAATGATGAAGTTAGATAAGTGTCAATGCAACATATGACAGGTTGAGAAAGTATGGGGATGTTGATAATAAGTCTATGTAGGAAACACGTTGAAGAGATGGAATGAAAGGATTGGTGTGGATGAATGGTTACTGGTTCCTTCAACAAAAAGTGTATTTATCATTAAAAATTGTGCAAGGTTTGTTCAAAGTATTAGCAATCCTCCACTTCTAGCTTTAGCTCAAGTATTTGACCCAACTTATGAGTCATCTTGAGAAGTCTAACAGAACCATGATTGTAAGATTCAACTATAGTGACAAGGGGCTTACTCCAAATTGAGCACATTTGAGCAAAAGGGAAATTTTGAGCATTTGTGCCAGATACAAATAGCAATTAGAATTCCCAATTCCAATACAAGCAAGTTTACTAAGTTGTTTTTTCAATATATTGGAAAGAGATGCTTGTTTGTTAAAAGAGATTTTTTTTTTTAATGTGAGATGAAGTACAAGTATTAGATTGAATATTTTGTCAATACTCAAGACATATGAAAATTGAGAACAACAATTTTATGTTATGTGTATCAAAATAACTCATACTCGTAGGTCAACCTAGGTTGAGACTTCACATCTAAGGGATGCCTGCCCTTTTAGCTTCACTATGATGGATGAATATGTGCAACCCTATCCCATGCAAGAATTGAACCTGTGACCTCCTTAGAGATAACACATGTTCATAACCATTGGGCCCACTCAGGTGCACATCATATCTAATTTCTCAAAAGGTGTTGATCCTTGTCATTAGGTTTTATTTCCCTAATTTGCATGCCTCTTTGGGCCTATCTCACCTATAAAAAAAGACCACCTAATGGGATAGGGTCAAGTGGAAGTCATGATACATATTTCATGAATTAGATTCCCAGTTAGCAACAAGTTTGCACTTCCTCATGTTGGCTAGAAGCATCTCTAAACTAAAAGCCAAAAAATAGATCCCATCCATTTTTTCCAATCTTGACAAATAAAATCGATTCAAAGGATATGAAAGTTAAAACAACGCATTAACACTACATAATCGCTTTAGTTAATTGTTGGTGTATATGTATATGTAGAGAGAAAGTAAGGGGTATTTGTATCTTATCAATAGACCTAAAAAATTAGACCATGACCTACTTGGTTCAATAAAATAAGCTTGCTCTAGCAAGCCAAGTAGATCTTACAAACCACATTAGAGCAATAATTTCTGCATTTATAGGAGGAATAAATGTAGAGCACATGATGGTGTTTTATGGTAGTCATACATAAGTCCATACTATTTTTTAATCATAAAATGACAATTTCTATTAGTGATACATTAACATCAGTCACTCTCCTTATAGGCACATCTAATTTTCACAGCTCCTGCAGCAATTAATCCAAAAAAATAGTATTGAATATTTGTTTACAATTCTATAGATCACATAGATTTGAGTGAAAAATATTCAAACCTCAACATATGCATAAAATGTGTGTAATAAAAAATATATGTAGTGGGAAACTATAAAGTGCGATTAATAAAGTTGTTCTAGAAAATAATTTGCAACAAAGTCATTGGTGCCAATGATAAACATCATTTCTCCCTTCATCCTTGAGGGAGCCAATGAAAGTTGAACCTACATGACCTATGGCCTACCTTTTAGTAACATGCCTTTGGTAGATGGTTCAATTGATTGAGCTAAACTTTTTTCCTTTTTCTTTGGTGGGGTGTTTATAACCTTGGAGAAACACACTAAATGTACAAAGAATCCATATAGTTCTATTGTCATCAATTACTAAGATTGTGGATATGCATATGAAGAGTTGTGTACATGACTCATGTGCACATGCCCCAATTTTGCGAAAACAATTTTATATTATTTGAGGAACAATATGTTAAATTCTATGCTAAGTTGTAATTGATGACGTAGTGGGGTCAAGGATATTGAATGTAAATTCTGAATATTTTATTTATAAATAAATAAATGAGGAGACAACAGCTTAGGAGAGCTGTTAAAAGAGTGTTTACTGGTCAAATTGGTGGAGGAGACTGGGTGGAGAAAAAACTGACATGTGGCAGCATCCTCAAACCACTTCCTACTATTGCAGGTGGCAACCTCCCTACATTTGTGGTCATGATTCCCCAAGAAAGTGGAATCAGAGCAGGTGGCTCAATTAATGAAAGATGACCCAAAAGACTTAGGCAATCTTTATAAAAATTGCCATTGAAGAGAGCTGAGGCTTCTCATTCTAGAGAAGTGATCATTCAGGGTGAATGAATGTACTTTAGAGAAAGTCAATGGAAGGGAAAGCTGGAAAGTGTTTGAGGGGATAACTGCTGATTGATCTAGTTGTAACTTTTAAGCTGAAGATCATACTGCTAAGAGTAGAGTGTTTTACTGAGGTATTGAACTAGTCAGTTGATAGAGGATTCTACTGTTTGCATTATCCACCAGTTCTTAGCCAAGAAGACCAGGAATAGGCTCAGGGGTCTTGAGGAAGCGTTGTTTGAGTGCTCTCCAGGAGTTTGGTAGGGAGGAATAGCCTCCTAAAGCTGTTGTCGTCTTGTCCTCAATAGGTTCTATGTTATTTTATTTACTGTTTAAAATAAATAAATCTTAGTTTAACTGCTATATGAATGTTGAAAGTTTAGAGTTTGTGAAATGTTAGATTTAGTATTATTATTAGATTTTTATAGAAATGAAATTGGTTTAGAGAATAGTGAAATAGAATGAAAATAAATTTCTAAACTGTGTTTTTCCCCACCCGGAAACCAGGTTGTACTCTAGCACAGTTAGAATGCTTTAAGCAGATGAAGGAATTCTTAAGAGAATGAAAATAGTTATTAGGATTTGAATCTGTAGATAGCAGAGTATAATTTATTTCAATGTTTTAAATATAATGAAAAATAGTGTTATGGTTTAATGGTTTTTACTGTTTAATTAGAGTAACTAAATAAAAATGCAGGAAAAGCAAATAGTAACCTACTTAGAGTTGTAGTAATAGTATACTAATACAAATTAAAGTTTATAGAAGATAACAACTAAGTATATAAACAAGTTATTAACCACACAGTATATCCTTTTAACTATTAACTAAATCATAATCTATTACTTAATAAAACCTGTTTAGGGTTATGTTTATAAACCCTTTATTTATGAAAAATAAACAGAGTTCCAGAGTAACCTTCTATTCTTTACAGAGTTCCAAATAATTATAAGTTACAAAATACTAATTAAAAATAAATGTAAATATAAACATTAAACGAAATAAAACTAAGTATTTCATATTTAGGAACTAAATATATTTAACTAACAGGCTTATAACCCGTGAAAGAAAAACCTAAGGGTCGAAACTCTAAACAACTACTTTATCCATTTATAAATCAATTTATTTAAGTTTTACCCATTTACATTGATAACTGTGTAAATAAACTTAACAAGAAGGCTACAACTCATGCTTTGGACTGTTTATAGTTTTTTTCTTAAAATAAGTCTCTTTTATAAACAATAAAATAAACGCATAATTTACAGGTTAACAAAATCATAACAACACGAGACAGAGCTCAAAGTCTAACAAAATATTTCTTCATAAACCCAACTGTATTACAACATCAAGTCGTAAGGCTAAATTCTCAATTAAAAACCAAATACATATCACGGCTCAAGGCCCGGTAATACTCAACATAACAGCAAGGGTTTTAAAGAAATATAGAGAAAAATTATACTAAAACCTCTTAACTAACGAAGAAATCGAAACAGACTTCCAACACTGTGTTTCTCCTTCAACAACCCTCATTTGCAAGTAGGGAAAAACCCATGTTTGAAATCAGGGCTTACCGGTTGGGTCACGAGTCCACTGAAGCCGGCCATGGTTTTCTTATCCACCGAAGCTTGGAGCTGTCATGGGTTTCTATACTTAGCACAATACCGAGCGTTAGTATAATGCTCAACTTGTAAGTTTAAAACCCTAACTGTATTAATAATTTGACAAAGAATTTCCATATCAAAAACCGAGTTGTCTTTACCTACAAGAAGAAGAGTTGTCGAGCAACGAAGAAGCTGTCACTAGCTTAGCATTTTACACAGAGGAGTATTCAAACCCTACGCCGACCCTGGAGTGAAGATAGGGACAAATAATCTTAAGCTTCCCAAATACGTGACAAGCCACGAGAAGAATAGAACTGAAACTATGGACAGGCCGAGAGCCAAACACATAAACAGGTAACCACTCGTGCAATAAGGTTTACAACCACGAAGACTCATGACCAAGACTGAGTATTGAGACTACAACAAAAAAAAACACAATCTACGGAGCAAGCAAGCTGAGGAACAACCTCTCATGGCTGCCATGGAAACTACACAGAGTAGCCCACAGGCTAGCGAAACCCTCAGAGGCAAATGACAAGCGAATAGGGTTTTCCAAGTCTTTTAAGTCACCAATGCATGGACAAGAGCAGACCAGTACGTGCCCTCCAAATCTTTCAACCACACAAGGGTCTTGTCTATAGTCAATCTACGTTTTCCAAATATCAAATTATTGCCATGATCAATAAACAATTATGCACTCGACTATAGAATGGATGTATATATATTCACAAATGAAAACATAAAACTATATAATCAATAGTATCGAGGTCTGTGATATTTGATTAACAATGATTCTATGTCGTTGACCATAGAGTAAGTTCGTGAAAACCTTGCCATGGTAACAATCCCAAGGTCGACCATAACATAAACTTTTCCAAATAACAATTCGTATGATACTTTGCAAAATGACTTAAAATAATTACATATTATTTGAAGCTCAAACCATATCTTTTGCAATCGATGATAAGTACATATTATTCGAAGCTCAAAACATATCATTTGCAATCAATGGTTAAGGTTAGTTAGAATTGCTTTTAATTAATTGTCATTTGACTATAGAGTAAAGGTGTTTTAAACCATGCCAAATAAACAATGACAAGGTTCGACCTTAGTGTAAACCTTTACAAATAATGTTTTGTATGCTCAACTTGCCAATGACAATAATAATGAAGCCTATCATTATTTATAAAGTCAATTCTGCTTATTGGGTTCTAATATAGTATAAGAGTCTTAGTTATAATGTCTCATTGATATAGACTTTAGATTAGAAGTTCTAGGTAGTAAAATCTACCATAGTAGTTATTATAAACTACAAATTATTATGAGTGAGCCATCATGATAATAGTAATTTTACTATGGTATAAACCATGCCCAAGGTTTATAAATTATAGTAACAACACTGATAATGTATTTACCTATGATTCAAATCTTATAAAAATGGTGGTAGGTAGAATTCCATCTTGAGATGATGTATCTAGGTAAAGGAACCAAACTTATAAAGTCATGGAAATTTCTAGGTAATAAGATCTTTACAGAATGCAAGTAACATTTATATTGGTACAATATAAAATAATGTGGTATTGTATGTTGTTACAATAATACATGCAACAAGGCGATAATTTAAGTACTGAAGTTTAAAATTGATGTTTAGCATATGTACATAAAAACAACAGGTTAATAATCTCTGTGGCTAGTAAGATAGAGACAAAATAGAAACATGTACTCTATTGGAAATCTTTACCATCAAGATTGATAGGAGTATTTTCATGAATAAAAGACAGTACTTTGAAACATAACTTTAGCGATATAAGCATGTTAAAATAGAAGTAAATGTATGACGAAGAACTTGAGCTCTAAGCTCACAGTAAGTATCTTTTGTTTTGCTAAGTATGATAAAGATAACGATCTTTATATCTGAACTTGAATACTGTCTTAGAAACAAAGTCTATAGAAGACAATTACGTTACCTCATAAGAGCTTGCTTTAGAATGATCAGTTTATTTACTAGCATATTAACATGCAACAGGAATACTTCTTGCTACCTTATGAATTAAACTTCTACTTGATCGATCGTTACCTGTTGAACCTGTAAGAACCAACATTCCTTCTGCATTAGCATAATGCTAAGTAAGCTCAAGTTTTCAAAGATAGATTTCACCTACTTGCTAGAAAGTAAAATTATTATTAAAGCTAAAAGAAATCTGAATGCATGTCATTCTTGTATACCTTATGAAAATGAAAGTAGTATTAGTTATTGTATTATGAAACTAATTATTACTAATGGTTAAACTGTTTCATTTTTCCGCTAGCCGCTAGTGGTTATAAAACTGCGACTTTAGACATTTTATGTTACATTAAAAATTTTAAATTTTTGTGAAAATTCGGGGTTATGACAGTTGTGTACATGACTCATGTGCTCTTAGCTGCACCCTTTTCAAACCTCTTGAAGATGTCTACAATTTCCATGCAACCATAGTTCTTCCCTAGAGCAAGTAAAAACTAATCATAGCCCTTGGGTAATGGCCTTTTTAACCCTAAATGGGGATAATATGTTGGCATATGTTCATTTGGTAGCCAATATGTTGGCAACATAATGGGTGGGTGTTAGGCATTGAGATAGTGGATTTGAATAAGAGTTGTGTACATAACTCATGCTCTTAGCCCATAATTTTCCAAAGTTTCCAAAACAAGTAAAAGTTATCATAGCCTCCATGCAATGAGCTTTTAACCCTAATTAGAGATAATACACTTATATAAGTCCATATAATGGTCAAGATGCAAAGTTTTCCCTCTGAACAAGTAAAAGCTATCATAGCCTCCATGTAATGAGATTTTAACCCTAATTAGAGATAATACACTTATATAAGTCCATATAATAGTCAAGATGCCATCTCTTTAAAAGTTGAATGAATTTAACCTCATCCTAAAAAGAAATTTGATTTTCTTCTTATCACATTTTACATAATTAATCTTTTAAACTATATTTAAAACATACTGATTTATATAGAAAAAAAATTATTATATATATTTTAATTATTATATTATATATCATTGTTATTAAATAAATAAATAAATTTCATTTCATTTCATATTAATATATTCTTTCCAATAACTAAATAAAATAATTTTGTTTCAATATTAATACAATAACTTTTTATTTATTTTTTCCCATGGTGTAGCTAGGGTTTTCACCCTAGCTTGTGCTGATGAGCACCTACTAAGGAATCTGGAATCCTTAGTAGCAGTTCAATGAAACAAAAATAAACTGAAAAGTAAAAACTAAGCTAAAGCAGAAAAAGTAAATGACAGGAAGTAAAAGACAATAACGAAATGTGTAATGGTGTTTTTATTAGTATTACCTCCAATGTAGAGGTTGGTGGAGTCCGTTGCGCTGGTCCGATGTCGGTGGCTCCGAGCTCCGAGCTGCTCCTTCTCCTTCTCCGATGGTGGAAAATAGGCCAAAAGGGGTCTCAAAGGTGAAAAATAGCTTGATGGTAAGTTAGGGTTTCACGAGGTGTTTTGGCAAAGTAAGGGTGCTTATGACTGTGGATGTGAAATGAGGGGGCTTCACCACTTATTTATAGTTTTTTAGTGGTGGAGTGCTTGCCCATGGTTTTTGGAAACCA